>OX387643.1:17336658-17651417 GCA_947568875.1 Fissipunctia ypsillon
TGCTGGATTAGACCTAGGTATAAAAGTTTGGTCAAATAAAAAAATTAAAAAATACCCTATCCCAGGCCCTTAAAAAGGCAAAAATAGGTTGGTTAGATGAAATCAAGCAAACAGATTTTCACTGGCCGATTTATGTTACATGTCTGCCGCGTACCTATTTAAAACATGTTTTAGAAATTTATTTACATCGTACATAATTTAAACTCAGTGTAACTACCCCGTTGGTCTCGTGGTCACGAGCGTGACTGCTGAACGTGGGGTTCTAGGTGCGATTCCCAGGTCGGCAAAGTGTTATTCTGTGTTTCCATTAGGAATTTCTCAGTAGCAGCCCGGACTTTGGAAGTTGGCGATTACCCCCATCCCATCGGACTATGATAGTTAAGAAACAAAGAGTAGGTACACCTGTGTTTGCGCACACACTTGTGCACAGTATTATTTCCTGCGTACCTGGCTAATCTACGTTGAGATTGGCCATCATGACCGAAATCAGTCGGGAGGATATTACTATGTATATTTTAAACGCAGATATTTCCCAGATATAGATTAGAATGTTTCAAATTATGGGGTTCTTATTTAGCACACAAAAATTAGCAAGCCTCAAATCCTTTGTCCGAAACACCAATTCATCGTCACTATTACATATATTCCTAAAGCTCTTTTTTCTTCTGATTAGATTTTCAAAGCAGTCTCTCGAAGCAGAGCGTACGCTCAATTGTCAAACTTGTTTATATAACTTTGAACACACTTGGAATAACAATCCTTTGTTGACGGTTCTTTTGAGCCTGCCCGTGACAAACTCAAAGGATTCGCTGCGAAGCGTGTCCACTCGAGATGAGAACATCTGTTATATTAAATTAAATGTCTTCCGTTGGACGTCTAAATATAGATTTATAATGTCAGATGTAAAGGTGTGCGGTGAGGGTGGGCGATAATTTGCAATATGATGCGAATGTTGTTTGATAGGTTTTATGATGCAGTTAGTTCCTATCATATTTGTGAGATGGTACAGTTATTGGATAAGCTAATGGCTGGATAAAAAAATGTGAAAATTATTTTAGTCAAAAACAGCGTTCATAAAAGCAGAGATGGAAACCATCAGTCTAAAGTTCCTAGAAATAAGTGCCGTATTTAATATGAATTCTCTCATAAGATTGCTAAGAAAAAAATAAACATTCATATTCCTCATAATTAGAACGCTTCAAAGTTATGTATACGAATTCGGTACAAAATAAGATATATGTATACCTCCCAGCAGCGACTAATTAAACAAAACAAACACAAACGCTGCGAAAATTAGATTCTAATTAAAGGAAATGTTCAAGTTTTCCATTGGTACGACACATGCATTCATTAGTAAGTAAAGCGTGTCATTTTGTTCGCTATAGGCACTGAATACTCGAAAACGGGCAATATATGGCAAGAAAGGGAGTCACGCGTGCAGTATCACAACCAGCCAAATGAAATTTCGCACAAATGAAAATTAGATGGTATAATAATGAACCTGTTTAAGGTGTTCAACAAACCGTGAACGAAAATAATAGTAGCTCCCATGCAGTGAGAATGAAATTATAGTAATTAAGAGCAAAGTACCAGAAAATTTTGTCGCCGAAGAATGTTTTTGGTACAACAATGTCATTAAATAAATACCGGAGTTTGCAACGAAAGACGTCGTACTATTAACCAAATAAAACTGTTCATTAAATTCGTGATTTATGCTTTCGCGGCTTTTATTCATTGCGTTATAAATTCGCCCTCGATTCGAGATTTTACAGCTGAGTCCGGGAGATTTACTAGAAAAATATGTCGATTCCATTTCAGATCATCACCCGAACGCGTTGGATTTAAAAACACAAAATGAAATTTTATGTTAGTCGCATTTTGTGTGATTATTTTGTGTAAAAATACCATCATGATCAAAAAATTAGGTGTAGCGGTATTTCAAGACAATTTTATAGTCATGTGAAAATCACGTTCACGGACATCATGACACACATGCGGGCTACCTGTACGCATGCGTGAAGCTCCCCGTATGCGAGGAATACACAAGCCAGCAATTTATTTTCCGTGTAATAGTGCCATCACCCGCGCATGACTCTAAAAATGCCCTCAAAGTGTAATTTCATTCATTTTTTTAAGTGATAGTAACAGAACTTTCAAACAATTGAAGCGTGGTGATCCAAATTAAAGCGTTTGACATTCGATGAACATTAATTATTATAATTTGTACTGTTCCCTTGAACTTTAAAGGTCGAATAGATGACTTTTGTAACCATGATACAGTTTAAAGTACCTAGATACTTTCTGTAATAAATAACAAAGAAAAGTACTATACTATGAAAACTAGGTAATAAAATATTTATCGAGTAAACATATTTTGCCGAATCTTCTAGCGTGAGATTGAAGGGGAATGATGAAACCTTATTGTTTATTTTCCAAAATCAACCCCATGGTAACGTATAGACCTCTCCTATTGATTGCCACTGTCCTCAATCTTTGACTACACTCAAAAATTCCCACCTTCCAATGATCGTGTCATTCAATCTAAACAATACATAAACATTTAATGCAAATATGATAAGAGTCCAGACGTGCTTCAATAAATTTGACTTTCCATCTCATCTCATTAACATGGCCATCGTCGAAGCATTCCATTCATTATGACAGAACAAACATTACATTAACAGGTGTGTTAAATGATATCACAAAGGCAAAGGCACATAAAAGGCGATGGTTCTCGTAAAACACAATTTAATCGCAAAGATAGATTAAATGGTTCTGAAGACAATAATCGTAGTGTTATTGGCATTTGTGCAATTGACAGTCTTGTTGAAGAATGCATTTACAACAGTACCCTACCTATCACTAAGATGAACATTAAACAAAATATTGTACCAGCACCACGTGAGCATATTAAGAACTAAACAAAGAAATGACCAGCGAAGTGTTACTTTACGTTACATTGGTTGGTTATTATATAGGGGCACAAACATAGAAGTGACTGCCACTTGTTAAAGAAGAAGTGTCGATGTGGCTTTGTTTCTCTACAGATTTTACAAACTTTAATCAATCAAAATCAAAATATTTTATTTCACATAAACCTAAATGGGCAATAATGAAACGTCAGAAGCTAGGTGCACCAGGAGTAATATATTATATCGCGCTCCGCTATCGCTTTTCAAACCGCCCCACTCTGCCCTCAGTCTGTCATCTAATTCATAGCATCGTCAATGTCTTGCTGTGTGGCGAGGTCCTAAAATAATCATATGAACACCGTCGACTTGTCCACACCTCATAATTTATTACCATCTTCCTCATTTCCAAGTAGTGAAAGTCCCAAACAGAATGGTTGACAATGGGCAAATAAAGCTTCATCTCATTCTACGATATGCCCCATTTTTCCCAAGTTTGTTCTTATCGTGGACCAATATTTGTTTTTATAACAGGTTGGACTTTGATGGCTTTAGTTTACAGTTCTGTTGTTTTATGTTAGAACAATGTTGGTCTTTGTTGGTTGACATTTTTTTAATGTATGCATGTATCTATAAAATGCTGTTTTTCCTACTTCCATAACAAACCTAAACTGGCGACTACAACCGACACTTTTTCTTCTTCTTCAACTCCACTTTTCCTACTTTTCTAAAGAAAATGCCTTGTGGGCTTAGCCATGACAGAAATTATAAAAAAAAAAACTTATTCTCAAGTTATTATCTAACTAAAGCCTCGCACAAAAACGAATATCAAATCCACATCTTAAGCAAATTGAGTCATATTATTTCTATAAACGTAATAATAAAACATAAAGAACTAAGGCCAAGAGAAACAAAAACGTGTTTACTTTTGTCTCTCTCGAATAACATTGTACATTACTTCAATATTCACTGTCACTGAAAAAATAAACCGAATCCGCACGATGTTGGCTTTCAAAACAATTGACTAGTGTTAGTTTTTCTTTTTAATGAATAAATTAAGTAGGACAATATTGGCGCTTTTTTATTTAGTATATTAGCTGTTCTATTTTTAAAAGCTTTTATAAAACAGTAAATTGATTTATCAGCATTGATGCCTGTATTTTAACCAGAGCGACATTGTTGAAATTAGTGAAAATATCTGTGTAAAAGTCCCGAGTGGATGGGTCGTCTCAGGGGCTATAATTACTAGCAATATTTGCCACATGTTAACATACACTTTTATTTAAACAAACAAACATCAAAAAGAGCCGTCCTATGACTCAAACTAAAACAATTCCTTTCCAAATAAAAATAATGTCTTCACCAAAACTTTTCTATCCAAAACAATAAAGACGTTAGTCATTAAAAAAAAGTAGTTATCGTGTGAAAAATCGTTTCAAAGCTTCTATCTTCGTAGAGCCCAAACCATGTAATTTAATACTTTCTACTTATTTAAATGGTACATTCGGAGAAATAATTACACGCCTGCTGCTTATCTGACGAGAGTTTGACAGCTCAATGTGGGTTTGGCAAAACATTACAATGTATTACGGACAGAAACAAAAGCTACCGATGAGAAGGAAACAAACGTTTATGTGTGACTGTTAATGTCTGATATGAGTTGGAATCTGTGCCAGGAATCTACATAATGTTTGTACTTATTCGTCATGCAAGTTTTGAAGGGTTAGTCGATGAGGTAATGTGTAAGAAATATCTTGTTATGAAGGTTATACACCCCGGAGGACACGGTGGAGCATACGGTGGAGGTCTGCCCGGCTTCGGCGGAGCACCGCCGTGTCCTCGCGGAAGCGATCGGCGGCGGCGATCTGTCGCGTCCGGCCCTGGTCCAGGCCATGGTACGGAGCGAGAGTGCATGGGAAGCCATTACCTCCTTCTGCGAAGCAGTAATGCTCGTGAAGGAGGAGGTGGGACGCGTGAGGGAGAGGCAAGCTTTGCACCCTCACGCCCCTAGTCGCCGCAGGAGACGCCCTGGGCGTCGGGAATTGGCAGCCGATTCCCGGCCACCGTAGGCGCGGGCTTGCGGACCAAGCCCGAGTCGACGGCGCGTCGTGTTCCACGCGCGCCTCAAAGAGATGTCAGCACTATTGACGGGGTCCGTTAGGGCCGATGCCAGCTAGGGTTGCGGGATGTTCGAAAGAGTTACCGTGGCCCCGGCACAGGCAACAGAAGGAACACGGGTGGGTTTTAGTCAGTAAAAGTCTGACACGCCCTCCCGCTCCGCCCAGAGCGGGAGAAGTCATTTGATGATTTCCCATCCACAAAAAAAAAAAGGTTATACATCGCCTTATGTTTTTAAACCTTCAAAACTTTTTGGCACATTAACGAGACAGAATAAAAGTTGTATTCTTAATTACCGCTATAGCCGTATAGTGTCCTTTAGTGCGTTAAGTACTTTTACTCTCAACGTACTCGTACTTTTTCTTTCTACAGGTGCTTCGAGAATTGACCCCAAAACCTTCAAATCCATAGGTAGCTTTTCATTGCAATTGTGATATATATCAAACAAAAACTAGTCAGCATAGATAAAAGCATTTAACTTTTTTTAAAGTGCTTTGTTTATTTTTTTCACTAATTAAAACATTTTTTTTTCTTAAACCGTAACGTGAACAACCTAAGCTATAATAATAACGCCATTAAAACAGTCGGCAAGTACAAACTACGAACAGTTGCTATTATACCTCAAACATGCATATTTCCAACTACTTATGTAAACTGATTCATAATAAATATTTTGATTCCACCTTAACGAGTAGTTGAAGTTGGATCGCTCGTTCGAATCTCGTTAAAGCGGAATATAAACTTGTATTAACATAATATTGTTATTTATTGCACAACCCTTTATTATTCTATGTTAAGTTGCTAAATAAGTTGCTTGATCTCCATGTTGAAAAGACGTAGAGAATAGATGATTGTGGTGGAACGCAAGTTATAAGTTTTTACAACATAACACGATTTTAGTGAAGGAAGTAAGAAATGCGTTAAAACAGTACAGGCAATGGTAACAAAAAGTATACTTTGAATCTCCAAATATACATTTCGTATCTTCAGTAATAAAATTATGATGGCGATGTAGGTGCAAATCCAAATAGTGATGTAATTAAGCACAGAGGTGAATAAAGCATTTTACTTGAAAAGAAAACTGTAGTTTCGGCCTCACCAGACTCTTGAATGCCTTTTACTAAACATATGGGAAGTGAAGAAGCACGATTTATAAGATTACACAAATCCATTAGGTATCGCCGCTGCTAATTTATACAATCCCTACCTAATTTATACATCCATTATAACTCTGTTGGTGTTAGATAACAATAAAGATATGATTCACACAATACTGCCGCGCTTATTATATGTACATGCAGTAAGGAAGGATTTTTGGAAAATGTATTTATTTTATTTATTTGTGCACAATTTTTTACCTAAGTATACTGTTGCCATTACAATATACAAAGCCGCCAGTAACAGTCTTTTTGGAAAAAATACTGCTACTGGCAAAAATCCTTCCTTACTGAGTTTCTTATTAGTGCGGCAGAATAAACACGCTACACGGCCATTCTTTAAGACACATTTTTACTAACAACATACATAACATAACATCACGCCTTGTTCCCAGAAGGGTTGGGCAGAGGTGTACTTAAAGTACACCCACATTTCGCTGTTATGTTTAAGTCCTATGTAATAGGGGGCGAGCCTGTTGCCATCAACCGGGCACAAATCCAGACTCCGGGCTGCCACTGAGAAATTCCAGATGGAAAAAATCAATAACCCTTTGCCCGATCCGGGAATCGAACCCAGGACCTCATGCACACTAACAAACAAACAAACAAACACACAAATACCAAAAACAACAACAAACAAATATCAAAAATTATCAAAGAAAAAGAATTCTAAAGTAGTCAAAGATATGCAACGCAAAAATGTAGTCATATTTTATTTTATATGCAAAGTCCATATAAAAAATACAGCTCATGATACATATTATTCGCATCCTTTTGAATAAAAACTTGAATTCAAAATATAGCATAAGCCTCGAAATAAAAGTAACGAGGTCTTTGATTGACAGAAGAGCTTGTTATTTCTCTAATTCTCTGCAAAATGCACTTTTATTTTGACAAGTGTGTGAATAAAAACAGTGTCACTTTATTTTTCTTTTGTAGAATAAACAGTCCCTTTAGTGGATTTAACTTATGTTTTGGTTCTGCTATTGTGAAGGTGTATTTGCCTTCACTTAGTGAGAACTTGGTGTTGTTATTGAAACTGCCAGCTTAAGAACACAACGGTGAACTTACCTGTTTTTTAACAAATCGTCTAATGCCCGAATTCTGAGGTTTTTAAACGGAATTTATATATTTCATAGTGATTATTAGTTCGATATCGTGTTTTTGAACACTTCGTTAAGGAAGAATTTAGGTTAAAAGTCGAGTGAATTACTATGGAGGAGTTATCTCAGGACCACAAAAAGAGAGCATAAGGAAGGAATTCGCTTAAAAAGATTTTGTCAAATCAATAGCTATTAAGAATTTATCTGAGAACCTCACAAACCGGGCATAAGTCAACTTTGAGTTCTCTCAGAGTTGACTTATGTCCGGTTTCTGAGGTCTGAGGTTTCTGAGGGATCAACGGCTATTTGCTGAGTTCCGCAACCATTTATACCGCAACTTGAAAATAATAATAAATGTAAATTATCTAAATAATCGATTCGTACCTATAAGTCACATTAATAGTCTTATGTTACCTACAACATTAAACATAATTAGTGTACTGTACTGCATTCATAAATGATAATAATTATGACCTTTATGAATATCAAAATAACGTACGCAATTTTAATGATATCACAACGCAATTAATTTATTAACTTTCATCGATGGGTACTTATATCCTTAATGAAAACAGGCGTGATGATGAATCAATATGAACTTGCATCTGTCATTTATCTCAGCACTTTAACGGCCATCATTTAAATTGCTGTGGGGATCGCCAGCTGACCTAGATTCAGTTTTCATTTTACTAAAGAGGGCAATCCGCGCAATCTATAAAATGGCTCCTCGTGAGTCCCTTAAAAACAAATTCAAAGAAATTGATATACTAACTCTGCCTTCTCTTCTAATCTTAGAAAGTATTTTGTATGTTCGCAAAAACTTAGGAATTTTCAAAATATGAAGCGATTTCCATAATATAAATACACGTAGTAAACATGAAATTGTGATACCCAAATTTAGATTAACTAAAACAAGCAAGTCATTTCTTATAAACAGTATCCGCTTTTATAACAAGTTGCTAAAGTCGGTTACAGAACTTAGCGATGGAAAGTTCAAAACCCACATCAAACGTGTCCTTATTAAAAAAGCATATTATAAGATTAAAGACTACATTGAAGACAGGAAAGTTTGGCGCTAATTCCTTCTACACATGTGGCTTCCCTGGAACCTACCTCATTAAGAGCATAACTATTTATGTAAATGTCTACTAACTGCTCCCAAATTACATTAATTCAATTTATTTTATTGTTTTTTTACATGCTTCCGTGATATAATCTTTTCATTATTTAACATTAATATAGTCTTGTATTTTAAATAGATTCTTTTATATTTTGTGAATGTGAGTAGGTACGTTGTAAAATATTTTGGATTTGAATTGCTTCTCTATATGAAAATAATTTTGACCAATGAGTTAGCGAATTTTAATTAATCGAATTGAGCATTGATGCGATGTTGTATCGACTTCTCCGTAACTCGAGTAAGGCTGTTTGTCCACCGCACAGTGAACGGAACATCAACGAGAACGAGATGGCGGTGCCGAAGTAGCAACAATACATTTACTATGGCCGCGTGTCCACCGCACGCGCGCCGGAATCCCGGCCCCCGAATTTTCAAGTAAATCGGTATGACCATCGCACCAGCGCGGGTGGCTCCGTCCGCCCGGCTTTTGTTTCGTTTTAGTCTAGAAGACAAATGTAATTTTGGTAATTTTACAGAAAAGCAGTTTAAAGAAAGTTGAACGTTTAACATGTTATTACACAGAAATGTGCAGTGATAGTGTATTTATTATATTGAACCATTATTTTAGAGTACTTATCTGTGTTATTTTTCGTAATCTGCACTTATAACATGCATGACGGAAAAATCGGATGTATTTAAAATGCTTTGCAATGTCTACGCATTCGAACGTACAAAAGTAGAAGAAGTTGTCGCCGGTTTAATCTAGGCATCCTTCTAGTTTGTTTTATTCCTACGAAAACATGCTTATCCCGCACGACAGCAATGTCAAACTGAGACGCCGAGTTCAGTCGCGATGGACAAACGATCGCCAGCCACTGGACGTCACGTTTGGTTCGAGTAATCTCGTTTCTCGTTGACGTCCCGTTTACGTTGAGGTGGACCAACAGTGAAAGAGTAAAATCAATATAGTAAGAGAGACATATCAATGTTGAGTCAACAGTGTTTAAAATGTTGATGTTCATTTTACTTTGATCGACATTTTCTACGTAAATGTGGTATTTCCATGAATTTAATACTATATATTTCGTTTTGATTCAAATAGTTACTCAAAGCTACATTATATTTTGAAATTACCTGAGAGTACGACTTTCTTTCGACCTGTTCTGTACCAGCCTTGAATATGTGCAAAGTATGTATAATTTCTGCTCAATTTCATCCGATATCATACCTCATTTTCATGTCTACAGCCAACACGGGAACAAAATCTGAAACCAAAACAACATCAGTGAAGGTAAAGATATTTCTAAACAAAATAGACCCATCGAGGCCGCAGATTTCATACCAACAATCAATCACCAATAACTAGCCCTCGTTAGCACATACGCTACCGATCGGGGTGAAGTAGAACACACAGAAACTACAACCAAGGACCCGCGATGGATAAGTTAGACGGATATCGATCCATTAACCCGGGTCGGCATCAATCACCCACGGCAAACATTTGGCCCATTATATTGGATAAACACCGCCGCCCTACGACTTCTGGGCTTATGTTTGTTTCTTATAAAGTCATTTGAAATAGTGAGGCTTTGTTTAGATAGCACTGACCAATGTTTGGAAGTTGGAAGTTGCTTAGTTGGACTTTTTGATTGGGTTTGTTTTGAGTTATGGGTCGATTTTGACGTGATCAATGTTTATGTGTAGTTATTAGAAATATAGTAGTGGAGGTGAACAGTAGTTAATCATTATAATAATACAGTAGGTAAGAAGAAAGATCTGTTTTGATTAGATTGCCTCCGGAAGCAACCACGAATGATGAAATTATTGAGATCATTTGACTTTGCATCTAATGATTTGAATCCTTTTATCTTAGAAACGGGTGTAAAAAGTACAGAATGCGTAGATGACGACCTTTTTACACCCAGTTTAGAGAATAATTTTAAATTATTTATTTATGTTTATATTCATATTTAAGACTCAAGAAAATAAGTTTTAAAAGGCCACTTAGGTATAATATAGTCCTTTTTCGGTACAGTCCCAAAGTACCAAGACTTAGCAGGTTATATTGCATTGTTATACAGAAAACCTTAATAAATAATTCCCAAAAGCTATTCAAAACTAATGGAAACATTATCCTTTGGTCTATTAATAAAGCACTTACTTAATAACGCCAACTTTAAGATTTATCATCGAAATTGAAAATTTAAGGTTTCATATTAATATGAAACCTTAGATTAGCGAAAATTCAAGATATTGCTAACATAACAGTGTTATCAATATCTTGAAAGTTATTTTAGTAGGAATATCGGGCTCAGAGCAAATACAAAATATGGTGTGACATTGGCCAGACTGATAGGATTTGTTTTATATTTTCTGTGCACAAAGCTGTTGTACTATAAAGTGCAATGTAAGGTCGTGTCTAAGTGGAACCAAGAGTTTGTTATACCTTTTTTTGGATGGAAAATCGTCAAATGACTTCTCCCGCTCTGGGCGGAGCGGGAGGGCGTGTCAGACTTTTACTGACTAAAATCCACCCGTGTTCCTTCAGTTGCCTGTGCCGGGGCCACAATAACTCTTTCAAACATCCCGCGACCCTAGCTGGCATCGGCCCTAGTGGACCCCGTCAATAGTGCTGACATCTCTTTGAGGCGCGCATTGCAAACAACGTGCCATCGACCCAGGCCTGGTACTTACCGGACGGCGAGCTACCCATTGCTCGCCGTCCGCAAGCCCGCGACTACTGTGGCCGGTAATCAGCTATCAATTCCCGACGCCCAGGGCGTCTCCTGCGGCGACTAGGGGCTTGAGGGCGCAAAGCTTGCCTTTCCCTCATGCGTTCCGCCTCCTCCTTCGTGAGCATTACTGCTTCGAAGAAAGAGGCGATGGCTTCCCATGTACTCTCACTCCGTACCATGGTTTGGACCAGGGCCGGATGCGTGAGATCGCCGCTGCCGATCGCTTCCGCGAGGACACGGTGGTGTTCTGCTCCAGCCGGGCAGACCTCCACCGTATGCTCCACCGTGTCCTCTGGGCGATCAAAACCCGGCGACACCCAGGCGTTTCCTCCCGCCTTTTCCGGAACAGGTCCCGAAGCACCCGTGTCCGGTGAGGACCAGCGTTAGGCGGAAAGTGAGGACGCCGTGGCGCCTCTCTAGCCACTCCTCAAAGAGGGGATTTATCGCCTCAATTGTGGCCAGCACTGGGTTGCGACAATCACACTTTTCATAATGCCATGAGATCCCGCCGAAGCTCTGTCCGCTGTGCCACGATTACTCGGAGCAGCGGAGTTACGCCCCGCGTTTTGCCTTCTCGCGCCACTCACACATGTACGCGAGGACTGTTGCCTTCAGATTCCACGGCGCAATCCGGCAATGAGGCTCGCCGCTTCACCAGAGACCGTGCGGTATCCCTGAACTATTCGGATGGCCATGATCCTTTGGGACGCGTTCAACCGATGGGCCGGTTGCCGCCTCAAGAAACGCGCCCACACCGGAGCCTCGTAAAGGGCCATGAACCGCACGACCCCCGCGTAGAGCCTCCGACAGGAGGCGTTTGGACCCCCTAGTTTGGGCCGGAGCTGCCTTGAGGCGGCTCCTGCAGCGCTCTGGGAACTAAACATTGGAAATGCTCCACGAAGTTCCACCGGCTGTCGAGGACGAGTCCCAGGTACTTCATCGTCGACTCGACGCTGATGTGAACCCCTCCTACCGTTGTTTGGGAACCAGACAGTGGCGTGTTCCGAGGACCATGAAAACACATGGGCTCGGACTTGTGCAAGGCCACCTCGAGTCCCAATTGCCGGATCCTCTCGACGATTGTCGAGACCCCCGCGGGATTGTTGCCACCCCGCGTGTCGCTAGTTCAGCCGCCGCCTGGTGTGACTGCTCCTGCGCCAGGACCAGCGTGTCATCAGCGTAGCAAATCACGCTGAAGCGACCAGGGAGGTCGGCGCGCAGCAACCATCCGATACCCAATATCCCACATATGCGGCGCTGGGACCGATCCCTGTGGGACACTGCATGACACCTCTCGCCGGTTCCACTCTCCCAGGTGACCGGGGTAGATGACAACCCTGTCCATCAAATAGGCCTCGACCAGAGGTAGGTCGGCATCCGGTGATACCGGAAAGAGTTTGTTATACCTATGCTCTGTTTATGCAATAATTGGACAATGCTGAAGTCAGTTACAGCCTCGTTGGTCTAGTGGTTGCAAGTGCTACTGCTGATCATTAGGTCTTGGAATCAATTCCCGGATCGTGCAAGTGTTACTGGGATTTTTTATCTAGAATTTCTCAGTAGCAGCCCGGAGTATGGATTTGTGCCCGGTTGATAGCGATAAGCTCGCCTCCTGTTACATGAGGCTTAAACGTAACTGGCGAAATGTGGGTGCACTTTACGTACACTTCTGCTCAACTCTTCGGGGAAACAAGGCCTGTTGTAAAGTTGAATATTGCTTGCCATGTGGTGCTCAGCACTCGCCCAAAAGTCTTAGTATTTAATTTCCATTTCCATAAATTCATTATGGCTTTAGACTCTTCATACTCACAGATAAACATGGACAAATAAAATAATGAAGCCAAACATACGTGTAAATTATCCTAATAAAACCGTTTATCTTTATTTTGTATTCTTCTTAATTAACGATAAACCATCATCACCTGCCTAGCCTTTTCCCAACTATGTTGGGGTTGGCTTCCATTCTAATCGGATAAATAAAAGATAAATAAGAATGAATATTCCCTAAATACAGTCGGGTTACATAAAATCCCAGCCAATATTATTAAAACCATTATGAACGCCGCCTTACATAGCCGTTATCGAATGATAGCCAATGCCTACGCATACGACGGCAATGGAGACGTCTGGATAGCCGCAATGACGGCTACACTTTTATCTATTATCTCGGACAGTTTTTTTATACGATACTGGGTTCAGAGATATGCGCCAATATTGATCAGGGACTATCCCTTTTAGAGTAACTTGGACATTTTGCTATTTTTCATGTGATCTTTTCTTCTTCAGTGACTGAAACCGAGGTTACTTATTTTTACATTTTTCTTACTATACTCGTACTGTACGTTTTACTTTTATTGCTAAGATTTGTAATTAATTAAAGCAAAAACTTGGTGCTTGAAGTGTTTAGTGGGGAAGGTAAACATATTCTATCAGGTGTACGGAATGTAAGCAATAACTGCAAGCGCAAACTTTGCGTCTTGTCGCAGCGACTAGACGCAGAGCTGACGTGTGCGTCTGCGACTAGGCGTTATGATAGACGACGTGCGCCTCCTCAGCTGTCGCAGTAAGACCGAAAGTGACTTGTCGCATGCAACTGTTTCTCCCCAGCGCGAACTAACATGTTGTGTATATGAGAACTGCAGCCGGGTAAAACCCTGGTGTATTTTCATAAACTGCAGCCGGGATAAACCCTCATGCTGTTTTAATACTATACAAATCTACGATTGATGTCGTCGCCAAAAACAGCACTTGTCCGAACCGCACCTGAGCACTTCCACTAACCGCAGTGAAACTAAATTTAGATAAGTGCGGTTCGGTGGAACAATAGGCCGCAGCTGTATTTGGTCTATTCGCCGATCTGTTGCAGTCGCATGTCGCTGCTCGCATAGTGTGCGCCATGTCTTAAGTTTGTAATATTAAACGTTATTGTTAACGTTATGGTTATTGATCATAATTTATTGTAACTTTAGATAATTTCAGCTCTTATACAGTTTAGTAATCTCTTGACAACCTTTTCCAAGCAACCGGAAACAAGAACCTTAGACACAAAACAAATGTTGATTTTACTTCCTCCCAACGACATAACTCAAAGTAGCGGCAAGAGACATAAACGGGAGGACGTCCAAATTTTAGTTTTATAGTTTTAATTTAGGAGCCTCTGAAGTACAGGTGAAGAGATTGGATGACGTAATACAAACGTCGTGGCGAATTTTCATTTACTTAGAAGCTAAGTGAATGTGTTTGAAGTTGTAGGCAGGTTAGGTACATGCCTTTTGTAGAGGAATGCTTTATAATATATTGTCTTACAAGTTCAAAACCTATATAACAAATTATGTTGGTGAACGAAAATTGAGGAAATTGCACACGGTTCTAAATACTATGTAGTGCTTTGGAAAGAAAACCATTTGCCAAATACAAATATACAAACGGAAATTCGTTTGGCCAGTCAAACTTTAACTCAAAGCATTTTTTTTTTCAATTAAACCAATTCCAGGCACTTTTGAACTGTCAAGGATTCGGTCAGTCAGAAAAATAAAGCTAGTTGCCTATTCCAAAGCGTAGTAGGTTCCTATGCAGAAGAACGGGCAACAAACTCCATGGACACTGTTTTAAATTACAAAGTATTGGTTAAATCATTCAAGTTGAAATTATACATGTGACAGCGATGTATGTGTGTGTGTGCAAAAACAGTAGACTTCATAATTCATAAGTACTGCAATGGTGTGATTTTCGTTATCTTGGTCGAAATGACGACGCACTTGTAAATACATTCAAACTATTTGTTCTCAGGCAAATAACAGAAAATCCATAGTAATCGGCACAGAATCATGTTCTTACATAACTGTTAACAATTTATTGAATCCGATTCAAATCTGAAATCAGCTTTCAACATCTTATCCGAAACTGCATTTTGTATAAAATAGTGTCGCAATGTACGAAGATAAGATTGTTAATGGTGGTACAAATTGTTTCAAGTATTTACATTTAAATCTGCCCATGCCCATTCTAACAGATTTTGTTACATTATCATGGCGTTAATCTTAACGAAAATATTTTAGTGTTACACGTCTCTTGGAAATTCCTCTTGTTTGAACTTAATTTCAGCTAAAGTTTTCAAATAGTGATAGGGAACTTCCGTGATACCGTGTCTTGTAGTTTTCAGTAAAATGATAGTACCTCTTTACCGCGCAAGCGAATTAGTAGTGACTAAGTGATTGTTATATAATGTTATATGAAATTATAAGGACACATCACCCTAAACCAACTGTACGAACTAATCATAAATTGTCTTTATCTACTTATGGTAATTGGGCTTTGGCCGTTTTAAGTTAAAGTAAAATAAAAAAATAAAACACAAACAACAAAATTCGAATACCGTAAATTAGCCCCAACACAACTTTGCTTGCAAAAATAATTGAGATAATTATACGGCTTACTCCAAAACAATAATTTACTTGGCTGCACGCTGAGATTAAGCCAAATAAATTGCAATAAAGCTTTAGTAATACCTTTACATTATTATAAACTTTCTTAATGAGATTTGTTCTACAGACAGGCAAAGCCTTATATTTTTAGATCCCATGCAAGGCTAAGGCATAGTATAAAGAGAGGAAGTAGGCTATCTCCGGCACAATCCGCGATATAATTGCCTACTGTCTCAGGGTTGTCACTTTTAGTTAAATTTTAATTCAGTGCCAATAAATTGGCAAGGGTCGGGAAGTTGTAATTTTTACTTGTATTGTCTGGGTACCTAAACGATGATTGACAAATCAAAAGTACCTAGTACATTCTAGTGGGAAAGTAGGCCTACCTACTTCCTCTGTCTGATAGAAAACTAATACAACAAAAAATAAGTAAGTAGGTAAGTATCTCATCATCAAGTAAAAATGATATGCTAGAAAAAGTGACTTTCTTCCCTTTCCTGTTCAATAGGTAATTTGAACAGAGACAATTCTGGAATCGATGAATTATTAAGACACCCAAACACACAGCAATATGCGATTATCACACATTTTTCATTCATTTAGTGGTGCCGAAAAGCCGTGACGCGCGAACCTCGTGCGATGTTAGCCCCGACTGGCGCGCTGCGAAACGGGCCGAGATTTGTTTAAGTGTACGTGCGGTGACGCATAGATACTTTGGCGCACACATACAAGCCGCGCGCGGTGCGTTTGTATGAAGATAACGTACTTCCTCTCTTTATACTATGGCTAAGGGCAGTCTGGTACAGTAGGCCGCACGTCGGTAGTAACACTTGGACTTTGAAGTAGCCTAGCGTTGTACGGTATTTCAATAGAATAAAAGACAAGCGGAGTTTCAATAGAATTAGAGTAGCAGTGGAGGCCCAGTAGGAACGGCTGCCACTTACGAGTTGGTGTAGGACGTAGGTTTGAACCCAGCCAGGCACGTTGCTTTGTGTAAATTATTTCATTACCACTGCTCTCAAAACGATGAAGGAAAACATCGTGAGGAAACGGTCTTGTCCTAGAAGTGTAAATTTGTAGATATGTGACATGTGGCATCGACCAACGCACTGGGCCCGCGTGGTGGATTACGGCCCACTCCCTCTCACAGGAGAGAGCAGGCCTGTGTCCCAGCAATGGGCACATTATAGGCTGATTATGCCTATGCTTAGAGGCCAGCTTTTACTGGTTTTGTTACTACTTACACGTGGCCTACCGTACAAGTTTAGGAGTCCCAATACTTGGTTCCAAGAATTTGACAAAGAACATTATTTGTTCAGATTCAGTTCATATGATGTCTATTGCTTCTGCAGGTGTAAATACTACTTGTTTAGGAAATTTGACCACTATTCGTTGTTGTAATAAGCGTCTTGTACTTATTTCTTTAACTAGTAATTGCGTCTGCTATTAGTATTTGCAAGAGAAAGTTTTTCTGTTAAGAGAAAAACTAAAATAAAACATGAATATGTAATAAATGTAATGTAGCATTTTATACAAGATACTGGAACTGATTGTGGTTTTTTGTACTATAGTCCTGAGACTACTTTTTATTCAGGTTTTGTCTGAATAAAGAAAGTTTCTAAAATGTGTTTAAAGTTATCCCATATTTACAATATAAGTGCCAAAACTTAATGTCTGTTCCAATAGCATCAGAAGAATGTTTAAGAAAACCCAATTTGTTTACATTTTCATCAGATATTTTTGAACAGACGATACTCTTATTGTAGTTCCAAGGCAAAGGTATAATTTCCTTACATTAGGGTATTACTGGTGAGAAAGAATCCCTTATCTGTTGGTTACCAGTAAAAGTCCGTTATTGAAGCTTTTCTCACCAGCCGAAATAACGAACGCGTGGAGGCGTAGAATACGGCTCAACTTTTTGTTTTGATCTGTAATACAACACAAAAGTTTTTATATAAACAATCACGTCCGAACAAAAGTAAAAAAACTACATTTAATTTGTATCTCCTATGAAGCATTAAAATTAAAGAGTCAACGTCAACAGTACATTGATCCCAAACGAAGCGGCGTCGGACTGCATCCGGCAAATAATTAAAACTTTTACAAGAGCCAGTGAAATGTAGAAGAAAGAAATAAATGTTCTACCCGAACGCACACTTTCGTTTTTATCCTTCAAGCTTGTGATTTATACCCAAAACATATTTACTGCTGTCCAAACAAACGTTCTTCGATATTTCACTTTGTCCCTCCAATAATAATCACCAATTTTCCTTAAAAGCTTCTTTTCTATCGCTTAAAGTGGTTCAGGTTTTGTATTAAAATGTTCAGTTTTTGCTATGTACTTATAGTACGTGTAATCTGTCTTTTCTGACACGATTTCTTCCAATTTAAAAGAGTTTCCAGATTTCCGCTGCCCTTATTTTTTGCTCTTAAATCCATTTCGTTCTTAAAGATCGATTAGTGGATTTCTATTAAACTCTTTTTAAAACAATTTAACATTATAAATTGAAGTCAGGAACTAAAAGAGTTCTTATTTATTAGGGCGTGAATTTTCTGAGCAAACCCATAGGCGAGATTAGAGTCCAGAGGAAATTACTGAGGAATTACGGTGGCTGGCCTTAGCCGGGGTTAGTCAAAGAGAAGTCGGGATTCAAATAGAAATAGAAATCCTTTGATCTATAAAATATCACTGGCAAGCAATACTGATGAATCGTGAAATTCTGGTGCTTGATATTAAAATAATATGCAAGCGTAGACCTTAGAAATGGATTTATCTATACTATCTATACTAATATTATAAAGAGGAAGAGTTTGTTTGTTTGTTTGGTTGAACGCGCTAATCTCAGGAACTGCTGGTTCGAAATGAAAAATTCTTATAGTGTTGGATAGCTCATTTATCGAAGAAGGCTATAATAGGCTATATAACATCACGCTACAACCTATTGGTTGGAGCGGAGCATCAATGAAAAATGTTGCAAAAACGGGGAAAATTTATTCCTTTTGCGAGCTTCCGTTGCGTTCGCTGCGTAAACGGTTAAAGTTACGCAAAAATAATGTATGACGGGAATGTTCCTCTTAAAACGTTCTAAAAAAAATCCGCGATAACATATGTCTATCTTTTAAGGTTGGCTCAATATAACATTTTTAATGGTAAGCAAATTTGTTATAAAACAAAGCATTACTTGGGAAGGTGTTTTCATAAACATGGTATTAATCCTTATCCAAATAAATAGTTTCATCATCAAGGTTAATTAAGCAAATGTAAATTCCTTTTTAAATTATTCGAATCAGATTTTTCGTTTATAAATTACGACGGGTGTGCTTAAAGTAAGAAAAATGCGCTGTATATTATACTTAGTCTATTATAATTCTTAGTCTATTATACATACACATTTTATTTTTATTGACTGTTTGAACGCGCTAATCTCTGTCAGTACCATTCGGATTAGAAAAATCATTTTTGCATTATAAAGTCTAAGTATTCTTGAGGAATGCTGTAGGGGATGTAACATTACGCTAGGACCCTTAGAAGCCGAGCAAAAACAAAAAAAAAAGAAAGAACGAGCGCTAAGCAAAAACGAAGTAACAGCGCGGGCAGGCCATGCGATGCGACGGGGTGGGTCGGGGGAACAAGAAATTTTACGCGGACAAAGTCGCGGGCGGAAGCTAGTATTTAACAAAGGCATCATTTATTCATGGATGTAAAATGCTTCGACAAAACACAGTTCGAGGGTATTTGATTTTCCTAGCGATAAAAAGTTAGCACTTAATAATGATAGAATACATTTCATTTCAAGCTTTTATGAACAGCAGTAAGTTGTCATTTGTTTAACTGCAATTAGGTACCTACTCACATAAGCATATTTTTTAAAATAAATGCTTAAATCAAGAATCAAATATGTTATTTCATATTTGTTATCAAAAGTTAATGACCAATTAACTATTCCCACATTAGTAGAAAATGCATGGCTCCCCATAATGTTTCTCAATATTTGTTATTCCTTAGTCTATAAACATAACGAAATTATATACAAAAGCAATTTAAGAGCCAACAAAACGCTCAATCAAGCCATGTATCTCTTCAATCATAAACATTTAACTTATTTGTGACCAGTAAATTTTATTTTAGTGGTGTAATAAACCTCTTCTGTGATTGCCATCATGGACCATGCTCGATGTGGGAATAGCAACGGTTCCAATAATTCGATTGGTGTCCAATCTTGTTAACATCGTTTGTATAGCAATGAGTTTTTATGAACTCAATATTTTTTCAATACACTTGCTCGTAAAGTAGCTCTTATTGAAACCCTTTTAGGTTCATAATTCAGTATATTAAACATGCGTGCTTTTTACTTTATATTACCATACTAGTGCGGTAAAGTGCGCCACAGATAACTATTTACTATCTGGAGATGTGCGCTTTTTTAATCTCATCAAAAATACTTCATGACTGTGCATTGTGTACATAAATAAAATATGATAAATTAAAATAATATTTCATCAAATTATTTATTGGAACGAAGTTCTTTTACGCGGCTTGCGGTAGGAGTAAACTGGCAGAAATTGTGATTAATGAAAAAACGTTCAAATACAAGTATGAACGAGAGAAAGAGAGAGAGAAAGTTTGAATTTGGTCAAAATGAAAATCCAAAGTTTTCAAGTTTTTCGTCATGCATGTCGTTTTCATAGTTTTCGAGGGTGCTAAAGCCGATAGTGACGTCAAAATGTAAATCCAAGATGGCGGTTCAAGGGGCGCTCTACGGTGGACGCCATCATGCGCGTACGAGCCCGACGACGGGGGATGATGTGGCCCGGGGTGGGATCGTCTTGGCGTTGTCTCTAGACATCGCCAATGCCTTCAACACCCTGCCCTGGAGTTGCATCAGGGAGGCACTCCGGTATCACCAAGTGCCGACCTACCTCTATCGCGTGGTCGAGGCCTATCTGACGGACAGGGCCGTCATCAACCCCGGTCACCGGGGAGAGTGGAACCGGCGAGAGATGTCGTGCGGTGTCCCACAGGGATCGGTCCTGGGGCCGCATCTGTGGGACATCGGATACGACTGGGTGCTGCGCGCCGACCTCCCTAATGACGTCAGCGTAGTTTGCTACGCTGACGACACGCTGGTCCTGGCGCAGGAGAGGTCGCACCAGGCGGCGGCCGAATTAGCGACACGCGGGGATGCGACAATTGTAGAGAGGATCCGGCAATTGGGACTCGAGGTGGCCTTGCACAAGCCCGAGGCCATGTGTTTTCATAGTCCTCGAAACGCGCCACCGTCGGGTTCCCAAATAACGGTAGGAGGGGTTCCCATCGGCGTCGAGTCGACGATGAAGTACCTGGGACTCGTCCTCGACAGCCGGTGGAATTTCGTGGAGCATTTGCAACGTTTGACTCCCAGACTGGAGCGGGCCAGAGCTGCCTTGAGGCGGCTCCTGCCCAATCTGGGGGGTCCAAACGCCTCCTGCTGGAGGCTCTACGCGGGGGTCGTGCGGTCCATGGCCCTTTACGGAGCTCCGGTGTGGGCGCGTTCCGTGAGGTGGCGACCGGTCCGTCGGTTGAACGCGTTCCAGAGGGTCATGGCCATCCGGTTAGCCCGGGGATACCGCACGGTCTCCGGGGAGGCGGCGAACCTCCTTGCCGGATTACCGCCATGGGATCTGGAGGCAAAAGTCCTCGCGCACTTGTGGGAGTGGCGCGAGGAGGCAGGACGCCGGGGCGTAACTCCGTTGCCGCGAGAAATCGCGGCACGGCGGACAGAGCTCCGGCAGGATCTCATGGCGGCATGGAGAGTGCGATTGTCGCAATCCAGCGCTGGGCACGCCACAATTGCGGCGATAAGTCCCCTCTTTGAGGAGTGGCTGGAGAGGCGCCACGGTGTCCTCACCTTCCGCCTGACGCAGGTCCTCACCGGACTCGGGTGCTTCGGGAGGTACCTGTTCCGGATTAGGCGGGAGGAAACGCCCGGGTGTCACCACTGTGTGGATCACCCGGAGGACACGGTGGAGCATACGGTGGAGGTCTGCCCGGCTTGGGTTGGGCTTGGAGCACCACCGTGTCCTCGTGGAAGCGATAGGCGGCGGCGATCTCTCGCGTCCGGCCCTCGTCCAGGCCATGGTACGGAGCGAGAGTACATGGGAAGTCATTACCTCCTTCTGCGAAGCAGTAATGCTCGCGAAGGAGGAGGCGGGACGCGTGAGGGAGAGGCAAGCTGTGCGCCCTCACGCCCATAGTCGTCGCGGGAGACGCCCTGGGCGTCGGGAATTGGCAGCCGATTCCCGGCCACCGTAGGCGCGGGCTTGCAGACGGCGAGCAATGGGTAGCTCGCCGTCCGGTAAGGACCAGGCCCGAGTCGACGGTGCGGTGTGTTCCACGCGCGCCTCAAAGAGATGTCAGCAGCATTGAAGGGGTCCGCCAGGACCGATGGCGGCCGGGGTTGCGGGATGTTCGAAAGAGTTACCGTGGCCCCGGCACAGGCAACAGAAGGAACACGGGTGGGTTTTAGTCAGTAAAAGTCTGACACGCCCTCCCGCTCCGCCCAGAGCGAGAGAAGTCATTTGATGATTTCCCATCCACAAAAAAAAAAAATTTAAACGTTTAAAAGTTGTAAGTTTATGAAAGTTTTTATGCTTTTAATACAGTTCGACGGCTACTTGCATTTGATTAATTGAGTTGCAACTTGCAATCCATCAGTCAGTCTTTTCTTTCCTGAACAGTTTTAATATTTACATGGCGTATTGACAATCTCTTCAAGAATATTTTTTGTACATCGATCTTTCTGAATATAAATGAATAGTAACACAGATTGCACAAACAATTTCCAGGTAGTCATTTTCACCGTTAATAAACACGAAGCTCATGTTAATTGGAATTCAGATTGACTGACGTAGGTGCGCTGAACGTGAGATTAGGTACAGCCAAGAAAGCCATCGATCACCTGTTCTATTTTAGGCCCAAAATTAGGCCCTAAACACATTCCTATGAATGAAATATGAATTTACGTCCATCCTTTTATTCTAGGGTGGGCGTAGCTCATGTACCTAAAGGTTGTGTGCAAATGGGAACCTTACATCATTCAGGGTGGTAGTAAAACAACTCTAGTTAAATTCGATCACTCAAGCAACTTTAGAATTAGTTCTCAAAATAGATTATTCTGCTTTTGTTTCGAAAAAAAAAAAACAACAGTGATATTATTATGTTAGGCGTGTAGAAGTGATCACGCCCGCTTGAAATAAATAGTAGAAATTGAATATTGCTTCTGATTTAAGGCCCTCACATAGTATCGTAGTACCTACCGTAAGCATTCCAATGCTAACAGTACACAGCTAATTCATAACATCACACCTATTATCCCTTAAGGATTAGGTGGTGGGTAAGAGGTGTACCTATAGTACACCCAAATTTCGCCAGTTACGTTTAAATCACATGTAATAGGGCGCCCCCTATTGCCAGCTCGCCAGCCTATTGCCATCAACCGGTCACAAATCCAGACTCCAGGCTGCTATTGAGAAATCCCTGATAGAAAGCCCAATAACACTGCCCGACCTGGAAATCGGACCCAAGACTTCATTCTCAATAGTAGCACTTGCGACCACTGGACCAAAGAGGCAGTCAGACAGCTAAATCAGTTACTCCATTTTCTATTATTTGCTTCAATTTTCTTTCACGTTAAGCATTCATCTCTCTTCAATACTAACATCAAGATTTGTTTCACAAATAACGAAACGTTCTCTTGTTTGCAAAAGAACATAATAGTAGCTTGTTTATTTACATAAAGTGAAACATACCACCATTTTTAAATACAGCCTGATACAAAATGTACCTACTCAAAAATATGATTTTTATCCCAGTTACTATAATGATAAAGTTAGCTTGGATGTTCATCCGTGTTTTTGACAGTATCAATTTTGCCTATTTCATAGAGCTTCTGGCATTCATTCAAATTCTATTTCGTTTGTTCATATAGAATAAATATCCGTGATTTGAATATTCAAGTCTATGAACTTAAGTCTGTTTCCTCTTATGAAATACTAGCTGTCTCCCGCGACTTCATTCGCGTGGATGTCGTTAGACACACAATATACATACTAAAATAACGTCCGCATTTTAATAAAACGCCCTCGTCCCCCGAGCCGTCGCGTTGAATTGCCCGCCCGCGCTGTTACTTCGTTTTCGCTTAGTGTTCTTTCTGACTTTTTTCTTGTTGCTCGGCTCCTAAGGGTCGTAGCGTGATGTTAAATAGCCAATAACTATCCTCGAGAATTGGGCTACCAAATGCAAAAAGAATTTTTCAAATCCAACTTTTTGTTCATAATTTCATGGGTTTTATTTTTTTATGCGGTACTCTAATTATTTTTCTAAAATAATAGTAACCTTAGTTACCCGCCGTAACATTAGCCATCTACCAGTAAAATCGGTCCAACCGTTTCGGAGATTAGCCGGAACAAACAGACAGACAAAAATGTAAAAAATTTCTTTTTTGTTATAAGAACCGTTTATACTTGCCTATGCATTTAGTAAAAAGTTGTTATTTTGACATTACAAACAGAAACTTCAATTTTATTTATTCGTATAGATACAAGGATCAAGGACTGTAATCTCATGCGTTGAGTTGGCTTAGCATAATGCTACATAAAATAAAGAAGAGAAAGAGATATACTAAATAAAGCTAGCAGCTTTTAAGCTTGGATTACCTTATGTATGTTGCATCTAGTATTACAAATTCGTGTCGTGATTTTCACGAAACATTTATTTTATTTGCTTACAACAATAAACTCCCGTGTTCTGCTCCTTAACAACTAAAAACAATCCCCGCACACAATATACAAAATCACGGTGCATTAACATTACAAACAACATAAAGGTGCGTACATAACATCGGATTACGTTGGTGCGCGGTATCGAATTACCACCATAATTGGTCGAGCCTTCACTGTTGAACGTGTGGCTAATGCAACAATTTACGCATCAGCTAATCTGCAAATTGGTGCTGCTTTGTCGGCCGGAGGCCGGCCGTGTCGTCGGCCCGGTCTGTCTGCAACCGGCTTTATAGGGCCGATGATTTATTGATGGACGCAGCAGACTTCAATCGCTGTTATTATAGTCGTAAGTGGATTACGTTAAGGATGTTACTAAATGACTGGCATTCTTTATTAGTAAATGGTAACGTGTCCAGAGCTTTCATATTATGATGGTAGGAGGAGGTTTTCCGTTTAGATAAGAGCGATCGTATTTTTTAACAAAACTGTTAACGTGTCCTTTATTCGAGAGTCTCGTTTCCTGAAGGTATCTCATATATGCCAAAACATCAAAACACTACCAACACACTACACAAACACACACACTACACTTTCGTAAAAACACAAAATAATCCGTATTATAGCAATGTTCCCGAGAATAATATGCGTGACTCTGGTACTATAATTCGTATACCTAATGACGAGTACCTGTCAATACTAAAATTACCGTTACTTTTCAATCCTTTGAGCGAATGAGCACATGCTGTGAGGCTTTCAATGATTCCTCTGCTGCGTAGGAGGGCTAAGAAACAAATAAAAGGTAGCTGGTTTTTTTTTACAATAAAACATTGTACTGTAGAGGCTTTAACATAACATGGAACCTCCGCGAATGTATTATAAGCAAATGGCAAGAATACTAGACAAGCATATTAGGTCCTTACATATGAAATTAGCGTGTTGTCGTACGGACCACTTTGATCTGAAATATCTCCTCTTTAGTTAAGAATTCCAAATTCAAATTTATAAATTCATTTAGCTGGTACATTTGAGTTTTGAAAACAGTCATTCATTTGTTTTTTCCTCATTATTTTTTTCATTGCCGTCGCTTATTACCGCACAATGGAAAACAAGAAACATCGGTATTTTTACGAGTAAGAGTTCTAACGTGGCACCAGTGCTGCAGAAACAGCTCGAAGGATTAATGATGTGTACGGTGCTGGTGTCGCAAAAGAAAGCACGGTACGTTTTTGGTTTCAACGTTTTCGTTCTGGAAATTTCGACCTTCAGAACCAACCCCGTGGACGGCGGGAGACCAAAGTGGAAAATGAAGAATTAAAGGCTATTGTGGAAGCGGATCCATCACAAAGCAGTTCAGAGATAGCTGCAGGCTTCGGGGTAAGTGATAAAACTGTATTAATCCACTTGAAGCAAATCGGGAAAGTAAAAAAACTTGAATGATGGGTACCCATGAATTGAGTGAATCGAACTTGCAAACACGCGTCGACTGCTGTGTTACTTTGCTCAACCGACAGAATAATGAAGGGATTTTAAATCGAATCATTACTTGTGATGAAAAGTGGATACTGTACGATAATCGGAAGCGCTCGTCGCAATGGCTGAACCCTGGAGACCCAGCCAAATCCTGCCCTAAACGAAAATTGACTCAGAAAAAGTTACTTGTGAGTGTTTGGTGGACTAGCGCCGGAGTCGTTCACTACAGCTTTCTAAAATATGGCCAAACATTTACGGCAGATATCTATTGTCAGCAACTGCAAACCATGAAGGAAGAACTAGCTGCTAAACAACCGAGATTGGTCAATCGCTCTAGGCCACTGCTGCTTCACGACAACGCAAGACCACACACTGCACAACAAACAACCACTAAGCCAGATGATTGGAATGTCTGTGACATCCACCGTACTCCCCGGACGTTGCTCCAACAGATTACCATTTTTTCGGAATTTGGACAACTTCTTACAAGGAAAAAAATTCAACTCCGATGCGGCAATCCAAACCGCCTTCAAAGAGTTTATTGATTCTCGCCCCCATGGTTTTTTTAGTAAAGGCATCAATGAACTACCTATGAGATGGCTAAAGTGCATAGATATAAACGGTGCATACTTTGATTAATTAAATATATTCTACAAAAAAAATTACTTTGTATTCCTCCCGTACAAAACGCCAATTTCATATGTAAGGAAAAATAACGAATAGAAGAAAATATTAGACAGTTGGCCCCCGTGCTGACAAGCGGATGTTAAAATAAAATATAATGGGGAAGGCAACTGTCAAAACGGCGCTGGTGTAGTTAGTTCCCAACCCAAGCTGTAACACAAGGCGTGAGGTCTCTAAAATTAGAAGATGGTAGATTAAATCTATTCGCAGATATTTTTTTTAATTAAAGAGAGTTTGATGTTAAGTCAAAAACATTTTGAAGAAAGTGATAACGAGAATTCTGAAACTTTCCAAATCAAACATTTTTCATGCGACTATTTCATTTTTGGGCATAGACAGACAGGCATTATGTGCATCAAAAATACCTACTTGATTTAAAATAATTAAATCACCGAAAGCAATGAAATAGTGAAATAAAACCAAACTCATGAATGAACACGAAATAGAATTAATGAAAGAAATGTCCAATTTATATATATATATATATTATATTATTATTATAATTTAGGGCCGTAGGGAGCTGGCTATGATCACACCGCTTACAATTAGCTTTGCGCGACATTCCCCATTATTTTAAAAATATTCAAAGACTCCAAATAGGCGTCATCATGCTTAAAAGGAGGCTCCAATCATCAACGAACGGAAACTAGTTGGTACAGAAATAAACATTTCGTATTTGTATTTGTATAAATAAGTATTCAAGATTTACCGCAAAGAAGCGTTTTGTTAACCCTAGTACCTACCGTCACACTGTATGATAAATGCCTCACAAAACGGACATCGCTTTTTTATCCTTCTAATCGATAGTATACCCTTCTTTGAATGCTAGAGTAGAACTCCTAGAAACCAATTCTGCTTAGAACCAGAGCTATAATTATTTAAATACCTATTTTATTCTGGTTATCCATAGAAATCAAAAAAATTGTTATAAATTATTATGTATGCAATGTTTGATTTTTTTAATTATAGTATACAATTAAGCCAAATATCTGCTATATTTAGAAACAAAAAATAATTTTTAGATGTTATTTAAAGCAAGTTACGTAATTTTTTCTGTAATTTTGAAATATTTTTTTGCTCCGGTTTTATAGGGTAGTAGCACTTTATTTTCACAAACATTATTGTTTGGTGTTATGTTAACCTGCCTGTAAAATATTAGATGCGTAACACGAAGGATATCGAACTATTCGAGTTTGGATTTTGTTATGATAGGGTTTTCACTATTAAAAATCTGAAAACAAAAACATTTCAATTTTTTTTAAATTCTTAAATTGAAGCAGGTATTACTCATTTAGTATAAACAGGAGGTAAACTTTTTATAGGAAAACTTTTTATCCCATTAAATTACCTGTGGGTAATATAATGGGATAAAAAGTTTTCTTGGCTTAAAAGAATATTGAGACTTTCAAAAATTACTCGTAGTGGCTGTTTGTAGGTATACTTTGTAAAATTTTGTTTCACGCATATGTTTGTTTCTTTATTGTGTTGTAATATTAAACCGTTTAAAAAACCATATAAATAAGAAATTCATAAACTCACAAATTTTACCTCTTTGTAAATAGTATGGATAGTATAGATAGATAAGTACAGCACACGGGCGCCGCACCGGTACCCGCGTAACAATAAAAAATAATTGTCTCAACATAAATTATTAATTGCATTTTTGTGTTCTGAGAGTGATACAGAGATAAATTTGAAAACCATAGAATCATCATATCTTCGAAGTCCTGATAGTTTTGCATCTGATTTTTTTCGTAGTTAATAGTACAGTTTTAAAGAATATTTTAAAATAAATCTTAGGTGCTACTTACAAAAGATGTCCGAGGGAAAAATAAAAAAGTATAATGATAAAATCAGGCATATTTATTGTTCTATCAATGCGAATATATATAATATAATAGATTCTTTCATATTTTGTGAATGTGAGAACGTTGTAGGCTTTATAGACTGCATATTTGTAGACCATTTTCTATTTTGTTAAGTACCTGGTACTTGTTGACAAGCCTACACTGTCCTCCCATGCTTAATAACACTGTAATTTGAAAACATTGTAAAATCCAATTATTTTTAAAAGAGTAACCGTGGAATTTCTTGCTGGTTCTTCTCCATAGGAAACAACCAACTGGATCCGTGTACCTAGCTTCTGACGTTTCATAACTGCCCATGTAAGATTATGTGAAATAAAATATTTTGAATTTTGAATTTGTTTCTGTTTCGCCTATATAATTCTTTGTATCAATCAATCCGTCTAGCCTTTTCCCAACTATGTTGGGGTCAGCTTCCAGTTTAACCGGATGCAGCTGAATACCAGTATTTTACATAGAGCCACTGCCTATCTGACCTCCACAACCCAGTGACTGGGTGATACGATACCCCTTGGTAAGACTGGTTGTCAGACTTTCGGGCTTCTGACGACCCGTAACGACTGTCAAAGATCTACGAATGACAGCCGGGACCAACGGCTTAACGTACTTTCCGAGGCACGGAGGAGTCTCAGTATGTAATCCACAGGCAACGCCGGCAAGCGTAGCTTAACCTGATGGATTGACCTGTGCGGCTGTTATTACTTAGCCACGAGCTCCTCTATAGAATTCCTTGTATATAATGTCAATAAGATTTAAAGCAAATGTTTAAACATTTGCATCAAATACTTTATTTTTCCGTTTTTCTGAAAGTCTAAAAAAAATTAATAAAAATTATAACTCTGTTTCAAAGTAGGTATATTTAGGATCCGGAAGTTGTACTCTCGCATTCAAAATAGTTCATACTTTCGAGTAATAAAATAAAAAGTGATGTCCGGTTTTTGAGGCAATTATTACACTGTGTGTCAGCGCTCCACAGAGTTTTTACAGTAGGTACCTATAATGTTGAATAATTGCGTATTACTAATCATCGTATATATTTCAAAATGTGACACAATCATCATCAGATGTAGTATATTCTTTGATCAGATGATTGTGTCACATTTGAAATATATATTTTCTCAGATTAACGGTTCTATCAGCACCGTTATATATTATGTTATAGATAGAGTCACTGTTTATAACCCCTAGCATATCGTTATCAGATCGGTTACACATGAATCATTGACCCGTATCACAGTATATTATGCCTTTTTCGGGCACCATTCTCTCACAAATGTTTACCCTAATTTTTAGGTTAAGCACTTCCTGTCAAAAACAACATTTCTGATGAGAAATAAATAAATAAAGCATTATTTCAGAGCTATACCTACATAGCAGTTTCTTTGACACTTTATGACTCGCTCCTCTCATCTCCATAATAGCGCCTTCATTGAACTGGCCACGGGCCGCGGCGGTTTCATTTGGTCCACTTCCACTGATAATTAATTTAACGCCATGTCTATACGTCTGGGTTCTTGTACGCAAATAGACCCAAATTATCTTATTAAAGGGGACGGGAAAAAGTTTCGTAATATTTTGCTTAATATTTTACGAAAATTTGTTGTAAATTGAGTCGAACGTTTTTTTACTATAAGATTAAAATGCTGCGTTATTTTATGAGTTAAAGCTGATCTATCTAGTTGATTTTTATAGATTTAAACTCGATACAATTTATTAAGAATTCCAGCTAAAACCAAAATAATGTGATTGTCACAGAACAATAACATAATTTCAGAGGAAAGGATCTTATAAATAATACAAAACAATATTATCTTCTGAAATATCAAGTTCAAAAATTATAAGTACCTAAAAGGATTGTTCTAAAAGAATTAATGTCATTAAAATATTTTTGGTCAGATTATACAAGTTTCAGACGGCTTAGCGCATCGAAGTTTTAAACTAAAATAGCTTTGAAAAGCTTTTCTCATTTCGTCAACTAATCCGTGGTGGAGGTCTGGGCAAAATTTAATGTATTTTGGTCTAATAATGAGTTGCTTGAAAGAATTTTGGGCAAATGAGTGACCACAATCCAGTGGTTTTTGCATGATGACTAAGCAGAAAGATGGTTGTAATATAGGATTTGAAATTGTTGCTAATAATTTTTAATGAAAATAAAACGTTTTACGCTGTGATGTGTTTTCTAGTATATTAAAAAAAAATGCTGTCAGTAGTCCCAAATATTAATGTCCCATTTAGTCAAAATCTGAAATAATTAAAAACCATAAAAGATTTATAATTGTATTTTGCGTTTGTTCCTTGACAAGGTTGAAATCTTGAAATCTAAAGAATAGGACAATAACACAGCCCAATTATGTTTAGGCATACACATTATAGAAAGATGACACGTGAAATCAGGGTTTATTTTCTTAGTCCTAAGACCTTTTTTACCTTCTGGGTATTCTATAAAAAAAAATCCCAAAAAATAACACCTCTTCATTCGTCTTGCAGTTGGGCAAGATAATCTTCCGTTATACTCAATTAAAATACGTTTAGAACAGCACCTGGCGAGATTAACATCGTAACTATTGAAACTCGAGAATTACAAACCTCAATTTTGACAACAAAAAGGCCATAATCGATTTTTGGGTTTACAAAAGGAGCATTATATTTGACAAGTCGACTGTACAAACGCTGTTTGTGGTAGAGATTATTTCGGTTGAAATGAATGAAAGCAAAACACGATCTTGTGAATGTTGGTCGGTAATTGAAATCCGAACAACGCCCTCAAGGGTGGTTTTTTAAATCTTTTTTAACCTTCGTGGACTCGATAAGTTCAAGTGTCCCTGTTGTCTCGAAAAAGCGATTTCATAGAAAATATTCTTGGCTTAAAAATTTTGGGAGATCATTTCTCTTCGAATGCCTTCTCTGTGCGTTGGCGATTGAAGGTTTGGTTATTACTTCGTATTTTTCGTACCATATATTTAAGGTATAGATTGGTTGATCAGTCTTCTTTTGATTTTGAAATAAAAATACCTACAATTTATCTATCAAAATATATTATTAAGATAATTTTCATAACACACATGACCAAAATCTAAACCCCAACTTAATTTCGGATACAATTCGAGTTTCTCTTTTATTTATTACGATAAAGGATGCCCATAAAAAAGTAAAAAAAAAACAATCCTTTCTTCAATGCATCATAAAACATGTTACCCTCTCATTGTGGTTTATTGATTAATAGATGAAACTTTCAACGCAAGACAGGAAACGTATGGTAATAGAAAAACCCACCCGCAGGCAATCGTCATTACGCCTGTTGTTCGAAGGGTCCAGTATAAAATAATGATTAATTATTATAATTTAGTCCATGTCATCGGACATCCACATGGCAGCCCCACCCGACAGTTTAATCTTAGTCCAGGTGCTGTTTATCTGATTGTAGCGTGAAAGGGTTTAAATTCGTAGTTAGTAGCCGTAAACGAGTGTACCTACTTCGGTAGTAAGTTAAAACATAATTGTGTTCATAAAATGACGTGGAGAAAACAGTGATTGAGTTTCCTGGGAGGTAATTGGATAAATAAATATGAGTCTGATCCATTACGCTAATATAATAAGGTAATTTGATTGGTCATGCTTGCGTTCACCATATATGTACATATTTTTGGTTATTGAAACTCGGACTTCCATAGTAAACATGCAAGCGCATAACATAGACCACACATTAAGACAAATGCAATATCTTGAATCAATAAAATTATACAATAAGTAGATATGCTGGAGTCAAAGAACATTGAGGGCAACCGGCTATCCTTATTCTAGATAATAAGAAACAACAAACACATTGCAATCTTAATAGCGACACTTTCCAACCTTTGAGCGAAGATGACAAATCTAATAGGAACATAAAGTTACCGTTCGAGGCCCTACTCACCGCAAAGAGGGGACCAAATATTAAAATGGATGCCTCAGTGACAACGGTAACCTGACGGCGCAATGGAGCATCACAAAAACTGTGCAACCTAATCCCGAACAATAGAACATGGATGCAACAAAGCGCAGACACACATATATCAAACAACAAAACACTGCTCTCGACGGCCTCACGAGCGAACGAACACTATCATTTACGCAACAATTTGTCATCGAGATTCGGGGGTAGAGGGGCGGGACATTTTAGCTAATCCCTACGACTGGTTCTCGTCTTTTTTGTTGTTAATTCCAGTTGTAAACTAAACCATAATGATGAAACAACTATGACAACAAAAAATCTTTCAAGTTTTTTCGTGAAAGTTATACTGCTCGAATTTCAAAATCATGCTGTAGTTGATTTTGCTCCATTATTGGATCTGTGCAAACTATATGAATTAGTTTCTAACATAAAGTCACCAGAAGAAATAAAAGATCTTAGCAGAGCCCTCAAAAATATATAAGCCCGATTGAACATTTCCAACCATAGATTTCCGATCAACAATGCCGAAAATTCGCTGCCATCCGAATTCGACATCCAAACCGCTAGTAATATCCCGGAAACTGGATTAACGGTTGTCAACTTGATGAACGATGTGCGTAAGTTACACGACAATGGAATGTGGGCATCCGTCCCATTTGGCCCGAACGTCCGATACGCATCGCGAACATTAATTAATTATGAATCGCTTTTGAGTTTTTCAAAATACAGATGATTTTTGTTCAGAGAATTTGATCAGCGGGCGGTATTCTAGCACTGTGGCCCGATTTCATTATTGTTGGTTTCAAAGAGATACATTGAATGCCCTTTTTGTTGTGTTGTTATATTTTTACACGGTTGTCCATCACAATTTTGTGCTTAAGCTTCGTTTATAAAATTCATTGTTTCCCTGTAATCATTATTTCATGTTAATAAATACAAAATGCTCCTCTATTATACTAGGATTCTTTTATTTTTTAAATGGTCATAGTTTTTTCATTACCTAAGATTGGCTTAAAATTCTTGCTTTGCATTTCATTTTCCTTTGTTACCATCTTATAATTCTCTTGTTTATCCTCAACCTCACTAGTTTTCCGATCTCTGTTGCTGAAGTAATCTTATTAAGATTTTCTTTTTCTGCTTTTCTGTTTATATTGAGGTAATCCCTGCAAACCAAGCGACCATTGATACGTATAACTGACCCAGTCATTATAAAATCAACAGCTAAGCATCAGTTTTTGAGTTTTATAAAGTGTTGATGTGTTTGTTTTTTTTTAAAGTGACCATAATAGCACGTGTTTCTTATGAAAGATTTTTTTGATCCTTTACAAAGATAATAAAATAAGCCTCTTAAAAATAAATTACAAAAAATAAACTCCAAACCTCACCTATTAAAGACACTGCTAAACTGCAAAATACATCGATAAAATATATTACAACAACATTGCCCAAAGCTAATATGCCGCCGGAATATTCTTAAGGCCCGGCTCGCCACGCTGCTCCCTACTACGATTTATTGTTTAATCACAAGCACTCACCCACCGTACTATTGCGTCGGTAAATTGTGGCAAGCACCAAACGTTCAAGATATGTAATCTTGACTGGAAAGGTCAAGTCGTAGTATTTTTTGGTGATAAAGAAATAAAAAATTTAAATAAGTAAATTAACTTTGGGAACAAATCACAAGATATTAATATTTTTTTAGCTGGATGTCGTTTCTTTGCATAATATTGAAGTTAGATGATTTAAGTGGTTATTGATAGGAAAATATATTAAATATACTTCTGTACTCGCATAAAATAATAAAGACTTTGGTTTTAACGATTGCTAATTCAAATTGCAAGGTTTCATACATAGAAGAAACGAAAAAGGGCAGAGAAAAAACACGGTCCACTTTATTTCTGTTTTGTGCTCGTGCTTATTATGTACGAGTAAATCATTAGATATATAACCTCATTTTGCGGATCTATTTTGTTTTATTTTTCTGATTACGCTTATCTTTTTGTATGCACGTGTTCCTGTGACAAATAAACCTATTTTTCTTTATTTCTTATGTTGATAAACTACAGTCCCTTCCTATAACTTAATTCAGTGTGTGTATAAACATCGCTCGCTATATTGCAGTTCGATGTGACGTAATAAATGCTCCATGTGTGTAAACCCAAGTCCTCAATAACTCTCCTGAACAACTTCATAGTAGCAATCACTAAACACGAAACATACTACTTAACATTCTCTTTGTCACTTCCATTTTCATTTTTTTTTTATTAATTGATTGGAATCCGTAACACTGTGTGGTCTTTATTTTTTATTAAACGTATCTACGTCACTATTGTTACCTAGTGGGATAACTTCAAATTCCTGTGGGCAAAAAAATACTGGCAACTGAAATTCGAATTTTACGCGTTCTCGTCACATTAATCCTATTACAATGACATATGACGTAGGTTAAGACAGACGTCTAAAATGATGCGTCTTATACTAATCGCCTTTATTTGTTTGACATTGACTTATAATTTACATATGAAGTTAAAATTATATGCGTATAAAAAAGGACTTTCTAAGGGCGGTCGATAACAGCGGTTACAAAAATTTAATAGGCTGGTAGGTTAATGGATGGTAATTATGTACATAATACGTTTTATTCAATTGAAGGCATGAAAAGCTTTTCTGATTTATTATTTATGAAATATGTATTATGTGATTGATCAGGTTACTTTGCCTTTTCAACTGAATGGTCAAATTATTTCATAAAAACTTCAAATGATTTTTACTGACAACGTATTTTCTGAGTAGGGTACTTTAACCATTCAAGATTTATGGACATTTCACTTCTCTACGGGGAGCAATTAAGTGTTAAAAAAAATAAACAACTGTCTATAAATTCGAAATAACAATGACGAGAAAATGGAACAATATGACCGTGTAAAGCGACATTCACACCAAATTCAACCGAAAATTGGCTTGAAAATTGTTTCTATTTGCGTCATTGTGCACTGTCCAAAACTTATTGTAAGTTTGTAACACTTACAGACGTTACTTTTGTCTTTTTACAACCTTCCTAGACGTAGAATGAGATCCCACTGGGTGAAACAATTGCTGGCTGCATTTAATACACCGCCTTTGAGATTTGGAAGCATGCCACATTTTGTCACTCTATTTTCGAAAACAGTAGCAACTTTTATAGTAGCGGCATTGAGACGTTTTTGGCACGCTCCTGTTACCTGGGTGGCTTCACTCTGAAGGGTCTATTGCCCTAATGACCCATAAATTGATGCGTGACGGCCGACTCATTTGTTCATATTGTCCAGTTCGAAGTTACTGAAGATTGATGGCAGTATTGTCATTCAGCAATTATGTTACTTCTGATAAATAGGTGGACTGTGTAGAATGGGCCCTTTGTGTGTTGATTTAGAAGTAGTTTAAATAGATACTTAAAAACTTTGTGCGAAATAAACCTAAAACATTCGTCGGTTACTGGTTTTAAATTTAAACATCAGTGTATTAAAACTAATTAGTAAGAGTAACATTGTCATTAAATTCTTTTAACAAACAAAATATTGACAAAGCTATAAAATAAGGATTTAATTATTTCAAATGAAGGAAATAATAATATAATTAAGACACGATAATAATTAAGACTCTAAATGAGCATACGTCGAGAGAATACAACATAAACAAACACAACATCTTAATATAAGGAGTTGGAGCAACGTATTAACATAAACATCGATTCGATAGCGTTCCGAACATCTCTCCGGTCACAGTTTGAATACATTACGGCCGAGTAGTTTTTTATTACGTCAATAATTTAAGAATTAAACTGTTCTTGCTCTGTTTATTGGTCCTTTTCTTGCTTCTTCCGAGACTTTTCTAGTCGCTCCCCGCCGATGCTCATTCAAAATGCACACGCAAGCAACGACCCGTTGGTCCTTCGGTCGTAAAAATCGATTACTTTATTTTCTTACAAGCTCATCATTAAAGAATAAAATAAAATGTTCAAGGTTTTATTGGACCGCATACAGCTTCATGGTGATACTAGAAATTTTCGATTACAAATATAAAAATATTTTATTGATTATTACCAGCGCTAAAATGTTTTAAGTGCGGTGTCGAACGCGAGTTAAAAACATAACATTTTGTAAAGGGCTAATTTAAAAGCCCATTGTTTTCGTCGGTTCACGGTCACACAGGACGACAGTCGTTAATGACCCATTATCATTTTGTTTCACACCATCCATTAATACTAAAAGACCTGCAATTAAAAAGGAAACGCCGCCGCCACTAATTCCGAAGCACTCTCACTTAAAACATTACAACTTTGCTGCATTCAAACATCTGACAGGGGACTTGGCAACCGAAAAATAAAAGGGAAAAAAGTTGCCATATCACAACGGTAGCTTTTAGAATTTATAGACAGAATATCTCTATTTCGTTTCGGTACTATCGGTATCGAAATATTTATCAGCGGCATCTAATGATAGGTCAGTTTATAATAGGCTGTGAGTGTCAAGTTAATGAGAATATATTCCGACTTGGTACACAATAAATTAGAGAGGTTTCGAATAAAACGGCATATTAATTGGACATTTAGTATACGTCAACACCTCCGATGCAAAGTGTGGCCGCTAAAAACGATTAAAGTACGTGAAAGTATCTAAGAAGTTACTCGGGGACTATAAAATTAGGTGGGTGTAAATTTTTAACGTTGGCCGGGGGCTATTTCTGTAAATGCGATGTGAATTTAAATTTGTTTTTTAAAAGCTTTTGAAACAGTTCCGTTTGTTTCGAGTAAGGAAGTAATGTTGTAGGGGTCGGTACTACGGAAAGGTGAGGGCTTTTGTTTAGAATTTTAGATTATGGCGGTTGTTGTCAGTGTGAACTGTTTATACAATGTAGATACCTACTTATTCTCCTAACTTGCAATTATTGTTGTACCAAAAAATGTAAGCCAACCTCCGAATATCCACTTGACAAACTAAGGTAAGAAAAACTTAAGTAAAACTGTAGATAACAAATGAAATAAACCTATACTTGCCGGTACTTTACTAAGAATTTAAGTTCTAAAATTCGCAGAAAACTTAGCAGCCCCGAAATCTTCTGAAGCAATAATTCAATGGTGCTTTAGAGGAAGACATTACTTTTGTCTAAGCAAATTGAATTCCACGAAATCTCCCCGAGAAGATTGACTGACCACAAATTGGGGATTCGTTGTCAAGCGAGATAACATCGGAGGAATCTCATTACAGTTGAACATTCGTCCCAGTTTGGTGCTGCCTTTACATGTTTCGTCCAACTTTGGTAAAGGAATCTTCAGAGATTCTAGATTGTTTCATGTTTCCGGTGGTAAACAATGTCCAAGTCCACCCAAGTTCAGACGTGGTATTTTGTCATTACTATTTACGGAGTGACTGACTCTTTGATTTAAAAATAGAACTAGTCATTCGTTTTCATTTTCAATTATCTTTAATTACCACTAGCTGATGCCCGCGGCTTTGCCCGCGTGAATGTCAATACTCCCCTATTTACCTATAAATCGGATTTTGTTCACATTTCATGGGCTTAAATTTATTTTTAAGGGCTTCCACACAAAACTGCGAATTCGCATCGCATCGCAGTCTTGTGTAGGAGCCCTTACTCCTTTTAACATAAGCCAGTGAAAGTCCAGTCATCATCGGTCGAGCCGTTTCGGAGATTAGCCGGAACAAACAGACAGACAGACCAACAGACAAAAAATTTAAAATATTTTTTTTGTTATAATTACCGTATATAATTTCATATGCATTAAGTAAAAAGCTATTATTTTGACATTACAAACAGATACTTCAATTTTATTTATTTGTTATCCTAAGTTACAGAAACAACGAAACTCATCAGGCTAGCGATTCACCTTTCAAAGCTTGTGAGCAGTGATAGGACATTCCGATGCATATTTAGCTAAAGTTGAGGTGTTGGCTAATATGGAATGCACTTTTGTATCGATCGTAAAAATTTCGTTATTTAGGAATTGACAAATTTTGTACTTTTTGACTATAGAATCGACACGCACTACTCTTCCTCTTACACTCTTTAGACACATAATATTTGCATCAAAGGTTAAAAATGAATATTCGAGCATAAGAATAGTTATGTGATCCCGGTGTCTCGGTATTTTTTAAATTAATAATACCACATGTTTATGAAGTCGTTTACATACCATGTATCCGATTAGTTGTGAATCCCCGAATTTTCTGGAATCCCGGGATTTATATTGGAATCCCGGGATTTATATTAAGAAAAAAAAAAAAATAAGAAGTCGCTTCCATAACTTCTCAGCCAAAATTAACTTTAGGTAAATATGCATTCGATTATCCAGTGTCTACTTATGAGAGATAGCATTAAGTGTTAAGGGTCGGTACCAGGAAAACGTGTTATGGGTTTTAGATAAGTTTATTTATAAAGCTTAAAGTAGTAGCCACCAAAAAATAAACGTCCGACCCTTTACAACAAACTCAACGAATAATAATTATGGGTACATGATGACAATAAATAATGATGATTAAATTTATAAATATAATTAATTATTTATATTAATAATAAAAATTATATTACCCGCAGGGCAGCATGTGGCGAGCTGTTGGGTAGTAGCGACCCCACGGACCCATCTCCCGGGAGAAGTCTTGTTCCTCATCTCTGGCTTGCCTTTATTGACCGGCGAGAGTGAACACTGACGAGGAACAGTGCTCCAACCTCATTCTTGCCTTTATTGGCCGGCTTGAGTGGAGATTCGCAAGAGCAAACGTGCTCGGAGGAAGGAAGTATTCCAGTAAAATGCTGGTATGCATCTTGACCCTGCTTCCGGGATTGTCCTGATAGCCGTGGAATACCTGTCCACTCCTCATAAGCACCTCAGGACATGTTGCCCCCTTTTCACTAAGACACTATGTGCTAGCGACCGTTTTCGGGGGCCCATTATTGAGCGTGCAAGTCACCGCCTGCCATTTTATCCGTGTATTTATAAAACATTGGTCAGGCAGGGGCCATAGTCCTTCTATAGTTCTAGGTAACCAGTCCACTTTAGTCACTCAAAACCATAGTCCAATGTCTTTGTTTTCATATCCTGCAATAGTCCTACACTAACCGAGGGTTGACCTTGGGTGCACCTGCATAGAACATACAGGGATATTCGTCGGTTGGTGTCTTATATAATTAAAAACGTCTAACGGGCCTCTGCAAGTTGGCTTCGGCCCCTCGTACGCCTTACAAAGGTCCGGGACCCCAGGGTCCCGAGATATGTCAAAAATTATATCTATACAAATAAATAAAATTTAAGCGTCTGTTTGTAATGTCAAAATAATAACTTTTAACTAATTGCATAGGAAATTAAAAACGGTACTTATAACAAAAAAACAATTTTTATCATTTCTGTCTGTCTGTTTTTCCGGATAATCTCCGAAATGGCTAGCCCAATTTTGACGCGACTTTCACTGACAGATAGCCGATGTTACGGCGGGTAACTCAGGTTACTTTTATTAAAAAAAAAATAATTAGGGTTCCGCGCAAAAAAATTAAAACCCATGAAAGTGTGAACAAAAAGTCGGATTTGAAAAATTATTTTTGCATTTGGTTTCCTAATTCTTGAGGATAGTTACAGGCTATTTAACATCACGCTACGACCCTTAGGAGACGAGCAAAAAGAAAAAAGTCACAAAGGACACAAAGCGAAAACGAATTAATAGCGCTTCAACGCGACGGTTGGCGACGGGTCGGGGGACGAGGGAGTTTTATTAAAATGTGGCTGTTATTTTATTATATTGTGAATCTTACGACATCCACGTGAACGAAGTCGCGGGGCTCAACTAGTCTGCAAATATAATTTTACTGATTGCATAAGTATCATCCTCCACAGCCCGACTTCACCCACTGCTGGGCATCGGCTACTCTTTTCTTGTGCCAATCTTCACGCTTCTGTGTCAGCCTCATCCAGGTTTTACCCGCGATGGCAACAATATCTTCCACCCATCTCGCCGCATTGGTGCTTTCAAAGGTACCTATAGCATAAAATATTTAAGTAATGATCGCACAGTGTACGTATATACCTAAATACAAGCAACTGTGCGTCCAGACAGATGTTTGTAGTTTGAAAATAAAAATCGATGTTAGTTTAATATTTCTAATAAGTATTGATGTCGCCGCAAGATTGAATCAACCGCAAACTGTTAAAGTCCCGGCAGCCGGCGGCGAACGGAAAATTAAAAAGCAAAGCGGGGACCGTTTCCTAGCCATTCTTTTTAATTCTCAACGTAGAAATGGACGGTGTGGAATCATTAAAATTTCCTCCGTGCCCGCCATCGCCACCCTTGCAGATTTATTTGATATGGAATTATAAAGTTGGCCGTCCTATAGAATTCACAACGAGTACGCATTAATCAACTGGACAATGTTAACACTTTTTCTGACATTAATTACTATAAATATTTGCTCAATCATTTTGTTTTTTTATTACCTTCATTAGCCTTTATGATTGTAAGAAAATTAATCTTAGGAAGGATGATTGATGGGCTGTGTTGAGTTCATAGATTTTTTCCAACGAGCATCTTGTAGGCACATTGTGCAGCGAGACTTTTTAATAGTCTTTGTTAGCTCGTGAGTCAAGAATAGCATAGTATTAAAAACTTTTAATACTAAAAAAATATTGCCTTTTATAACAAAATAATGTTCGTAACTGATTGCTCTAGCCTGGATTAGTATATTAAAAATATTCAAATCCGTCCAAACTTTAGTCGGGCCGAAATTAGATTGTCAACTTAGTAACTCTATTATAGTAGAAAACGACGTTACACCCATAATCACTTAGTAAAAACTAGTGTGACAAAACCTTATTTGCGAGCCAGTTAACAAATAAAACGAAATATTTTTTCCACGTCGTACCAAATTATGACATTATAACTTAACAAAAAAGCAACATTACTCCCCATAAATAATAATTAATCCTCTTAGCATAATATTAACGCTAAGGATTTAGGCGTATATGACTATACGTAGCTAATAAGACTAAATGGTAATAAATTGTGTGCTATTAGTAAAGTAAACGATTCTACTAAACAAGTCTTGCTTACGACTTTTTCAACCGGGTTAGTGGTTACCGGTAAAGTGAAGTACATACGTTATAGTATCCGCTCTTCCGAGATATTGCACATTTAGTTATTAAAATTACCATGTGGAAAAGAATGTTCGTTTAATTCTAGCTAAAATTCTCAATTCATAGCATTAATTTCAGTTGTCGGACCGTGTGTACTCGTCGTTTCTTGTTGGGATAGAACAGAATTCCGTACGGTACTGTAGACGTTCCGCCTACGACAGTTTTACTAACCCGTTTCCCACAGTTGAGTCATAACTTATGTGGGGTGATAAGTAACCCGGCATTGCACGTTTTTACTATGGCATTCTTTGATCGGGATACCTTCTTGAATTTATCTCCTATGTGTCTTCTTGTTCCAACCAAATCTTACCCAGATTTAGTTGCCAGAGACGTGACAGCGGAGAATTCCTGGCTACTACTAATGACTACGTACTATTCAATAATTAAAATGTCTTCATTTACTTACCTAGCTTATTTATTCCTTTTTTAACCTACTGCTTTTTGATACCCAATAAAAGTAATTCTAAAATACATATGCTGCTTTTGCATGCTCGATCGAGTAAATAAATCAATATACTTAATTAAGTGGCATTTTAAAAATTCAAGCAAATATTTAATAAAAAACACGCTACCAAAAATTCCTAACAAATATAAAAAAAGATGAAATAAAATTTACATAATATACAAAATAAAGTAGCGAAGTAAATATAAAACGGCCGATTTACAAATCATCAATATGTGTAATGTCCTTGTTCGCCTCAACACGAAACTCGACAGAACGTAGCGTCCATACAAAGCTTAGTTATTAACTATCATTAGTGAACCGCGGAAGGCTCGCGCGTAGGTGAGGCGAACAAATGCGTTGAATTCTTCTAATTTATTGTTCATCCAATGTATATAAATTGCCAATTATGTACGACTAGTTTTAGTTATCTTTCTAGCGAATCCACTCTGGGCGTTTGTGCAAATAATGTCGTCTAGGTATCTCAGAAACATCTGGACCGAATTTCATGGAATAAAGCTTGGAATAATGCGTAAATAAAATTCAGAAAATATATTTTAATTGTTTTAAGAGCAATAATTCACAAATAATTGCCTTGCCAAACAATTTTTCTGTTTGAGAGATTATATCAGTAAAAAATCTATCAAACTGGTTTGGACATTTTAGATAAAATATTCTTAATAGGACTTATTTTCGTTTAATTTATTTATCTATAAAGAATGCTTTAGATGTCAAAGGCCGGGGAACGCCCAACACAATCGTTCTTTGTGTGAATCTCTAATGATAAAATATTGCTCCAAAACTAATAAAGCCGCGTTTTTGTTTGAGGCATAATATTTCTTCACAACAGCTGTATTTAGAATGCGTGAATATTTAAAAAGAAATAAAGTACTAGAAACAAACTTTTGTGTAGACTAACTTGGTAAAGACGACTCTTATTGATTATCGTATTCTATTTTTAAAGCTTTAGAATCGTGACGTCGTAGAAATCAATAGGTGATAACAAGACTTAACGGTTTATGTTGTTGAATTTCCTACGACCTGCTTTTTAATATGACCTATCATTTTCATGAAAATTTCTTGACTGCGTCGTCGGTCTAGTGGTCGCAAGCGCAACTGCTGAGCAAAAGGCCCTGGGTTCGATTCCCGGGTTGGGCAATGAGTTTTCCCATCTGGAATTTCTCAGATGCAGCCTGGAGTCTGGATTTGTACCCGGTTGATGGCAATAGGCTCGCCTTCTATGTGTTACATACAGGACTTAAACATAACTTGCGAAAGGGTGTAAGTTCTGTTGGTACACCTCTGCCCAACCCTTCGGAGAATAAAGGCGTGATTGCTCTGCGCATACCTACCCAGACTGTGCCGTTACTACGTTCATTTGAGCATCGCCTTCGCAAACCTTGGAGTCCTATTCTATACAGCTGCGAATAAGTTTTCAAATGTAACCTACTTGGAACCCTTTAAAATAGTCCAAAAAGCACTTTATATGACACTGTTTTAGCAATATCAAGACCGTGGCTTTATTAAAAACTGTTAGCACGTAAGTGGTACATAATATTCCAGGCAAACAAATAGAATAGCTGCAGTTTTGTTCCAAAAACGTTTCAAAACAGTACATTTGGGCGCTATCCAGGGCAATTCATACGACACCAATGTTTGGCATTATTTTGCTATAATAACCCCAGTACCATCTGTTTGGCAGCTGTACACAGTGGCCCACTTTGACAAAACACGTGTTTATATGAGAACAGTTCGTAAAAATATGGTTTTAATAGTTAATAGTGATATCAGTTGAATGTGGTAATGAGGGCATGGTAATGTTTCTAATTCGATGATAGCTGAGAAACAAAAGTATATCGTTGTTTGTTTTGATGGGAATTTTAATGTATATACCGTTATGGGATTGGGCGGTGGTTAGTGGATTTTACTGTCCTATAGTTATACATTTGCAATTTGGAAGAACTGTGGCATCCGTCGGAATACCAAAATACGACTGACCCGTGCTCTAGTTTTTTCCATCTTTTTATATGGCGCTGAAACGTGGTGCATTAACAGCCGCGAAAGCAGTAAGATCGATGCTTTCGAAGTGTGTTAGCGGAGGCTACTTCATATACCATGGACCGCCATGAGAACTAATGAATCTATACTCGACGACCTCAACATCACCAAGCGGCTATCTACAATATGCCAGGAGCGTGCCCTTAGCTTTTTCTGACGTAGGTACTATGCGTTCACCTAAGCATAGTCTGGAAAGGCTTATGATACTAGGCCGGGTAGAAGGAAAACGCGTTCAAGGCAGAGCACCGGCAAGATGGTCAGACGCAATCAAGAAGGCTGTTGGAGGCAGCATTTACCGAGCGGTGCACACTGCAGAAGACAGCACAATTGGGAGACGCGTCGTATATGTTCGCGATCCTCAGCATTAAGGGAACGACGAAGAAGAATGGTTATACGCGTAAACTTTATTACAGTCTTCTCATGTAGTTGAGTTATCAACATCGTCATCATCTCTCGTATTTTCACAGACACGTGTATTTTCTTTTTTTTATTAAACTTTTACTACATTAAGTCCATTATTAACTCTCTCTCTTGTATACATAAGTAACAAATATAACTAAATCGCATAAATGCGAACCGATTAAAGGTTTGTTGCCTTCAGTCTCCTTCATCATCCTTATCCACAAACAATCCATTAATTGTAGCTTCTCAAGAATTCAGTGATTGATGTAACTAAATCTACGAAGCAGAATAAATGAATAACTTTAAATTCATTTGTGATTAAAAGTTAATATATTTATACAAGTTATATTACTACTACAACTTAAATACAAATTAACTGAAAGCTAGATATATTCACCACGAAATCGTTAGAGGATTGATTCTACATCGTCATTTTACACAACAATTATCAATAAATCATGCTTGCAAACACTACAACTTGTCCCAAAGATTTATTTTTCTAACTCACATCTTTGAACTGAACACCGAAGGGATTTAATAACGTAAATGCTGACACATTTTTCTCAATAATTTATGTGAATAAGCTCACACGCGACGAAGTCGGCTCATAATTTATACCGATGTTCGCCAGCCGACAAACTTCGGGACAATAAAGCACTATGCAGCGACATTAATTACAAGTTATCGTAAAACATGGAGTGCGCTGGCACACTGCATGTTTCCCGTAACAAACACGGTGCGACACAGTGTTTAGGAACCGGTGCCAAATGTATCAAATTAGATACACTGTATCATTATGATGGACACGGTTTTTTGTGTTGTATGGGATGATATACTGTGTGTGGTTCTTGTTATGATTGTGTATTTCTTCCTATGCATGACGCAAGCTGGCGAAGACAACCAATAGTAATGACAGTAGCTCCTGTCAGAATGTGGAGCAGGTAGCATACATAATACAGTGAGTACCTAAAGTCCATAACATCACAACAGTCACAGTTATTCCCCGACCGAAGAGTTAAGCAGATGTGTAGGTAAATGACATTGTTCGGTATGTTTGTAATAGTAACACTTGGTATTAAATCGTGCAGTTAACCGTAATGAAAAATAAACACTGCACGTGTTTAACGGTAATTACAGGCTATTCATTTAAAATCCAATCAAAAAGATAGCAAACTGAAATACCAATGCATTTTGTTATTATGTAGTTTATTAAGTAATCTTTTTTCCGTTCAATTAGTATTAGGTAGGGTAGTGTTTCTTATTGTGCCCATTGCTAATAATACATTGTGGATTAAGATAGTTATTCATCAGTGTCTTGGAAACCTGGAATTTCTAATTGTAAATGATAATAACTGACTAAATAAAACTAGTGGTATACAACACAAGAATAATGTAGCCTATAAAATATATACATAAAAATAACGTCGGTATTGGTTATATAGCTAATTCTCAAATATCCAGTAGTAGAATCTTGTTTGACATATTCCTGGATACACCATCCACGATAACATTGAGTTACTGAAAGAGAGTTTTCAGTATCAACGTACAAAATCTAAGCCACACAGTTTTCAATAGGCAATAGAAAACATTTTACCTCACCACAGTGCACAACAACAAATAAATCCATGCAATAATTTGCATAGTTGGGAGCGCAAAGAAGTCGATATCGGTAATTATGAATACAAGACACGATACAGACTGAGTTATAGAGCCTTAGGTATGGGTTGCACGGTAAATCTTTGATGTTCTTCTTTTTATACACTTGAATTGTGCCCTGGGTTTGGTCGGAGTGATTCGGTTTTAGAGAAGTTTTATTAGCTTTTTTAAACTGTTCTAGCAAATGAGCTTGAGCATGAAGTTTTTTATGATGATAGTCAATTGTACGGCAATGCAAGGAGTGAGCCTTTTGCTGATGACAAGACACAAGCCCTAATCAAAAGTTAAAGATTGCAATTGTATCTGAAATGCATGAATAACATCCTCTTGCCAAATTAAATATCGATATCAAAAAAAAAAAATAGCCCCCATAGCACTCGCTCTTGTAATAACAACAGAAGTTACCATACTTGCTCCTTGTTACAGCTTTGCTACAAGATTGCCGAAACGACAAAAGAATTATCACCATAAGCCAAAAGAGGTCCACTGCTGGACATAAGCCCCCAAACGGCGACACAACAACCAAAGAAGCAGAATATCCCAATCAAAAGATTCTTAGGAACATCCCCACAATCTCCTACTGTACGATAAAACATAAATAGCGCTAATTTCAAACGCCTGCAGCTAGGTGTCATCTCCGTTGATTAATAGACTATTAATCCCGGATTATGTGCCGTGTTGTTTCGGTTTTAATGGTTGATTTATGTGGGTTATCTTCGGATGTATATCAACACGTTTGTGTGAAAATGTGTGACTAACTCATTTTGTATGCTTCTCGTCATCAATTTTCCTTTTAATGTATTGTGATGTATCTGCAGCTTCTTTTCTACGATGTAGGTACCAGTATCTTTACTTACGCAGTGTGAATCTATCTGACTCCATCAGCACCAGACCGACTTATGTTGGAATCCCCATTTCATCTATCGCTTTAACAATTTCCATGTTACTTACTATCCAAAGCTTATTATTTTAGCTGCTTATAATGATGCTCTCCGTTTGCTTTTGCAGTTTTTTTTTTTTGCATTCCGTCGTCTTAATTTTTTTTCCTTTGTCACTATTTCCCTTCTACTTTAGTGAATACTTATTATGTCACACAAATAAATGTTTATCTGCTATCTGATTCTGAAATTCAATTTTGCATTCATGAGTAACCACATGATGAATTATGACTAGAATTTAATAAATTATATTATCGAATCAAATCCACCAAATATTTAATTTTAATTACACAAATGAGGTGTAGTGTTTATCATAGCATTTGACGCGGTCTGTATTAATTGAATTGTTAATTGGTATGGGCACCTGCCCATAATGACCTCATTATGTAATAAAAATAGGAATATTATACAAACAAACATACTGCAGGTATTTTGGATTGCATAAAAATATTTGTATAAAATAACGCTGATGCACTACATCAGGATTTATTTTTACTTAAGGCGAAAAAAGTCATGCAAGGGACGTTAAAATTAGTTGACATCATAATCTGTGGCATTAACCTATAATATAAACTGAATCTCGATGCTGCACGAGCGTATAAAAATTAACCTACACATCAGTAGGAAAGCCTTATATGCGAACGATCAGACATAATTATTACTCATTTATCAAAACCTTTTGATTTCAACTCATCTGTATACAAAATGTAGTTGTAATAATACGAATTGTTAATTTCCTTTATACATTACAGATCATAAACGTAATCGTATGCGTAAATATTAATTTAGACATTTTAGGTCTTTTTCCTGGCACAGTATTACGCATAATGACACAGAGGGACTAAAAACTAAAGAAATTAAACCACGTAGGACCACTATACGTTAAACGGAGGCTGTATTAAGTAATAAAAGAAAAGGAAACATCAAAATTACATGTTACGGGTAAATAAATGAAAATCTGATTGCATTCGCGGTGGCTGAATGTAATTGAAAAAATGTCCCTTGAATTGTTTGCATCGGGTCTGAACCTCTGTAATAAGATGGATAGAAATTTCCTCTTATTTCTTCGGAGTGAGTTGCCTCGAAGATAATTTCGAAGATTACTTTTTTAGGTATTAAGAAAATATTTTTATGGGAACTGAGAATTATGATAATGAGTTGTAATGCATAGTTGCAGATTGGCAAACGATATAAGCATATTTCGTTTTCTGTTTTATCAAGATCTTTGTTAATATTCTTAAATATTGAGACTTAGATATTTATAGCCACTATGTTTGGTTTGTGATTTTAGATGCCTAATTGTATTTTTAACGAAACTGTTCTAGCGATTATTGTCCCGTTCGTATTTATATCGTTATTTTAGCTTTTTGTTTTAGAAACAAGAATATCTTATTATTCCATTTTATTCCTTGGGGTAGAAGGCACTTCATATTTTACTAAAATCTGCTCTTAAATAAATAATAAATTTGTAATAGATCTTCTAAAACTATGTATTTACAGTAATTCTTGTTTAATATTGATGTTGTCAAGTTAATTGCTGTTTGGAACTTCAATGGTACTTTCCTTTAATCTTAAAGGCCCTACAATATTTTGGAGTAAAATGTTTCAAGCGTTTTCGGCTTAACTTAATAGATAGGAAAAGTTATTATTAATTATAATTTTGGAGTTTAGACATTAGGTACAAATAATGTTTCCTCAAACATTAATGTTTCCATTACGAGTTGAATCGAGATAATAAAACAATTTGCTACTGGGAGATAACGTTACGAATTATGAATATAATCGGTAAAACAGATGTTATTAATAATGAAAAGCAAAAGAGTCTGTACAAACAACGAAAAATATTAAATTACACAATATAAGAGTGGGCGGGTTTTGATTAATTTACTCGGAAATATATTTATTTTCAGACGTCATACAATCTGATATTCATGATTATTTTGGTGATCGAGGGTTAAAAGTTAGACTCGCTGTCTCCAGCAAAAAAAAAAAGTGTTAAAGATCAGAATACAAAAGGACTACATTCTCTACAGAAGTAAACAAAAATACCAGTCCAAACTCAACATCGGTAGACACGACACAATTAAGCCAACAGACCAGCAGAGCAATTGTTACTAATATTATAAATGTGAAGGTGAGTTTGTTTGTTTGTTTGTTACACTTTCACGCTAAAACGGCTGAACGGATTTAGATGAAATGGGTAACCATGACCTGTGTTAGGATATAGGATACTTTTATCCCAGTAGTAGGTACGTTCCCGTGGGATAATTTCCGACTTCTGCGCGGGCGAAGCCGCGGGCAAAAGCTAGTTGCAAATAACGATGCCCCAGATACAACAAGTGCATTCGTATCGTCGATAGTAACCGTCTTCTATTGTCATTCTAACTGACGGCCATTTGCAACAATTAGCGATACTCAAGCGAAGTTAACGAGCCAATTGTACGCAACGAGTACTAATAATGAATATTGTTGATCATCTAAATGTTTATCTGTTGGATCTAACGGCTCTAGATGGTTGGGGAGATAAAATTAGTTTTCATTATCATTTGTCTCTCATCTAGGATTTTTTTTGTATATATTTCGTTTCTACTGCTGGGAAAGAAAATAAAGAAAGAAAGAATAACGTTTAGTTGGATGCAGTTCGTGAAACACAAACCACTAATAACAAAAAAAAAAAAATTGTAAAAATAATCTTTTAACAACAATAGGACATTGGGACATTATGTTAAACATGAAGGGCTTTATTTCACGTTTTACCAAAGCAGCACTATTTACTACTTTGGACAAAAGTTCCGGTATATCGGTCATCGCGTCATAATCAATCCGTCTACCAAGTTGATGATTATGCCAATATCGCAATATAGCGATCAGCAGACGGCCCATGTTTAGGAATTGACGTTTATAAGTTAATTTAATAATAACTTAATTTGATGTAAGCCACGTGTGGCGTCAGCCCCTTTGTAAAAGTCGCTGATATCCATTTGATAGTAATAAACAAAATTAACAGGTGACGGTCGGAGAATATTTTATCATGCTTGAACGTTATTATTGAGGATGGTGATGTCATTATCTGTCTAGCCTTTTCCCAACTATGTTGGGGTCAGCCTCCAGTCTACCCAGCTGCAGCTGCATACCAGTATTCTACATGTAACGAATATGTATCTGACTACCCGAAATGACCGTCAAAGATCTACGAATAACAGCCGAGACCAATGGCTTAAAGTGCTTTGTAAGGTGCTTCACGATTGGTGATGCTTATGTCCATTCCGAAAACCTAAATGTAGCTGATTTTATTCATACTAAAAATAATTTTATCATGCATAATTATGAGAGTCACAGGTGTCCCAAAAGAGTAGGTACCTTCACATTTAAGTTTCCTCATTGGCACCAGCGGAACAGATAACCATCGAAAAGTTTATCTCACGATCTCATTTCTCGATCAGCGTGACGATAAAATTAGTTTTCAGAGTTAATTAGAAAGAGTTATAATATATTACCACAAAGTTGGTGCCAAACGGGGTATTAATTTTGTCACTTTCATCTGTCAGATTTGATAAATATTATGGAAGTGAATGATTAATAGATAAATGATTTGCTTAATTGTGATTAATCGAGTGAAGCTTGAGGATTGTGATCGGTACTATGATCGATTCAAAGCTTATAATTGTGTCCAATTATGCTTTTATTTTTATTTTTTTTGTAAGTTCTCTGTAGGCTGATAATGATAATGATTTATTTGATCTTATTAAGTTAACGTATCTATAGTAGATGATTCCTTTGATTCTCACGTTTGCAGTTTGTGCGGTGTACAATATGTACAACTACACAGTTCAAAGCAGTCAGGAGGACGGTTCTATGTTCAAACGAAGAACACAGAAGGAACCTGCGAGGTGGGGTGTGGTTGGGATATAGGGTAGAACTAACAATTGAATAAAGTTGTTTGTTAGTTTAGTGTTTTGTTGTATGACATTAAAGAATATTCAAAAGCAGATTAAAAATAAAATGGTTTTATATAATCAAAGTGTGTAACTTCTCTCATTTTTTAATTATGTATGAAAGTCATAAGCGTATAAAAAATAATATTCTAATTTCATTATTTGTATTCGATTAACAAACTTAAAGTTTTATTTAATTAGGGTTCCGTACATCCGAATGAAAAAACGGAACCCTTATATGATCACTGGTGTGTCTATCTGTCTAGCTGGCTGTCTGACTAGCAGGCTGTTTGTCTGTCTGTCTGTCCGTCTATCACAGCCGATTTGCTCCGAATCTACTAGACCAATTATGTTGAAATTTGGTACACACGTGAATTTCTGTGACCCAAACACGAACTTGTAACGTAAATAAATGAATGTTGAATATGGGGTTCACTTTTGGGGGGAAAATTAAAAAAAGTTTTGCAAACTGTATGTTACCTACCGAGACATTTCAAATTTTAAATTTATTAAAGAAAATTGATGATAATTGACCATTCTCCCCTTATCTTCGAAATTGCTGAGCCAATGTTTTTTTTTTAATACAGAGTATATTTATATATTTATAGATTACCTACAGGAAAATATATTTATAAGTATATTGTCTTAAAATAATATGGTATTTAAATCACTCAATATTGTGCGTAGGTACAAACTTAAATTTGCAGTTAGAATGTATGGGGGAACATGCTTTTTAACAACAATGTTAAGTTTGTTCTTGGGATAAATTTAACCTAACTACCACGGAACCATTCTTTGTGCGTGGTCCGACACGCCCAAATACACGATAGAGCTTTTACAGGTTTAACCAATTTAGTTGAATTATATCTGTCTTATAACCGGTTTTTTTAATTCTATCATTGATTTTTGACTACCCACCTATTTTTAAGTCCCCATTTAGCATAAGTTTTTCGTAAAGAAATCAAAATCATATTATTTTTAAAAAACACATCATTATTATCTTGCCCTCATCCCAATGTATTTGGGCTCGGCGCAACAAGTCTTTTCTTCTATACTTTTTTCAAGAAATTATTTATTCTTGCGTTAAAATAGTGCTAAACTTTCGCAATCAGTAGACAAAATCCCATTACGAAGAAGATCTCATAGTCCAAAATAACCATATTTATACTAAAACCAAGTAAACAACATACATTCTTTTACTTTATTATGAGAATCAAATCAACAACACATGCGTAACTATAACTCTTCTACACCAGATTAGTATACAGCAATTTCATCTCTATTTATAGCTCTATTAGAAACGGCAATAGTATGATGACATTAATTAGGACCGTTGTTGTAATCGTTAAACCGTTTTTGCTAAGACGGAAGGGCGAAGAACCAATCATTATTCTCTTTAGTCAACTCAATTCGAATTTCGAACATTTTCTTAACTCCTTTTAGGATTTAGTCTTGACTTCGTTTAGAGTTTTGTTCACTAAAGTCTTCTTAGCTATACGGTTATGTACCTATTTATGCTTTTTGAGCCAATCTATTAATGCAATTTAATCAATAACAATGCTAAGGGTAAATAATAATACTATTTATTTGTGACTAGCGTTAAAAATAAAAATTATTTTCAGAAACATTCCTATGTTCATAATGAGTAGTTAGAGAAACTCTAATCGGTAGAATTTTACCTAAGCAAACGGGTTATAATAATATGCCCGTTTTCAGTAATAAAAAGTGACAGCTAAATGGAAACTTATGTAAATAAAAACACGCTGTTGGATTTACAACTTTCGGCGCTAGGCCGAGCGTTGAAAATCTAACAATGCGCTTTTATTAAGAAATTCATTTAGGTAGGTGTCGCATAGAACTAAGTCAATGCAGAATCGTCGCATGTCCTATGTGTCGTATTTCCTTCTCTCTGTCTGTCATTCCAGTTCGTACCTACCTATTTATAATGATAATGACCCACCATTAGATACTGTTATACCCCAAACTTACTCTAATGAGTTCCCAACAACTTACAGCTTATCTTTTATCGTTGTTAATACACACTTAATTACCTTTAACTTAACTATATTGACAATTACAGTAACCTAACCTAACTAATGAAAGACCACCGAATTTCGTTTTCGTTTTCGGTCGAAAAATGAATTAATATCGGCAGTGGCCGAAAACAAATTAAGTTTGGCAATTTATTCTTTTTGCAGAGAAATTCCATCGTTACAACAAATAACCGCACAATGTCTGAAAAAATACAGAATAATTGCTTTTCATTGCATATACCTCTCGTAGGTATAAAGGTCGTTTATTCTTTGAGAAAAGTATAACGTTAATTTACGTGAGATTTAAGTTTAAACGGTTTAATTCATCACTGATTTAAACCGTTTAAACTGTATTTATGTTTTTATGTAACAAAATTTTTTTGTGTACGTTTTTGGCCGAAAATGCAGATCAGGCCGAATTTCGTTGGTATTCTTTTTTGGTCGAAAATAAAACGATTTTCGGTCCGACTCTACTAAGTATGCACCTATAGCTACACATATCGTGTCCTTCTTATCTCGACTACCATTAAGGGCTATTATTTGTTGTGTAAGACGTATAGTGTGCAAAGAAAACAATTTAATGGTAGTCGGTGGTCGGTCACTTAACCGTAACCCGAGAGTTACCGAGTTAAACTGATGGGTTATGTTGTGTTTGGTGTAACTGAATATTCCCGACAGAAGCTCCTGCGTTCCATTTTATTATTTGCTCAGCGTCCGCAAATAGGTTCCTTAAAATTATTATTTTTGTGTTGCTGAGAATGGGTTTTTGAAAGCGAAGTTCCTGGTTTTACCAATAGGTACCTATATTAACAATATTTAGTCATAACTTTTTCTGGGGAAGATTTAATTTTTTATTAGGTAAGTAAAGATATATAAGTATCACAGAATAGTAAATAAAATGAGTGTGTAGTAAATACATATAATATATAAATGTAATACACCATCTATACAAATAAATACAATTGAAATGTCTCTTTGTAATGTCAAAATAACAGCTTTTTGCCAAATGCGTATGAACTTATACACGATACTATTATAACGAAAAGGCAATTTTTAACATTTTTGTGTCTTTTTGTTGGTTCCGGCTAATCTCCAAAACGGATGGACCGGTTTTGACGGGGCTTTCACTGGCAGATAGCTGATGTTACATGGAGTAACTTAGGGTACTTTTATCTTAGAAAAATAATTAGGGTTCCACGCAACAAAAAATAAAACCCTAATCTCTGGAACTACCAGTCGGATTTGAAAAATTATTTTTGTATTATGTAGCCGAATTGTCGAGGTTGGTTATAGGCTACTTAACATCACGGTACGCCACTTCAGAGCCGAGCAAAATTAAAAAAAAGTCGTAAAGAACGCTAAGCAAAAAACAGTAATTTAAAAAAATTAAATCGACGTCAAAAAGAAATTAACTCAAAATTATGAAATAACTTTAATTTCGGAAGTCGGTGTCTTGGGATCTGTAGATCTTTTAGTTTTTTTTGTGACCGACTTCAGTAATTAAAGTTTTTTCATAATTTTGAGTTAATTTCTGTTTGAAGTCAGTTAAAATTTAATTTTTTTAAATCACTTTTTTATTTCGTATTTTTTAGATTTAAGTAAGTAAAAATTGGAATATAATATTTATTTGTAATAAGTGGTTAATAGTTATGTTGTAAATATTGTGCTAGAATTTGACCAAATTTTTGAGATGTCTTTCCTTTGACACCACACCCGGAGCTCGTATCAATACCTAAGCCAGGCCGTCACACTTACATGTATTAGTCCGCATTTTAAAAACTGCTGAACTGATTTTGATGAAACTTGCACTGTTATTTAAGTTGAAGAAAATGTTAACCAATAAAAAATGTTTTCACAATCTGATTAATAGTTTCGAAAAATGAGTGGACAAATATACATACAAACATACACACAAACAAAAATACAAACATACATACACCTATAAAATGTTTGCAGATTTGATTGGAAGCGCTAATACATTATCATATTTTAATATAGTGCAGATCCAATAATATTACATACATACGTGTCGAATTGATAACCTCCTTCTTTTTTTGAAGTCGGTTAAAAACGAAGTAATAGCACGGCGGCTCGGGGGACGAAGGAGTTTTATTAAAATGTGGCTGTTATTTTGGTCCTATATGTGTAACTTACGACTTCCACACGAACGACGTCGCGGGGCACAGCTAGTAACACTAATAAAGTAAACTGACTTTGACTATCAAGTAAAAAAAAATAATTCTTAGTTTATACTACGTAATATTAACGAAAAAAATGTCCGTTGCCATACCTGCACATGGGGAAAAAAATAATATTAAATAAAAAATCCGTGAACTTTCTAAAAACCGATGAACGAGACGTCCGAGATACTTTAGAATATAAAATGTTCATTGGAATTTAATTTATAAAATTGAATAAAATTAAATTGCTGGCGGTATTCTACCTACTCACATTCAGCTGTTACAAACCGAAATACAAAAGTAAAATTTAAAAGAAAGTAATTTCTTTTATAATAAAAGAACTATTGAATTTGCTTATCCAATTCTCATTGGACAAAAACTCCGCGAAACAAGTTTTATGAGATTAAAATACTTGAATTATTTGACATTAATTCATTAAGTATTATTGAAAACCCTTTGCGCATTTTAGATCCAATTTATTTTTCATTACTAAAACCACTAAATTTCATTATGGAAATGGGTTGTGACAATTTAGAGTCCTTAATTCTATTTCAGACTCTAATGTTCCCTAATCAAGTTTAAATAGTTTATGAGTTCCATCAGCCACGCGACTTCTCACATTAGATAAGGAACCACACATTAATTTAATATTCTATTAGATTTTCTAATCGTTAATCTGGTTGGCTTATACACTATATCTACGAAGGCATAAATTATTTAGCGTTATATCAGCCGTCCCTTATAATAATTTTATGCTTATTCGGATTATATTATGTATTTTTATCGGTTGCCCCAAACTCGGGGTCAGAAATCACAACGGTATTGAATTATCATTTGAATATGATATATAGGGTGGTACTCAAATCCGGGGTGCAGAGCAGACAATCGCTGTGAAATTGTTTTGGGGCACGTTTGATTAGATAAAGTGAATTATTGCTTTGATGTTGAAGAAAACGAATGTTCGCTAGCGTGATTTTTTGTATGAATTCTCATGAATAATAAAACAAACTCGGAGTTTGTATGCGACACGATAATTCATTTTATTCAAATTGATGCAAAATATAACTTCGTTGGACCGGACTTTTTTAAGTCGTAAGTTCGTAATAATGCAACGCGAGAGCGGCTTTTTATTAAAATTTGGCCTACCTATATATTTATATTTGTAATGAGTTGACCCGCATTTTGGTGCAAACTTTTTCAGGAACTTGAATAAAAAAGTGCAAGTTAAAAATAAAAGCTTTCATAGTATTGTCCTCTCATTTTGAATGCATTTTCCTCAACAAATTCGTCAACACATGCGGTACGACAGTCATTCAAAAACTAAGTCTCTTTCAATCGTTAATACTCGTAACCATGAAATTACTTCTATTAATACAGCCAAACTATGAACAGACGAATACCCACGCCTCGTTGATCGGCACCATATCACCAATTTACATTCACCAAACAAATATATCTTTGAAAGCATACGACAATAAAACAGCAGCAAAAACAAAACTTTTCTAATAAATTTTAAATTTAGGGTGTTAGGGAAACAGTGGAGCAACTTAAAAGCAATTTGTCTGGAAATAGCTCGACGCGGTAGGCGGATAACAGCTGCGAAGTCTCCAACGAGACCAACAAACAATTAAAATATCGGACTAATGGAGTCAAAGGAATCCTGAATATGTTAATGAACATGTCTTCTTGTCCTCTATTAGTTCACACCGCGAAAGATTTTGAAAAAAGGTCTCATTAATTAAAAAGTTCGACAGGCTTCAGTCGTGCGACGGCGGGACATCCTTGTTACTTTTTGTACGTCAACTACCTGTTCGTCAAGACCTTCACGTTCATTTTATGGTTAACATGATTTTTGAACGAAATAAGTGCATGAAGAAGCAATCAAGCTAAATCTAAAAGAGGTACCTACAATTCTGTAAAAGCCGGTTTCAGTATAATAAGCACGACAATGTTGGTCACTATTGGTCCGTCTTTCATATCCAGACTACAGCTTACGGTCATTAATCAAGCAAGGATCAGTCTGTTGCCCAAACCCCATTACAAAAAATACAAACATAACAAATCAAGAAAAACACAGAATAGTCCTAAAACGCTAACGCAAAAAATGCCCTTAATCCTCGGCAAATTCACGCCGCATAGCATTGCAACAATATCATTGTACAATTCGCTCCCACAATAACCTATCTGGCGGTTCGCCACGTGTTGATTTTGGAGCAAACGAGGGTCGTATAGACCTCAATGACAATAATAGAAATATGCAAATAACAGCGGCCAGCAGAGATGATATTCAAACAAGATTACGTACGTAAACGTTGACAGACGAAATGTGAGTGTTCATAAATCTGAGGAACCCTGGGTAAAGTAAACATTAGGAAAGGGCTACGAGGTTTTATGAAATTTAAGCACTCAGGATTTATAATGATTTAGGTTGTTTAAGATTTGATTCATGGAGGATGTATTATAAGATTAGGCTACTTAATATTATTTAGTACGGAAATTAATTTGTCCATTAGGCCGGTTTCCTATTTAATTGAGCTGGGTACTTCAGGTATGATGCATGTAGGCGAACATTCCCGGTCGGTTACTTTTCAACCTTATTACTCAGGGAATAAGGGTGAAAAGTGGGCGACCGGGAGCGTTCGCTGGTGTACGTCATTTACCTTTGGATAAATATAATATCGCACATATTTATTCCAGTTTGGTATGCTACGTCTTCTTTACTCGTAATGTTGTTTATTGTTTTTCTTCATGGCGATATCAAACATCAACTTGTTTTGAAAAATAAGGAAGTGACTTTAATTTAACGTCAAAGAACATTTTCGGTAATCGTTATAAGTTAAGGACACGGTTGTTTACGCCCCAATTTAAAAAGTTCATGTGTCGCATGAAATTAAAAACGAAAATTTCATGGCTGGTCATACGTAAAATCCAGGACATTACGTTGATGCACGCAAACTGCAAGGAACGGTTAATTTATTATAGGCCCGTTAATACTTTAACCTACATTAAAATTAATTGCACGCTCATAAGGAAATATTGGATATTTTTTTTTACAAAAATACCTACACCGTATTGTGGCTTTTACAGCGCGTTATCTTCATAGAAACAAATCAAAAACTTCCACAGTTAACTTTTGTGTCCAAGTTCTAAGTTACACAAGACTTCGCGACGCTAAATCATTGAAATCAATTGCAAATGATTTGTAATTGAGGCCAATTACTGACTACGCAGGTATAATTAAACAACCTACGTAACAAGAAGAACTAAACAAGATAGGTTCTTGAACTCATCACATCGCTAACGAAGCTGTGCGTCATCAAAATGCTGGTACTGCTCAAAGGATTAATACCACAGACCAGACCAAAGATGAGATCATTGGCATTTAACCAAATCAAAACACGAGTTTATGCATAACACGTCAAAAATATGGAAATAAATAATTTTCGGACTTACCAGTAGCAGGAGCATGCAAATACAGGACAGATAGGAACAAATAACATGAATGTTTGTGTCCTCCACGAGCTTTAACGCAAATGTATCCATAAGCCGTCCGGAGAGCAGAATCTCTTAATTTACGCCCCAAAGGGATTTGCTAAAGCCAAACATTGTTCGCTAATTATAACGAGACGCATGTGCTTCGCGTCCCACGAGGATCTTACCAACTTAACGAGTAGCGCTGTTGTCCGTGTGTAAAATATTAAATTGGATTTTAAAATATATAAGTTTTTTGTTTTATTGGTAGAGTTTTTATTAGTTTTTGCTCTTTCACTGTGTACATTTTTAAAATTTCAATCAGCGTTAACTTTATATCAGTTTGAGTTAAAATATTGTTTATGCAGATAGGTGTACATATGTCTCAGTAAGATGGTTGGTTGATGGTTGTTAAGATGGTTGTGGATGGTTGGTTGATGGTGGCCGTCATATAGTTATGTCCAAGGGATATAGCTATATACCATAACATAGTTATATGAAAGCGGTTCAAAACTATCTTACTAGGAACATAACTATGATACGAGTACGATCTATTAAGGCACTCCGATCAAATAGGTTAGGTGAGGTTAGAAATATGACCAAATACGCGAGAGCCGAGCGAGCGAAGCGAGCGGTGCCACGGCAGGCGGCCGCCGAGTGCTACGTCGAAATTGGTGGCAGCAGCAAAATTAGGGCACTCGGACTGTGATGAACCGCTTTCAAATAACTATATTACGGTATATAACTCTATCCCTAGGGATGTATGACGGCTATAACCATCTTACTGCGACAAATGCATTATTAAATACTAATGGTGGATAACGTTGTGAGTAGTGTATTTGTTACCTCTATTATTAAGTTCTAAGCTATGTTTACTTATTACTACACTGCTGTTTGTTGTCCCTAAATAAATAAATAAATGCTGTCTTACTATTAACTGCTAAGAAGTTGTTTTTCAATTTGGTTCCCGTAAGCGCCACAACATTCAAAGAGCATTTATTCATATTATCTACTTTGTATGTCTTTAAAAACAGTCTGAATATTGGTTCGTTTGATCTTGTCTATCGACTATGTCAATGTAAGTAGACAAACTTCCATCTTGTTAGCAAGTGCTCTCACATTTTGTGATTTAACTCTCCTGAATACAAATTCCAATCAAAGTAACATCAGTTTGGGATAAAAATAAAAGCATCAAACTTATGAGCCACATTAGCACGTGGCTAGATCACACCCCTCTGTCGCCTCAAAACTCCTATAACCACCTATCAGACAAACCCATCTGCATACAACGTCAACTTCTTACAAGCACTGCATAATTCACACGAAAGTAATTCTTAATGCATAGCCACAAAGAGTTTGAAGTATCATTATGAGCTGCAGATATAAATTTGCTAATAGGGTGAGCTAATCTGTCAGCTGAGCCGCTGGAGATCGTTTAAAAGCTGTGCCCCCTTCTAGCTATTGTTTATTTAGGATGGCGATTCGCGGTGAAAGCCCGTTTTTGAGGCGTACTCTAATGCGATTTTGCGTTAGCCACGAAGTGGCATGAAGAGCGGAATGATATGCTGATAGCACTCAGAAGTGTTCATTGCGGTGATGACAGGGGCGATTGAGGTATTAATCCAATAAAACGACGAAAGGGTTTAAAATGATGATATAAAAGTAAATGGGAACATTGACTACACGTGATTTTGTTGCGGGTACAGACTTTAAATACTGTTTGAATTTACCGGAGACTTAACAATGAGTAAATTATTAAGCTTCTTATGAGATTTTGCCCCTTTGTATTTTAATTAGCTCACATGAAATAATTTAAAGCAGCAGTAAGCTGGCTGGATGCTATGAAGTATGTTACGGAAACTAATGAGTAGTATGTTAAACCACTCCATCTACGAGATGAAGCAGAAATTCAAGGCAAGGAATTGTTGCCGGAGGGTAGACTTGGACAAAATCCGGTAGCTTTACAAAGTGAAGCGAAGATTAACCTGGAAGGTATGTGAAAATCTGGGATTAATGACGCCAGCCAAAAGCAGTTAATTTCAATAATATGCATTCTGTTATGGGAAGAATATATAGGCATACATTATGGAAGCAGAAGGAGTTAGAAGTACTACTTACAATATTACTAGCTATGTTATATGCGTTTAATATTGAAAGGCATCTTACACAACGTAAATATAGGAACGCGTACATACAATTTTCAAATGACAATGTGCACGAACTATTTTCATTCGACCTTTTGTGGGTGTTAACATCTCAAAGCTATTAGAATGTAGGCTTAGCCCTAATTCGTATAGACGCTTATGCTAATATGGAACCGTGGCTTATGCAAAAACTGGTTTCAAATAGGCTGACAGTTAATTACTTGTTAAAATGTTTGCACATATTTCGTAGCATTAAATTATTCTAAGAACATGTATGTCAGAAGACGGAAAATCTAAACATATATATATTTTTTTTAAATAAGACCTAAATGAATCTACAACATAGGTAGGTAAGTATACTTCTTTTGAATAAAAACGTTAAATTGAACCTTACGCTTAATAAAAAAACAACGGACATAATTTTCTTGGACAATGTCGAAAATAGATCGTCGGCAATCGTTTGAGCAAACAAAAAATGATGGACACCAATTATTATTATAATATTAAACATGTGTTGAAAACTTCTCCAACATGTGGTTAAACTTTAAGGTGGAGACAGCGAACAGTGCCACATTTCTGTTGTAATACGAACACGATAGTAATATCAATACTATTATATTATCTATTTTCGATACATAGTTGCGACTTCCACGCAAACATCTGCTGATGATGCAGCATATGTTTGTTTTCACAGAAATGAATTAAGCAATTCAAATAATAAATAAATAGTTGAGAGCTTTTTATCATGGCTTTTTGGTGCCGAAGGCGCTAAGTCAAGACTGTTCTTATAGCGAATATTTTTGACAGCAGATCTCATCATAGTTGGGATATCAGTTAACTGGTGAAGATATTTTAAATTCAACGTTCAATTGTTTTATTTGTATGAATACTTAACCTCATTATTATTATTATACTTTGCATATTCATATAACAATATCGCAATATCTCGTTGAACACGACCACCTAGGAAGTGTCCACATTTGCCTCATTACGTTTTGCTAATGACCCTAGATCCAAAGTAAATGATAAATATCCTGTCGAATGTCAAGTAACGCACAGAACATGTACGTAGCTTTTTCTTACAAATAGAAACCTATATGAAAATTTTACATACCTTTACCTTCTCTATGTACATACCTTCAATATGAAAATATATTCAAATATGAGAAAATAACTGAAGCCAAATAAGAATGGAATTTGAACGGAGAGGAAATCAATTACGTACCATTTCGCATGTATATTATTTTAGTCCCGGGTCAAATTCAGTGGAAGTTAGCCAATCACGGGACGGTCCCTAACAACGGACAAAAGCACAATTAAGTACAGCAGGGACCGATAACAAAAGGCTGGAGAGCACACAATTTGTTGCAGCCCATCTTTATCTGGCCCACTATTGACCCTTTACCCTAATTCATAGAGCGTTCAACCCCCTTTATGCTGCCCTAGTAAAAATAATCCTTATAGAAGCCTTAACATACTGCTGTTTGATGCCAAATTTTGTGTGGTCCTTTTTTAGTCTGTGGCGCTAGGGTCGAGGAAGCGACATCGGCAGCCGGCAAAAATGTATTATTATTCTTCGATGTGAACAAAACATGTGGTCTGAGTTTGCGTATTATCACGCTTTAGCGACATTTTGAGAGTGATTCGCGTATCTTTATTCTGTAGGGTGCCCCTCATTGCTAATGATACGTCGTTAGTTTCAGTGCGCACGTGTATTAACGGACTTAATGTTATTAAATTACATTTACATTTAAATTCGCTCCTTTTGCTAATCCTTGGTAGAAGTAAATATAATATTATTGGAGCCCGTTTATGAGAGTTTAGTGAAGGTGTCTAGACGGCATTTTTAATGTCATGTTATTCATAATTATGTCGATTTAATGAAGCACCTTTATTATTACACACAAGCTCTAAAAATACGATGCAAATGAACCATTATTAAGCAGCTCCATCTAAAGAATAATTAATGCACCTTCACAGTCTACATTTTCGTACATACAGGTCCGTGTACCGAGACCCAACGTTATTTCAACACGTTTTTTCCCAAAAAGCGAACGATCCGCACTGTCACTGTAGCGTTTCACTCCGCACCTTTACATTCGTTCCATCACCACTCATTCCGCGTCAACGCATGCACTAATTAGGTGCCACCCGACACCGTCGCTCGAAACACGTTTCTAGCTCCCATAGGAAACTTTGGACGCAGAGGGAGCAAACCAGGTGTGAAATTGAGTCACTCTATCTTTTATTTTTCAAGAATTCTTTCATGTTTATACTTGTTTTGGAAAACTAAAATGTGTGATCAAAAGTTTGGTAACTTGTGTTGTAGAGAATGGGGATTGTTAAAAGACAGGTTTATTTTATTTCATTAAGTACATATTGAGAGTTGGCTAGCCTGATTATTTATCTACAAATATTTGTACGCCTTCTGGAATAACATAGTGCACTATTTTTTATCTTTATATGTATACCACCAATATCCTATGTCCTAATTCAGGTCATGGTCTACCCATGTGCCAAAAAAGGTTCATTAGAAAACCAGCGTCAGACAGCATGGAACCTTTTTGGCGCAGCCGTGAGGCACATACTATTGTTGTTAAAACATGATTTTGACTTTTTTATTTTATTATTTGGATTTTGTGTTTCACGAACTGTGTCCAAATAAACATTATCCTTTCTTTCAAATGTTATCCAAATCGGTTCAGACGTGAAAACGTAACAAACAATCTCACTTTCGCATTTTTATTATTAGTGAGTACAGTTAGGATTATTATTGTACAAAATGAATAAATGACTTATTTTAACCAATATTCTTTTATTTTATTTTTTAAATAGGCAGTCACGGCGTCTGCCGACAGAAGTGTAAACTAAACGTAAAACTATGTATAGCATGTCGCATGTAGGTGACGCGAACCCGTAGGATTCCCCTACCAACATAGCATGTCGCATGTAGGTGACGCGAACCCGTAGGATTCCCCTACCAACATAGCATGTCGCATGTAGGTGACGCGAACCCGTAGGATTCCCCTACCAACATAAGATGTCGCATGTAGGTGACGCGAACCCGTAGGATTCCCCTACCAACATAGCATGTCGCATGTAGGTGACGCGAACCCGTAGGATTCCCCTACCAACATAGCATGTCGCATGTAGGTGACGCGAACCCGTAGGATTCCCCTACCAACATAGCATGTCGCATGTAGGTGACGCGAACCCGTAGGATTCCCCTACCAACATAGCATGTCGCATGTAGGTGACGCGAACCCGTAGGATTCCCCTACCAACATAGCATGTCGCATGTAGGTGACGCGAACCCGTAGGATTTCCCCTACCAACATAGCATGTCGCATGTAGGTGACGCGAACCCGTAGGATTTCCCTACCAACATAGCATGTCGCATGTAGGTGACGCGAACCCGTAGGATTTCCCCTACCAACATAGCATGTCGCATGTAGGTGATGCGAACCCGTAGGATTTCCCCTACCAACATAGCATGTCGCATGTAGGTGATGCGAACCCGTAGGATTTCCCCTACCAACACAGCATGTCGCATGTAGGTGATGCGAACCCGTAGGATTTCCCCTACCAACACAGCATGTCGCATGTAGGTGATGCGAACACGTAGGATTTCCCCTACCAACATAGCATGTCGCATGTAGGTGATGCGAACCCGTAGGATTTCCCCTACCAACACAGCATGTCGCATGTAGGTGATGCGAACCCGTAGGATTTCCCCTACCAACATAGCATGTCGCATGTAGGTGATGCGAACCCGTAGGATTTCCCCTACCAACACAGCATGTCGCATGTAGGTGATGCGAACCCGTAGGATTTCCCCTACCAACATATCATGTCGCATGTAGGTGACGCGAACCCGTAAGATTTCCCCTACCAACATAGCATGTCGTATGTCGGTGATGCAAACCCGTAAGATTTCCCCTACCAACATAGCATGTCGTATGTCGGTGATGCAAACCCGTAGGATTTCCCCTACCAACATAGCATGTCGCATGTAGGTGATGCGAACCCGTAGGATTTCCCCTACCAACATAGCATGTCGCATGTAGGTGATGCGAACCCGTAGGATTTCCCCTACCAACATAGCATGTCGCATGTAGGTGACGCGAACCCGTAGGATTTCCCCTACCAACATAGCATGTCGCATGTAGGTGATGCGAACCGGTAGGATTTCCCCTACCAACATAGCATGTCGCATGTAGGTGACGCGAACCCGTAGGATTTCCCCTACCAACATAGCATGTCGCATGTAGGTGACGCGAACCCGTAGGATTTCCCCTACCAACATAGCATGTCGCATGTCGGTGATGCAAACCCGTAAGATTTCCCCTACCAACATAGCATGTCGCATGTCGGTGACAAGAACCCGTAGGATTTCCCCTACCAACATAGCATGTCGCATGTCGGTGACGCAAACCCGTAAGATTTCCCCTACCAACATAGCATGTCGCATGTCGGTGACAAGAACCCGTAGGATTTCCCCTACCAACATAGCATGTCGCATGTCGGTGACGCAAACCCGTAAGATTTCCCCTACCAACATAGCATGTCGCATGTCGGTGACAAGAACCCGTAGGATTTCCCCTACCAACATAGCATGTCGCATGTCGGTGACGCAAACCCGTAAGATTTCCCCTACCAACATAGCATGTCGCATGTCGGTGACAAGAACCCGTAGGATTTCCCCTACCAACATAGCATGTCGCATGTCGGTGACGCAAACCCGTAAGATTTCCCCTACCAACATAGCATGTCGCATGTCGGTGACAAGAACCCGTAGGATTTCCCCTACCAACATAGCATGTCGCATGTCGGCGACGCAAACCCGTAAGATTTCCCCTACCAACATAGCATGTCGCATGTCGGTGACAAGAACCCGTAGGATTTCCCCTACCAACATAGCATGTCGCATGTCGGTGACGCAAACCCGTAAGATTTCCCCTACCAACATAGCATGTCGCATGTCGGTGACGCGAACCCGTAGGATTTCCCCTACCAACATAGCATGTCGCATGTAGGTGACGCGAACCCGTAGGATTTCCCCTACCAACATAGCATGTCGCATGTCGGTGATGCAAACCCGTAAGATTTCCCCTACCAACATAGCATGTCGCATGTCGGTGACAAGAACCCGTAGGATTTCCCCTACCAACATAGCATGTCGCATGTCGGTGACGCAAACCCGTAAGATTTCCCCTACCAACATAGCATGTCGCATGTCGGTGACAAGAACCCGTAGGATTTCCCCTACCAACATAGCATGTCGCATGTCGGTGACGCAAACCCGTAAGATTTCCCCTACCAACATAGCATGTCGCATGTCGGTGACGCGAACCCGTAGGATTTCCCCTACCAACATAGCATGTCGCATGTAGGTGACGCGAACCCGTAGGATTTCCCCTACCAACATAGCATGTCGCATGTAGGTGACGCAAACCCGTAAGATTTCCCCTACCAACATAGCATGTCGCATGTCGGTGACAAGAACCCGTAGGATTTCCCCTACCAACATAGCATGTCGCATGTCGGTGACGCAAACCCGTAAGATTTCCCCTACCAACATAGCATGTCGCATGTCGGTGACAAGAACCCGTAGGATTTCCCCTACCAACATAGCATGTCGCATGTCGGTGACGCAAACCCGTAAGATTTCCCCTACCAACATAGCATGTCGCATGTCGGTGACAAGAACCCGTAGGATTTCCCCTACCAACATAGCATGTCGCATGTCGGTGACGCAAACCCGTAAGATTTCCCTACCAACATAGCATGTCGCATGTCGGTGACAAGAACCCGTAGGATTTCCCCTACCAACATAGCATGTCGCATGTCGGTGACGCAAACCCGTAAGATTTCCCTACCAACATAGCATGTCGCATGTCGGTGACAAGAACCCGTAGGATTTCCCCTACCAACATAGCATGTCGCATGTCGGTGACGCAAACCCGTAAGATTTCCCTACCAACATAGCATGTCGCATGTCGGTGACGCAATCCCGTAAGATTTCCCCTACCAACATAGCATGTCGCATGTCGGTGACGCAATCCCGTAAGATTTCCCTACCAACATAGCATGTCGCATGTCGGTGACGCAAACCCGTAAGATTTCCCCTACCAACATAGCATGTCGCATGTCGGTGACGCAAACCCGTAAGATTTCCCCTACCAACATAGCATGTCGCATGTCGGTGACGCAAACCCGTAAGATTTCCCCTACCAACATAGCATGTCGCATGTCGGTGACGCAAACCCGTAAGATTTCCCCTACCAACATAGCATGTCGCATGTCGGTGACGCAAACCCGTAAGATTTCCCCTACCAACATAGCATGTCGCATGTCGGTGACGCAAACCCGTAAGATTTCCCCTACCAACATAGCATGTCGCATGTAGGTGACGCGAACCCGTAGGATTTCCCCTACCAACATAGCATGTCGCATGTCGGTGACAAGAACCCGTAGGATTTCCCCTACCAACATAGCATGTCGCATGTCGGTGACGCAAACCCGTAAGATTTCCCCTACCAACATAGCATGTCGCATGTCGGTGACGCAAACCCGTAAGATTTCCCCTACCAACATAGCATGTCGCATGTCGGTGACGCAAACCCGTAAGATTTCCCCTACCAACATAGCATGTCGCATGTCGGTGACAAGAACCCGTAGGATTTCCCCTACCAACATAGCATGTCGCATGTAGGTGACGCAAACCCGTAAGATTTCCCCTACCAACATAGCATGTCGCATGTCGGTGACGCAAACCCGTAAGATTTCCCCTACCAACATAGCATGTCGCATGTCGGTGACGCAAACCCGTAAGATTTCCCCTACCAACATAGCATGTCGCATGTCGGTGACGCAAACCCGTAAGATTTCCCCTACCAACATAGCATGTCGCATGTCGGTGACGCAAACCCGTAAGATTTCCCCTACCAACATAGCATGTCGCATGTCGGTGACGCAAACCCGTAAGATTTCCCCTACCAAAAATCGCTCAACGCGACTAAAAAAGTTTTCACTTCAATAATATCTTCTCAGAAAAATGGCCGTTCTCAACTTGGACACTTTAATGAATTCGAATAAAAAAACACAAAGGAAACGTGACAACAAAGAGAAAAACTAACTTTTATAGGTTCTAATTAGAGAAACTTGTGTAGCATACAAATTAATAAAAAGTTTAAACATTACCAACAAAAGACCACACAGTTTCCCAGTGCAAAACAGAATAGAACAGAACACAAAGCATCGCTCGTTATAGTGTCGCAATCGCAAACTTGGCCCTTTTGTCGAGTACTGTTCGGTTCCACCGAATGTACTAATTAGTCCCCGACTTATTCGCTGAGTGCAATAGAAAGTTCTCGAACAGGCCCGGTTGACCTGCGGTGGTAGACGGCGTGTGTCAATCGTTCACCTTGCCACTGTCTGGAGTTCGGACAGTGGTTTTCCTTTGTTTTGCTTCCTATGGCATGTTTAGTTACTTGTGCTTGACAACATACTCTTAGATCCTCTTTAGAAAGTTCATTGTAGATAACATTATGTGAGAAATGTAGTCGTTTGCTTGGTGAAACTGGCATCTGATGACGTAATTATTACCGGTGTGTTTACTGAAATATCGATCGTGAAAGTTGGATAAATTGTTAAGTACAAGGGCTTGATGAACTCAAAACTTGTCGTTAGATTATTTAAATTTCGAGCGAGTTAAAAGTTCTTAATGACTGGACCCATTTCGAAACTGGCCTCAATTATTAGTCCTTATTGCCTTAATTAACAACACTACTTGATCCGTTAAGTAATATGCTTATGATCCAGATTAATTAATTAAGTTATTATAGTTATGATCGAAAAGAGTACATAGTTGGTAAAGGGAATCATAAACGAATTGATGATAATAGGCAGTTCCTACTACACTGGCCGTTAAAAAAATCGAACTACCTCATCATTTGCGTTTACAAAGATGTTATTTTAAATATGCAATGCTGAAATTTAAAACTGGTGTTGGTTTTTTATATCGAGTGTAGTAGTAAACACTTAAAAGTTTCGGTGGTGTTGATACCTAAGTGCTTAAGTGAAAACTTTTTCTTTTATTTCGATAAACTAACGTATCCATGTTTTATGTAGTTGTCAGCATGCAGTAACAATAGGGACGATGCCTGGGTAAAAAATAAAAAATCTGTTTCGTCCGTCAGTCAGATAATAAAAAAAATATTAGACACGTATTTTTTGCTTTACCATAATAATAAAAAATTACTCCAACACAACTGGTCTCAAACATAACTGGCGAAATGTGGGTGTTACTATACTATAAGTACACCTCTGCCTAACCCTTCGGGGAAACAAGGCATGATGTTATGTAAAAAATTACCTAGATAAAACGCATTAAAGTGGGAGAGTGGGGCTAGTTACGTCACAACTCAGTATAAAATCTAGCAAGGATTGACGTCATGAAACATTTTAACTAAATGTATCGCCATAATCTTATGATTACGTAAGGAAAAGAAAAAATACGTGTCTAATATTTTTTTAATAATCTCCATGACGGACAAACAAAGAAAAATTGTCATCATTCCTATTCTCAGTCGCCTGCAACGATTGTCACATGAAGAAAAATAAATTCATAGTGTCGCATTCGACATAAACCTCTGTCAGCAGATTGAATGAAGTAACACACTAGCTAATCGTATGTCCAATTGTCGATCAATATCACTTAAAATCCAGCTTTTCCGTGCAAAGTTTCTTTACAAATTGCAGCGACCTATTATTCCTTAACGTTGATAGTTGCCGATAGATTATAATATGAGGATCGATGCAGCGTGAAATTGTCAGCACTTTACATACATTACGCGTTTCCCACGATGTAATGTGAAAAATGAGCTATATGACGCAGCATTCTATAATGGATTTGAGAAAATGTTGATGGAATCACGTGTGGAGAATTTAATGGAAAGTAAGTAATTAAATGAATTTCTATTATGATACCTATTAACCAGAAACCTTAATCCTAAGTTATAGGATGTTTGCAAATGCCCTAAAAAGTAACCCCTCTTAGGTAAGTCGATTTAAGTAACATGGTGGCAGAAAATTTGGCAGGAGGTCGAAGGACCTCCTTGTGCGCAAGAAAAAACTAATAAATTGCAAACGCCAATCAATTTGCCAAGCGTTGTGGTTCTGCGTGCATTCCTTCAAATCTTATTCTGCAACAGCCTAAACATTCCACGGTACTCATATTTAAAGGCTAAAATAATGTTTGTGCTTTGAGAAAAAGATACCGAACAAGTAGGTGCTGAAACTTGCGGTTGAATTTTGCGGTTTTCCGGCTAGAAATCAGCAGCATGTTTAGGTTTTCTCAAGAGATTGCTGACTGTTTACGATCCTAAGTACATGTTAACTTCCAAAACACTTTAAGGCCAACTAAAAATAATGTACACACAACACTTTCGGCTGTTTAAAAGATGTGAAACGACTACTTAAATAGTCTAGACATTTTTTTACTACGTACTCTCTCTAGTCTTTAAAACCACTAGAAGTCTGAACGAGACTTCGGTTACTAAAGGTACCTAAGCGAAACCTAAACACACCCTGGGTTGAGTGGCCGTTATTTTTAATGAGAAATAAACTCCAGGCTCTGGTTAGACCGTTCTCTTAACGAAGTCTGCAGCCAAATATCCCACGTCGTCGTTCCCGCAAGTGTGTAATAAAACCCCTCTAATTACAGACCTTATAGCAACAAAGAGTTTCTATATTTTTTGGCTGTATTCTGCGATGATTGCGGTTATGTTTTATTTTTAGGGAGCAAAATTTTTGGTGTCAGGAATAAAGCCACACACGTTACAAAATACCTCAAAGTCCTCAAAGTTATTCTTGAAAATGCGATTTAAATAGAAAAAAAAATTGTTCTATTTCAAGTTGTCATGGTATTAAAATAGCTGACGACTCAGCAGAATCTTAAGTACTGTAGAAAGGAATAAACTTAGGAAACACAATACAAATCCTATTAAAGTTTAAAACCTAAAATCAATAAAGATTCTGATTGTAACCAAAAACATCATAATCACTTGATCGAAGATAATCACTATTGCTTTAGGATTTTAGAAAGTTAATTCTCTTGAAACAAACAGAAAAAAACAGTCACATTCACGTCTCTGAAACTACGTTCCATGAATTTCTCATAGAGACGTACTTAAGTACTTTCAGTCACAAAAATAAAGCCAGAAAAAAAATGAAGTCTTTCAGTTAAATAATAGAAAACAGTTTAAGCCGCTGCTTCCTATTATTAGCTGTTTTCTATTATTTACAAAATATGTGCTCAGTTAGCACATAATGACTAGTAACATAGTAGATAACCTGGACATAGTTCCGCCGTAGTTCCTAATTAGAGGTTGTCCTGCGCAGCGCCAATGCAACGGTTTGCAGTTTTCAATAGAAAACTTTGAGTTGCAATCCAGTTTATCTATAGTGTAGTTGAGGCTCTGAATTAAGGGTACAGTTTGTTTTTACGGCATTGTATTTTATTTTCCAGAAATATGTTTGTTTTTAGTGGACTCGATAGTATGAACGTATGGTATGACGTACGTCAGTGGTTAAAAAACCAGTGTAAGCTGGCCTCTTGTTCTATTGAAGCTCCGCACTACGCTAGACCAGCTCAAGGTCTAAGTTTTAACATTGACGTGCGGCGTATTGTACCTTTTCATATTTTATTTTATTTTGAACTAGCTTTAGAACGTGGCTTCGCCCGCGTGTATGTCGGACAATATCTCACGGGAACGTACTACCGGGATCAGAAGTACCATATTTATTAATCCTGGTTATAAACTATGTGTGTGCCTTTCAACCAAATCCTTTTAGCCGTTTTTGCGCCAATCCGGAACATATGTACATCCAGACAAATGGACAAGAATTCTAATTTACTATTTTTTATGTTTAAAATAGACAAACACTTTCCAAAAATCACAATTTCCCGCATAAAGGCTCCCGCAGAGAGGCGCGCCGCGCCGTTGTGACGCGATTCTGATAGAACAATTTCCGTGAAGTTTTCTTAGGAATTGTTCTATTAGAGTCACGTCGCGCTGTCGCGTCGCGCCTATATGCGGGGAGCCTTGAATCCCACAATTTCAACTTGGATAAGAAAGAGCTTTGTAAGAAACAATAAGGTATGAATTACAACTGAAAAAATCCAACTATCAGCACGCCATGTTTGTTTACAAAATACACGACACGTAAAGAAAAACGTACCTTACAAGTTGTAGATTACTTGCGTAGGTACATCGACCAGCTTAAAGATTATGTAAATACGAACCGGATTAAGCAATAAAATCCTATTGATCTATCTCGTAATTCGAATACAAGCAAGAAACATTTTACTTCGCAGTGATTATTTTATTAACATTAATAATGCCAGCCTATTATTTTGTCCCACAGAGAAGGCACGAGCATTGATCACCACGCTTGCTCCAGCGACGTAATTGCGTAACACATTAACAATTGGAATGCCTTTCGTTTTGAAAATTCGACAACATTCATTGCGTTATTTATGTTGTCGAACAAACGGATTTTTCAAACATAATTATGAAACATTGGATTATGAATTTCTTTCAAAATCCTTCGGATTGTTGAAAGAAACAGACTGTGTTATGCAATTGGGGTGCCGGTTACTCCACGATATTTTCCTTCACTGATGTCTGTAATGTCTAAAATATACTTAGAAATTACAAATGAATTGAATAAGTTACAATGGTACTCGTACTTGTCCCAATTTGAACCTGCAACCTGGGCCATCACGACATATTCTTAACATTACATAACAAGACATTAGTTTCAACTGCCTATCTTTTCAGAGATGACAGAGACAAAGTCGACGATGGAGCGAGCTTACCCAGAAGAAGCCTGTTCACTCTCACTTTGAAGAGATCGGGGTTGTATGTGTTCGGAAACACAGACGCAGGCAGAGAGTTCCACTCCTTTGCTGTGCGCATCACAAAAGACATTTGGAAACGCTTAATGCGAAATGGTGGGATAGCAACTAGGTAAGGATGGTAACCTGCAGTGCGTCTAGATGTCCGCTGATAGAAGGGGGCCGGCGGAATGAGGTCGTGGAGTTCTTGAGCACACTCCCCGAAGTATAATCTGTAGAAGACCGTCGAGCAGGCAACCTTGCGGCTACGAGCCAAGCTGTGAAGCTTGGCATCCGCCAGTCTTACGTCGCCAATGAGCCTCTTAGCTCTGCGTTCCACCGAGTCAAGCGCGGCAAGTTGGTATTTGGCCGAGCCATCCCAAATGTGCCTGCAATACTCCATGCAGGATCGGACTTGCGCTTTCAGTCATAATGGAATTTATTTTATAAATGTTGATTAAAGATAAGAGACGTGTAAATGTCAAAAAGGTATGATTAAACAATCGCATCTTTACTTAACTTTAAGTAACGTTTATAAATAAAGGGTTAGAAGCACAGCATGTGTATTATTTTTGACTATCCAGAATTCTAGATCGTAGGAATAGCTACACTTAAATCATCTCAGACGGTCCTCAAGGTCGTAAAATATCCATCAATTATCATCTATTGGATTAATGCTCACTGACATGCAGACTTATTTCAATAAAACGCAAAAAATACTCTCTTTCTACTAGAATAATTTCAACGTAACATTTTAAAATGTAACAAAATATCATGCGAGAGGTATTACTAGAGCAATTAATTGTGCATTAATGAAGCAGATAGTCGTTTGTATAAACGTTCTAAAGTAGTATTTAATTGACGATTCAACACGCAGCAATTGAGAAATATAGGTTAAGTTCTGTTGCTCTGTCCGCTTAATTGAAGTAATGCTTCGGGTGTCTACGGAATATTTAAAAGGATAAATGACTTTTTTCTAGCTGTAACTTGTGCTAAAGTTTTATTAGATACTTAGTATTCAACTGGTAAAGCTTTCATTAGTTCTTCATTTAGTTTTAATTTCTATTGTACATTAAAACATTAGGTACATTTTCGGGACACACACCCCTTAGACCAGCATCATGTTGAGTAGAAGCCTTCTTGTCACAATCAGGATGTGCAGCTGCCGACTACGTCTATTCTGTGTTCCTAATTATAGATCAATTTTGTTTTTTTTTTTTTATTCGAGTTAACTTATTTTTTTGTATGCACGTGTTTCTATGACAAATGAATATATGTTTCTTTCTTTCTTCATTAAATGTTGTAAGTACAGTCACTGCTTCAAATAAAACTGAAAAACGTAAAAACACAGATTGAACTTTTTAAGCTACAATATTATTATGATGTAGAAAAGACTGACAGTAGAGACATAACAAGAAAATCCGCAGTGGGTACCTACTTTGTAAAGAAGATCAAATAAAAATATAACATTAACTCATTGCCTGCAAGTCTAATTTCATCCTTTGACATTTTAACAACCGTAAGCATTCTATGTAGAACAATATCAAAGACGACATCGTATCAAGACATTTCATGGCTGATAAAAAAATTACAATACAGACCTATTTCATTACTCGATGAAACTCTTTCTTTCCCCTCGACGAATGTTAAAACAGTATGTAATTCAATTCAATTATTGACTAGGCCTCGTTATTATAATTGTACGCGGCGTACTGCGAAACTAGATATTTAAATTGATACTAGTATGCTTGTATACTGACACAAATGGATTTTGCTGCTTTAAATTTAGATTTGACTTGCTTTGGGATATTAAACCTTAACTTTTAGCTCACATAGTTCAGTTTCCTTTACACTACAAATTGGGTGATACGACCTTTATGGCACTTTGTATTTTTCTGAAATCAACTTAATTCAAATGTCATTAAAGTTGACATTTGTGTAAGTTGAACTTTGGTCTGTATTTTTATATTTATACACGTTTAGTGATGGAGGATTCGTATAATTTTTTGCATGGTACTTGACAACGAATTAGTCACGTGAAAGGCTTTTATGTCTGTAGTGAAAGCATTAAGTGTTTTATGTTGAGGCTGTGCCTAAGTGAAGGGTAGAGATTATTTAGTTGGATGGCTTGTAAATTGCTATGATTGTCTCTCTTCAGCTCTCTCTCTACAGCATGTATGAGAAAGGTGTGATCATATTTAAAGTGTCGTACGGACCATCAAACTGAACACCTTTCTTCATAGAACCAACTTTATAATCGCAATAAAAATTATCAACTGTCCCATAAAAAAGTTCAAAACCCACTCAACCGAAATGTGGTTGATGGTTTATACCACATCCTTAAATAATAATAATTATGACCATACCTTTCTGATACATGCGGTTATAGTTCGACTATGTTGTATGGTTTGTATACACAACACTCAGATTTACTAACGGCCGAATCCAATAACCTATCAGTCACCAGGTTTGGCATACTGGAGATAGAAAAACCTATATATCTATGGTTTTAACGTCCCAATAATCTATAATAGATTATGGAATCTTACCAGCCTGACATAAGGACGGATGGAAATTATACTGTCTGCCATCGATGGCAATCTGTCTTTTACTGAAAATAGGTTATCGGGCTCGGCCGTTAAACAGTAATAAATGTAAGAAGAGATGAATTAACAAGCTCGAAGGTAACTTATGATACATAATGCTACTGAACACTAGCACATCAAAGATCATTAGATTACAAATTACGACTAACAGGCTAATACTTTCGTTAACGGTAGTGTTAGGCAAATTGATTTGACATTAAAGGAAATTTTAACTAAAGCAAACGGTACTTTCCAACTATTACAATCATATTTATAGCTAGTTGAAATTAGTCTAGACTTGAATAATCTTATCACTTTAAACTATTTATTAAATCCATGCATTCGTTATCATATTCATACTTTCATACTAATTAGCTAACATAACTAATGAAATAACTCAGTCTGCCCGTCTATTAGCTTTCACACCTTTACGGCTGAAAGTATTTCGATGAAATTTGGCAGACGTGGTAGACCTTAACTGTGGCAGACGCTCCCGTGGGATAATTTCCGACCTCCACGCAGGTGATGCCGCGGGTAAAAGCTAGTTATTTATACAGGCGTCATTCCATCAATTATTGTTTTTAAAATAAATTCTATTTCTTTTCGATTCGACGGTATATCTACGTTTCTTATATTGTTTGGACCCAGTAGGTGGCCCAAACAATATGAAATATATGCCTTTTAAAATAAAAATGTGAAATACGGATTAAATCCATTTTCCAAAATGTTTGAATAAAACATTATGTTTACATGCATCTATGTCGAAAAACATTGTACATTTGGGTATATTACAAAACAGTATTATGTGAAACAGCTTTAATCCAGTCTATTTTAGCAATAAATGTTCAATAATATAGAATTTAAAAACGTATTATCATTCCGTTGTCGAAACATGATGTACGTACCGACAGTTCTTTGAGATAAGTCTTTATGATGTTAATGTTCTGCTATCTTGGTATGATAAACTAAGCTTTTTGAAACTTCTAGCTGTAGGAAGCCTGTAGGCGTAAACCCTTTTGAATTGGCTGTTTGTCAACAACCTTGTTGACATTTCCTCAGCCAATGAAAAATGTATTGTAGAGGGCTATGAAACCTTCACATGTCATCTATACATTATAAACGAAATTGAAGTATCTGTTTGTAATGTCAAAATAACGGCTTTTACTAAATGCATATGACAGTATATACGATACTTATAATGAAAAGGCAATTTTAATTTTTTTGTCTGTCTGTCTGTCTGTTTGTTCCGGTTAACCTCCAAAACAGCTGGACCGATTTTGACGGGACTTTCACTGGCAGATAGCTGATTTTATTCGAATTAACTTAGGGTCCTTTTATTTAAGAAAAAAAAATATGGTTCCGCGCAAAAAAATTAAAACCCATGAAATTCGCACTGGCAGATAGCTGATGTTATAAGGAGTAACTTACGGTACTTTTATTTTAGAAAAAGAATTAGGGTTCCGCGCAAAAAAATAAAACCCATGAAATTGTGAACATAATCCGATTGAAATAGGGAAGTATTGACATCCACGCGTTCGAAGCCGCGGGCAACAGCTAGTGTTATAAAATAAAATAAAACAATCTTTATTTCGGATAAGTAACACCCATGGGTAAGTAAACATAAAGAAAAACAAAAAGATAACTTATACCTATATTAGTAAACTTATAATATTTTTAGCGACAAGGTGGTTCTTCGCAATGCATCTTCGAACAACATCACCTAACTAAGGAAAATCATACCTCCCCGATATGATCTTAAGGATGGATTTGGAGCTTACCCGCACTCTGCAGAGCAAAGAGGCAGATTTCTGTCTGATGTTATAATTTCGATTGTTACGACCTCCAGGAGGTCGGTCGACAGCGGAGAGATTATGCGAGATTAACAATTGGTAAATCTTGACCAAAATGCTGTAGGTAACAATTGCACATTTAATCTTAGGTCTCTATTATTCGAGATTTCACTATTATTGTAGATAGGTATTTCTATAACTGTTTTTAGCACCTGTAAAAACAGATGATAATATATTATTCTATGCTAATCTTGAAGTTCTTTGGCCTGACTGTCATTTTAAGCTGGAGTTGCTTAGAATGACAATGCATATTTTAGTTGAAAGTATTCATTAAGTGATTGTTATCTTTAAAATAACTTAGAGCATGCAGTAATGTTACGTCTGTAGGTGGTGACAAGTAATAATTAATGTTGGTTTGCCAATAAAACATTTGCAATTGGAAAATCACTGTCATTTAATGAAACGAATGCAGTAATTTCTTTTGTTACTTAATCGACACTTAGGTACATGAATATCCTAAAGTTTTGAAAGAACAACATTTATTTTGTTTTGTAGTTCGTAAAACTTCAAAAAACTCTTTAAGAAACCGTCTAATATTTTAGGTTTCAAAACGCTTACGGTGGAAACAAAAAGGTTATAATTTGTAAGCCTTGGGCCACAACTCACCCAGCCAGAGTGAATGCGTGCTGACTCGGGCGGTAGCGAGCGCGGTAGCGGGTGCGATTTGCCACAGTGCATCGCGAGATGTTGAAGCGGGCACGTTGTTAAGTGTCCCCGAAACGATCTACTGCAATTGTCAATTTTTACGTGATTGGTACACATTGGTCGTCTACCAAATGCAACTGAAGCGATTGACAATATAACTGCAATTGTAATGTATCGTTTATCGTCGATCGGCGATCCTTTAGCTGTACAAGGATCTTTTGTCGCATGGACAATATCGGAACTAACGTCGCCATCATGTTTTTTCAGCACATTTCACAAAACAATCGAACAAATGTTTACCAACAGCGCATCCTTGTTAATGTCATTTGAGGTCCAAAAGAGATCCTTGTAGCAGTGTAGAGGGTAGTCGTGTTTACACAGGGTGTAGGTAACAATAGACGGTGGCACTCTAGCTAGATCGCTCAGTCCCGTGTGTTGTCGCGCTAGGCGCCTACCATAGTCACTACATTTTGGACGCAAAAGGCAGTTCCATACTGCCTTATTATATTACAAAACAAGGTTTTTCTTTAGACCCAGACCATTTACCCATTTTTGAATTTTGAACTTTATTTACGGTAAAGTTAAAGTTCTTAATACAAAAACTGAACACAGAGTCTATGTTGTAAATTTTGTATTCAGAACTTCGAAATCGAAGTTCTAAATACTTTATAACATAGACTCGGTTTATAGAGTTCGTAATCGTTTGTTCGTAATAAGAACTCGTTTTGTAAAGAGACCGAGTACGTTTGATACTTTGCTCCCGCGCAAGCTCCTGTCCCTTGACGTAGCCTTAAAGGCGCACAGTAAACTGTATGAGAAGTTGTGTGAGATGTGACGTCAAATGAACTACCTGCCAGTGCTGTGATTGACTGCGCATTTCTGGTAATTGGAAATATCGTGTTATTGGCAGCGCGACTCGATTTGAAGATGTGGTTTTAAGTTTAAGTTTAAAAAATGTGAGTGGTGGCTTTCTGAGTCATGAAATGAAAAAGAATGTATGGGTTTTTAAATTAATTTTAGTGCCATATCATATTAATGCCTAGTATTTGCGCTAATCAGAAGCCAAGAAATGTTATGAAGAAGAGAAGAAGCCAATCATACAAAAAATCTAGTAAAATTCTAATGACACGATCGCATCTATGATGATCATAGTAACACACCTTAAACCCAACATATCATATTTAATACCTGAACGTTTTCACATTAAAAAATACACTTAGAAATCCAACTTCAATGCTTAGCACTCTATAATTTCAAACAAAATTTCGATAACTTTGCAATTTCAACAGTTTTCAATAGACTCGAGTCAATTTTCTTTGCAAACATTCTTCGATAAAGCATTATACTCGGCGTACTCGACGTGCGGCACAAGTGTTGTTATTGGTATCTAACGCTCCATTGTCTAGACTTCGGGACAACTGTCTGGCTGTCTACGGACAGAAGACACTTGAAAATCTTCAACAGCCGTTATAGTTGTTACTTCAAGTATGATAGTGTTAATGTTAAGAATGTTTTATAAAAAGGTATATATTTGAATGACGTTAAAAAAACTGGTTTTCGCTGCAGTCAACAGACGAAGAAGTCATCAAAGTCGTTCAAGAATTTGTGCACGGTTGATATCACTAGGCTCGCCACCTACGTATTAGTACTAAATATAGTTGGCAAAATGTGGAAGTAGATGCAATAGCATCTACTCGCCAAAGGGTATCGCCAAACAAAAGGAATGAAAACGTGACACTATAACAATTATGTCTGACATAAATAAAGCATCAACAAGCAGAGATATCGAGAAGAATACAGCTTGGGTGGGAAGCATTTAGCATATTGGACGACATTCTGAAATCAGCCAAAATTCCAGAATATTTGAAGTCCCACCTCTATAACCAGTGTGTTCTGCCCGCCATGACGTACGGTGCTGAAACGTGGACGCTTACGCAAGAGGCAGAGTACAGGGTGTGAGTTGCACAGAGAGCCATGGAGCGTTCCATGCGTGGCATCAAGCTTATAGACCGAGTCACAAACGTCGAGATCCGCAGACGTACGAAGATTTTCGATATCGGAAAACGAGTTATGGAACTCAAACGGGGTTGGGCAGGATACCTGGAAAGGCGCAATGATGACAAGTGGAGTAAGGCAGCGATCGAGTGGCGTACAAGGACTAGAAGACGAAGTGCCGGCCGTCCGGTGGCGAGATGGGCGGACGACATTATTACTATCGCGGGTAGAACCTGGATCAGGTTGGCACAGAAGCGTGGGGATTTTCAAATGAAAAGAGAGACTTACGCTCAGCAGTGGGTCAAGTCAGGCTGTGGATGTTGATGATGATAAAAAATCTTAGTTTTTTCTTGTCATAATCCAAAACGGGCGTCGTCACCGAGGCAGGCCTAAAAAACGCTGGCGTGACGATTTGGACTCGTTCCTAACCGTTTGGACGGAAAAGGCATAGCATAAAGAAAATTGGAAAAACACGGAAGAGACCTTTGCCCAACAGTGGGACCACATAGGTGGAATGAAAAAAAAATCTAAAACACAAACTAAAATAAAATAAAGCTTCATGCAAGTTAAACACAAAGTTAATATCGAATTTATTTCTAAATATTTCTGCGTTGTTTGCACCAGACTAGCAAGCAAGGTAAGTGTGTAAATATTTTTCCAATTTAGCGAACTAATCATGATTCTCATATCTCTCTTTTATATTTGTTTGTATTGCTATTTCGACCCAGACCTCAGACTATTATTTCAGATTGACAAAGGCCAATAATAAGTCGTTTGCTATTTCTATCCTTTGTCTAGTCACTAATTAAACTGCTATCTGTATCACAACATTCGTCCGTGACTTGCGATCCTGCTAACAGGACAGTCCGGCCATCGACTGTATGCGTCCCTGACATTTTGCAAAACATATATTCGTTAGTATGAAACTGAAAGGTGTCAAGAACGCATTTTCTTGACGGCCGGACTGTAGGTATACAATTATATAGGCTGAATTTTAGACAAATGTTGAATGATCTATGATTAAGAAAGAAAATTACGGCTTATTCAGTTTTTTGTATAAGTTCCTAGTAGGTCCTACATGCTATATGCTGGTGTTTTTTTTTTTTTATAAAAACGTCAGGTTCAATTTCTGATTTAAATACCCCGGCTTTTTAAATAACTTCTCTCCAAATTCGAGCTCATGGCTTATTTGACCACTTTGCTCTGTTTTATCATTACCTAGCCATTCCGTTCTCGTCCTGAAGGCCCATCTCTTCATCCACTCTGTATATCACTTTTTACCGTCGAACCCAATACTAAAAGCTTAATATAGAATTTTGATATTACTCATTTTTAGTACAATAAATTCCGTCGGTCCATCTCATTACTGCGGCCCATCCATAATAAAAACCGGCTTATTTGCAATTTTTACGGCAGAACCGCCATTGTTGGACCTATGTAACGAGATATGGACCCTTTTTGTGTGATAAAGGCAATACTTCAATTTTATAGTTCATAGTTCATACGCCCCATACCGAAGTGCAGAGGAAAGGGCTAAGTATTAGATGATTTACAATGGTCATATAATCTGGATAATCGGCGGTTAGCACTTAAGGCTTTGCTTTTAAATGCTGCGAGGTGCTGTGTGGTAGGTTATAGTACTTTTGAATTAAAGAATTAAAATGTTTGTTTTACTTAAAATTATCAAAACGAGCTGGTATGCCTGCTTTTAACATGTCATATTAAATAATCTTTATGCAGAATTAAATATAATAATTACACTCGGCTTTTTATTTAAAGTATGAATGATTTTAACTAGAATAACAGGTTCATCAGAAAAAGAGCTACGCTAGCTTTACTTATGGTATTATGACTATCTGTGGTGGTGAACGTAGAAAGAAATGCACAAAATGCTACATCGCTGCAAGCCATTTTTCTTTTGCCCATAAATCCCTTCAACTCAGATTCCATCAACTCCTCAGTAGTAAAATACAATCAAAATTAATTATGGTTCTCTTCATAGATCGATTATGGAACTCACAGTCGTGATCCTTGTTAGATCATTGGTATGAGTTTAGTTAACTTGTGGAGACAAAAAACCCCTCCTTGCTCGCTTTAATTTCACCCACATGGAAAATTTGAATGGTCTTTACTTGCCAAACACCAAAAAGCTATAGGGACTCATACAACTTGCTTACATTATTAAAATTCCCTAAGTCTTCCATTGAGGCAAAACGAAAGCAGGCATAAAGGTCAACCACTACATACAGTCCAGCATCCCCGCTTTCATTCAAGTCAGAGGATATTTATGCTCGTACAACGTCATCTGAAAGGAGCTCTGTTCGAATATTTATGATAGGGATTTCTTTTTTTACTTTTATTATGTCATCTCCTGATTAGTGGTCGTTAAGTTATAGGCTCAAACTTGTTCGTGTGGTGTTGTAAATCATTTCTTTATGTTTTGTTCCTTTTCTTGGTCTATATAGTTTCTTTGGTACGCGAATTTTTGAGTAGAATTTGTTGAGTGTCAATCTCCACAGCTTTATCTGACGTTATACACACTAAGTACATGAAGTCTCCATGATTTTGTTCCAAACAATCGGTCTTGTTTCGAGCAATTCCGTTGCACCTTACGATAAGGCATAAAGGATTACGTTTAAACACAGTAAAGCTGCATTTAACACTTAACGTATCCTACCACAATTCTGACTAGTTAACACTCCATCTAAATCAATATAGGCACTATGGCAAGTCTACAACCATCTTGCATCGTGTCAGAGATCGCTCCACTACCTAAGCCTCCTCCACTTTGCTCCGTCTTGTGTATCTTTGATATTGGATTGCTGTATGTTATGGCAGACTCTAACCGCATATTGGTAAGCATATAACCTTATAACTATATGACCTCACATTGTAGTCCTCGGAATATGTAAATATTGAAGAGCTTCTTACGGTTTTGATGTTGCGTCATTCACAGATTTGATGTTGTAAGCAACATCAAATCTGTGCATCTGGGGTAAATAAGTGTATCTGGCATACTTTTGCTTTGGAAGGGTTGGGATGTTAGGACCTTAAAATTCTTGATATATTTTGGTAAAGAATACTTTTCGTGTTTTTAAAGCTGAGTTAGAAACGGGACTGTTATTGCTGCGATGCAGAGGGTTTGGCTTCAAACAGATTTAGCATAGCCATCAATGTTTAAGTTGATCTGACTTATCTATCAAAAGTCATCCACTTCAATTCTGTTTAACAGCATATTATTTGCATAGGCTATGATATTTAGACAAACAAGCCATCTCTCACTATTTTCTGTAAGTAAGAACACAGCTTGACAAACCACGTAACGCATAATGTGGTTTCAAGCTGGCTTGTACAAACACATAGATGGACCTAGTATATTAAATTGATGCTGCTCTCAAGCTAACTGGGGAAAATGGAGTTCTATAGCACTTACAGGCGATGGGCTAACAAGTTGTTCTACTTGGAGTCTGATATAGCCTTTATAAAGTACAAGCATGGGTACTTAGCGGGCATGTGGCTTCAAGAGGCGTATCGGTTCTTCGTATGGTATAAGAGCGTTTCTTTGCCTGTGAGGGAAAAATGAGTTGGAGAAAATAATATTATTTTCTGTGCTGTACCTATACATCTAATTAGTTACCTAGGTGTTAGTTTTATTTTTAACAAACATTACTCAGAATATAATGAAGTAGGTACATCACTATTCTGCTTAATATATTTAACTGTCCAACATTTATGCAGTTTTGTGTTGTCTTTCAAGATGACCATAAATTCATGTTAATCATGACTCTAGGTTCTAGGATGAACGTGAAAAGTATAGTAGCAAATAAACACTCAGTTAAAAAGATCTATTGAAAAAATCTTAACTCCTCTTCCAACTAAAGATAATTAGTTGAAAATTATACATAATTAGTGAAAAAGTCTGTCGCACACAATGAATTACCAAGAGCTAAGTATTCATTAAAACTTTCCCCTTTTCGATAAACACATCTACTCTTCATTTAGACTTTCTGAAGTATAGCATAACTATTAGTTCTTAATTAGGTTTTGAAGAGTAATCTTCACATTCGTGTAAAGTATTCTAAACGAGTTTTATTGGGTACGTAATTACTCTGTTTTCATCAACAAGTTGGTGTAATTTAACGGAGATATTAAGTCACAATGAGTCTTCATCGTCACAATGAAAACCGTTATCGTTTGCTTTGTTTAATAGAATCTAACTAATTGATTCTTATCGCCTGAAAATTGGTCTATGGTGGAGACACAAATGATATCATTTAGGTACAAGATAACCATCACAGTAACAGATAAAAATAACAGACCAACAGAAAACACCCAATACCCAAACTCAACTGGAAACAATAAAATAATAATATCCGTATAAATAACAAGACATCGCACCCGCGTTACAAAATAAACAACACAAAAGGCCGCCATGATAATTATTAATATTTTCACGGTGTGATAATCAAGCTTTCAATACCTTCGTAATTAAAACAAAACATCAAAAAGGCGGTTTATTTACTGACAGTACGTTTCTAAATTACATACCTACAATACGAGTTCCGTGTTCAAAATTGGGTACAATGAGCAAAAAAAGTATCGAGATCTATTCACCAATTACTCAAATTAGTCATCGCTACGAGCGATCTCATTTCCCGGGGTCTCTTATTATAATGTTGTTAGGCACATTCTATTTTGTATATTATAATTTGTATTAGCATTTAATTTTACGGGCCAACGATCTTGCTGTCGAACGTGATGGGTTCCCAAACGTTTGACTTCAAAATTACTATCTTTTGTTTCACCGTCATGTTTAGAAACAATTGAGAGTGTATATTCGAACCCTTTATACCATGTGACGTTGTATTTTTTATAAAATTGCTTTTTAATTGAAAGTGATATAGCTTAACGACGGTGAGAATTCGATCAAATAGGTCTGCTATTAAATTCTAGTTTGAAGGTTCGCAGTCATTAAATTACATTTACATTGTTTTATTAGAAAAAGACCTTGTGTTTGTAATTCAAAGTAAACAATTTTCTCTATGAGCCAAGGTTTGGTGTAGGTAATAATAATATTAACATTAAAAAACTGTACCTACCTAACATTTCGTTTTTGCAATTTTGCTGAAAATGCTCGAAAGTGGTGCAATGTAATTTTTTACCTTTAATTTTTTTTATGATTCTATAGAGTAGATACCTAGTTTAGTTTATCTATACAATCTATAAAATAAATAAAATTGAAGTATCTGTTTGTAATGTCAAAATAACAACTTTTTACTAAGTGCATAAGAAAGTATAGGTGAACGGTACTTTTACAACAAAAAAGCAATTTTTAACATTTTTCTCTGTCTGTTTGTTCCGGCTAATCTCCGACATGGCTGGACCAATTTTGACGGGACTTTCACTGGCAGATACATAGTTGATGTTCCAGCGGGTAACTAAGGCTACTTCTATTTAAAAAAAAATAATTAGGGATCCGCGCAAAAAAATTAAAACCCATAAAATTATGAACAAAAAGTCGGATTTGAAAAATTCTTTTTACATTTGGTATCCTAATTCTCAAGGATAGTTATAGGCTATATACCATCACGCTACGACCCTTAGGAGCCGTGCAAAAGGAAAACACATTAAGTCAGAAAGAACAAAGCGAAAACGATGTAATAGGGCGGGCGGGCGATTCAACGCGACGGTTGGCGACGGGTCGGGGATGAGGGAGTTTTATTAAAATGTGGCTGTTATTTTAGTATATTGTGTATCTTACGACATCCATGCGAACGAAGTCACGGGGCACAGCTAGTTATACATATAGTTATACATATTTTACCAAAATAAACAAACATCATACCTACGAAAATAAATGATGCGATAAGGCAACGGTGCGGTTTAAAAGAAGATGTAGTGACAAAAATTGAAAAGAGTATGCTTAGATGGTTTGGTCATGTTGAGAGGATGAATGAAAGTCGACTAACAAAAGGTATTTACACGGCAGATGTGAGTGGAAACGCCGGAAGGGGACGCCCTAGGAAGACATATAGTGACCTTATTGGTGATGTTCTTCAGAAAGGTCAGGTGCGTAGTACTCGCAACCGGCGTGGTGTATGACCAGATGTATGAATGTAAACGAGGCAAAAGGAGTATGTAAGGATCGTAGCAGGTGGCGTTCTGTAGTTTCTGCCTACCCCCATGGGAAGAAGGCGTGAGTTTATGTATGTATGTATGCATACCTACGTCTGATTAACACTGCACTGACCTCACAGGTCATTAATAAATCATCTAATTTTATCCTCGTGACTACCAACATTCAGGTTTTTGTCTTTTGCGACTCCCCGAATTCCATACCCTAATTATAAAAATTAGCCCGAGTAAATGATCCTCATTAGCATTATCATGGTCACGTTGTGATTCATATCAATTCTGGAAATCGCGCATTAAAATAATAAGTTAAAATTATTTCGCTAAATACATCCTTCATCATGATTACCATAATCAAAACGCGCTTAGGTGATACTCATTCATGGAATCGACCTCCACCATGTTTGACCTAAACTTAATAAAGTATGACTAAGAATTTAAAAAGTAGGTACTTACATACTGAGTTGTATGGTTAAACGGTTATTACAGTTAATCGAGGGTGTAAGCAACCAAGGTCCATTATAAAAAGATACTTAATTCGTATCATAAAGAATTTAGATTCATAAAACGGTTGATGACATAATGGGATAGGTAATTTCGGGGCTCGGTGCAAACGCTCGATCGCATGTGAAGATCGGCGATGTTCGGCTCATGAATAAATAATATGAATTCACAATTTAAAGTTGCCATTAAGCAATTATGCTGTTGTTACCATTATGATGTTTTGGAAATGCTTTTAATTTTTTATTAGATCAAATTATCGTGGAGGCCAAGGTGTCCGCACGACGCCAAACGGTCGCCTATTAAATATCATCGGGGAAGTTTTTCATTTTAAAAGACGTTAAGGATACCGAGTCAATAAAATGTTGAAATGATCCAAGAAATGATTAAGTGTTATTAATCTTTTGATCTTTTAATGTTGAGCTTTTTATTATTGTGTAACATAATTAACGCACAACCTCTTAAGGGGTCATTGTACTAATCATTATGAACAACTTTTACTATGGGACCACACCTGAAATCGCGAAAAAAAAATCAGCTGCTCCCTAAATTTATGTTCGCATAACTCGTCAACCCCTGATTTTTTTTCGCGATTTCAGGTTTGGTCCGATAGTAAAAGTTGTTCATAATGATGAGTACAATGACCCCTTAAGAGGTTGTGCGTTAGTTATGTTACATCTTGTATACAGCTGTTTACAAAGGAGAAACATAAGCATAGATTGAAAAGCAGATCGCCACCAACATACTTGATACCAACCCTTATTAATTCCTCGTAGAACACAACATTATTTCAGGCAAATTACCCTGTAATTGTGAGTAATCCTAAACAAAAGAACGTAACAAGATTAAAGTATCTGCCTACCTAATCTTAGACCGTAAAATAATAAAGGATCTTCTCAAGACCCAAAATATTCTGTAATAAAAATAATTAAACGGAATTAACATATATTCTGGACGGTACACGAAAACCTTTGGGTATAATGATAGTATTTTCGCTCCATATACCTGGTGGATGTCCCAAATGAGTATTTTTTCCCGGCCATGAAGAAATGGGCATCGAAATAACCGCTTTCCGGCCAAATCGATAGACGTTTTGGACCATTTACCTGATCACAGTTTTTAACGTTTGGTCGTTTAGTAAATCGCGTCGTAACTGAGGGTTTCCTTGGTTGGAGAATTAATATGGTTTATTTTCGTCACTGTTTATTATTCTTCTTCATCTTTTGTGGAGGTTTCACGGCTAATGATTGGTTTCTGTTATGGTTGATATAGTTAAATACCGACGCAAGTTGACGCAAAAGTAAAACATACTTCAGGCAAAAATAATTTATTTACTTAAATTCTTCTAACGTAATATTAGTAGTTGGATTTTATAGAAGTACCTATAATGTTCTATTTTCATGTTTTCAAAGAAAATGTAATTTATAAAATGTTTTTTTCCTCAGAAACGTAGATCGAGTGGGTACTTTCACATCACAGTTATGTTGATTCCATAATCAGAATGTTTATTTGTAACAAGTACCCTTACATCATTCAAGTAGGTATTGTGAATATTGATAACCGAAAAAACCTATTTGATTTCCACTGAATTCTCAAAAGGATCTACAGAACACCAAATAAATATATCGAGCCTTATTTTTATCCATACATACAAATAAATAAAATTGAAGTGTCTGTTTGTAATGTCAAAATTACAGCTTTTTACTAAATGCATATGAACGTATGTATGTACGATACTTATAACAAAAAAAAAATTGTCTGTCTGTCTGTTTGTTCCGGGTAATCTCCGAAACGACGGGACCAATTTTGACGGGATATTCATTGCCAGCTAGCTGATGTTATAAGGAGTAATTTAGGGTATTTTAGGAATATTATATATTTAGGGTACCGCGCACAAAAATGAAAACCCATGAAATTTTGAAAAAAATCCGATTCAAATAGGGAAGTATTAACATCCACGCGGGCGAAGCCGCGGGCAACAGCTTCTATCAGATAAATCTGTCACTTGTTCACAATTCACAGGAGACAACAAAAAATATTGAATTCTGAATCTCAGCGATAAACTCGTATGTGGAATTCTTTTTTTTTTTTTCATTCAGTCCTACGTATTATTGTTGAGTACAATATCATGTAAAAACGGTACACTGTAGGCAAGATAATGATGTCCATGGATCGCCGAATTTGTCCCCTCGTGTGCCTAACCTTCGAGTTGACCCATGCAGAAATTTTAACGACCACCTTTTCCTGTTTTTTTTTAGACACGTGCCTCTAACGATGTAGGTACTTGCGTTTACTTTACAATTTATCAAATTAAAATGTCTTTAGAAGCTCCCCAGTTGCGTGTACAAGGCTTCTCAGTAATTTCGAAACAGAGAATGTTTTAAGATGATTACTGTCCGCTGATATATTAAAATGGTGTGGAAATGAACTTTGTACATAATATTGAATATTTTAAAAGCAATTTCCGGCTGCGGTATTTTCGAAGCGATGATTTTTATGTGTTTTATGGTAACGGTAATTTTACTTAAATATTGTTGCATCTGGTGAATTATGGTACGGCAAAGATTAAATTGATATGGATAATGATGAGGGACTAAGAAAGCAAACAATTTAAAATAAGAAAAATGCAAACAACTTTCTAAATGCTTCCGTTAATAATTCGTCGCCTGACTCAGTAACCCGTATAAACCACCACATAACAAAAAAAATAGTGTCCAAATTTTTTACATAGATTGCCAAAGATTTAAATAAGGGAAAAGCGAACCCATGTCACATGGGCTCATTAATTACATTAAAGTAAATCGGCAACGCATCAATCAATACGCTAGACATAAAGAAGAGGAGATCAAGTAACGCAGCCGATAGTCCGTACCTCGCACAGGATAAAATTGTAATCCTTTTAAGTAATGAGTCCGTACAGGACGTAGAGCGATGAAATTTTAGACGGTTTAAAAGAGAAATTTAAATTCTGGGACGTACTGTGCTGACTGTCATGGCCCTTAATAACTGGGGCGCTATAAAGCAAATTATTTTTTTTAGTATAATGGTGTCAAGGCTTTAATTAACAAGATGACATTTTGGGCACTATTTTCAAAAGTACTACGGACAGAAATATTTAGAAGTAGACATGCTACATAGTACTATTACGATTCACCCGGTGCTTTGGACGAACCGTTGCCTAAAGGGGGAATTGTGTGTATAAATAATACACCGTAACACTTTTGAATATACTTTTATTCATAAGATAATCCAATTACATATTTCTTCATCAACAACAGGCAGAGCCGGGAGGCCGACTGTCAATACATTGCTTTTCATCGCCTATTCTAACATTCAAGATCAAGGTTTTAACCGGGCGTACCATTAGCATAAAACCTTCGCAAGTTTAAACATTTATTAATTTAAGAAGCATTGATTGGAAAGTTGGAAGATAAAAAACAAGATAGGTTGACAGTCGGCCTCCCGACCCTGACTGATGTAGATATATAAAAAGTAGCGGAGTCTTGAACATGTACCGTTAATAAGTTAAAATAATATAATAATATAATCCTTTATTGAGTTTAAACTCTAGTCGTGTTGATATCCTCCGCGCACATTACAATAAACATGACATAAAACACGTAATAATCTGCTCGTAACGGCCATGCGGGTTATTACAGTACCTCCTAGACGGAGAAGAGAAAAGACTCTGATGATGCTAATTCTCCTAAATATTCTCACAAAACTTCAAAAGAACAAAATGAACTACTAAGACTTGAAACCCAATTGATATTACTAACACTAGTAACTCGATATTTTCGGCATCGTCGCATATCTATGGCTTCTATAACAACCTTGCATTCCATTAATTCTTACTTGTCCTACTTCCGTGACAAACGTATATTATATTATGTTTGTGTTATTTATTCTGTTTTCATCCTCTTTTCCACTTTCTGGGCCTGCTGCTAGCATTTGGTTTTCAAAGTATACCATATTTTTGTTGAGATACTTTATAATAATAATGCTTTCTTTTTGATAGCTTCTCATATTCAATATTATTCTACTGTTTCTGTTTGGGTCTATTTCGTAAGTGATATCCGTTATATATTTGATTATTATCAGCATCGGAATAATCTTCGCTACTTGTGGGCAGGATATTAATACAGATTTGTTACAGTTGTAATGGCAATCATGTCATTTAATAGGTTTTTATTTTTATTATTTTATTTATCTTTTATATAGATTCTTTTAAATTTTGTGAATGTGAGAACGTTGTGGGCTTAATAGACTGTAGATTTGTAGACCATTTGCTATTTTGTTAAGTACCTGGTAGGTACTTGTTGACAGGCCTAAACTGTCCTCCCATATCTATTAACACTGTAATTTGAAAACATTGTAAAATCAAATTATTTTTAGAAGAGTGACCGTGGAATTTCTTGCCGGTTCTTTTCCATAGGAAACGACCAATTGAGACCGTGCACCTATCTTCTGATGTTTCATAAGTGTCCATGTAGGTAAACCTGTGAAATATTTTTTTTGATTTGATTTGACTTGGGTTTAGCTAGTCACCACTAGTCCACAAATTTTCTTGTAATCAGATAAATGCCTATTCCTCTACCTACGAATAAAAAAGGCTTCAAATCATATCCACCGGGCACATCTACGGAATTAAGCCCTCTACGTCTCGGCCCAAGGGTTCGCTTATCAATCTACATCATGATCCTTCATTATTAAGAGTGATGGGACTCGGACCGAGTGTAGATTTGTCTGAGGTTTAGCCTTTAACGATAGATGGCCTGTAGGGAAGCCGAAGGGTGTCGAAACTGAATATTTACTCTAAACACCACTCGATCAATGTTGTTTGCATCTAATGTGTTAGTGTTTGGATTATCTCGAACCGTCTACCGACTTTTAATTATTTTAAACTGAAGATCACGTTTAAACGAGTACCTAGTGTTATTTATTTGGAAAAATATATGTTAAATTTGAGCATTTTCTAATAACTTAATATGTGAATATTTTAGATTATGTTTATATTACATAGTGTAATTAATTTGTAAATTTATGTCTAACGCGGATAAAAAAAATTAGAATCACGCAAAAACTATCAAGCGAAGTTTTATGAAACCTTCCCACTTTAAAGATAATTTAATTATTTATCTTTTAGTATATGTGTTTTAAGATAAATACTTTTTGTTTTATGTATAATGAATTAATAATGCGCCTAATTTGGGACAGTGCTCCTTGATGGGCGAGTCCTATTACCGCATGACGCGTTGCGTGAGCTCAGCACAGAAAACGCAAGCTATGCACTCAAGGCCGTTGGCATAACATCTGTGTCTTAATGTCGTTACTCTGGGTCTGGCTTTTGGATATTTGGTAGAATTTGGCACAACGTTTGTATCAAAAATGGAAGTTATTTTGCTAGTAACGAGAATCTATTGGTATGGCAATATTATTTTGTAGTTTAATTATGATATCTAATTTTTTTATACCTAAATTCATGGAATTGAATTTAGGTATTCATCAGATTGTTAATACTGCTGGAACTTTGGTCTCGTTTCTGTGGGTGGAACTTGGCATTAATTCACACCTATCATTAACACTATCAAAGGCAGCCATCAAGGATTCGGATTTTCCGTTCGAGGACTTTTTTGAATACATATTCAGATACAGTATTTTAGATTTTAGCATAGGTAAAAACTAGACTTACACGTATCATCTTTTTATTCAAGCAAATTCAGCTAATAAATCAGCACTGGGCCCGCGTGGTGGAATACTGGCCACTCCTCACCGAGAGGAGGCCTATAAACGCTGATTATGCTGCTAATAAAAGACACTTAAAACTTATCTATAGAACAGACTCTTCCACATTACATACACGTAGAAACTCCACAAAATAGTTCCATAAAGACTTTACCTATCTTAATGTCTCGATTCCCGAGCAAACTTAAGCCGTTTACAGACAGTCGATGCATAAACAATCTGCTGCGATTGGTAACACTTCCTACTCGAACCAGATTGTCAACGTTACACCACAAAGGTCCTCTTACACATTTCTTTATGAGCATTCCGTGTTAGAATCTTACGGGCATTTAAAGTGACAATTTATGTGACAATGTCCTACAATATATTAGAGTCTGCGCCAAAGCCACGGTTAAAATACAAGAAGCGAGCTAACGAGAGCGTATAGAAATGGCTTAAATAAAACTTTACGAGGTCGATCGGGGAATCAGTAGTGCTACTTGTAATCTGTTGAAGTTATTGCCACTTTCTTAGCTGTATAATAAATATATTGTATGTTAATACATTCACTAACAGATTTGTTCTTTTCCTACAGTTATGTAGTGAGTGACAAATCTGTTACAATCTGTTGTGTGTTGGATCATTCGGTTCCCTACAAAATGGTTGAGCTGGATGGTGCTGATCCACGCGTCATGTTCGTGAACGGGCTCCGTCAGTGGAGACTGGTCATCTCTTAGCTGCCAGGGCTTATTTTTAATCTTATATTTTGAATTGTTTTTCATTATCTATTTTTTACATTGTTCTCACATATAGAAGCAACAAGAACAATGTACCCAGGATTTTGTAACAATTTTGATTTAAAAGAGTGTCCATGTCGGAGTTTTTGCCCATTCTTCTCCATAGAGATTTACGTGTTGGAATGGGCGACTAGCTTCAATTTTCTGACTAACTGACTGACTCTTTAACAATTCAAAAGTGCCTGTAATTGGTTTAATTGAAATAAATGCTTTGAGTTTGAGTTTGAGTTAGTGAGTCTTTCATCGATTCGAGTTTAACATCAAATGAATTATATTATTAGTCATACAGGTTGAGTTAATTTGGATGTCCTTGGTAAGGTTGCCTGAGTTAAATACGAGTATTGTCCCCGTAAACTTAACCTTTAACGCCATAAAGTAACATAGTACAGACGAAGTATTCGAGTTATAATGTAAAATGTTAGTAACTGTATTAATTTTAATTAAAGCATAACTTAAATTTCACATTAAGACAGCATAGGCCACGTTCCGTTGTAAATACAAACACCCTAGAGACCAAGAAACAAATGTGCCTCTCAGACAAAACAAATTAAGACAATTTCAAATTAACAGAGACTGCAAAGTCTGAAATATGTGAACGGAGAATTGTAGCCACACAACGTTCTAGTATTGCGAGAAACTCGCGACCTAACTGCCGTGAGGACAGGTACTATTATTGCACAGTACACTCACATCTCCATTCTTTATGCTACAGAATGATGTTAGTTCTAAGAAAAATTGGAGGAATAATCCAGCGCATCAATTTCGGGGAGCAACAATTGTTAGTCTGTGACTTATAGTGACGTAGTAGTTACACGCGCACACGGATGACTCTCGAAAGCTGAAGAACCCCTTTTGCTTGGGCTGAGTCCCCTCAGGCCCCTTCCTCGCAAGCGGGGTCTCTAATGAGTCGCCAGAGCACTAGAGTTGTAGGTCGTCTCGTGTTAAAACTTAGTCCCCCGTGCACTACACGGTTACTTCGTGCGGAAAGCTCGGGCGGATTTTTCTTTCGTTTGTTTTCCAGTCAGCATTATACCGAGTGGGATTATTTATTAAAATGGAAACGATGATATCTGCTTACTTATTAGAGATTCTGCGTTTCGGCAAATATTGTTTCTTGTAATGAGTTTTTGAGATATTTGGTAGCTGATGTTTGTATGTTTGGAAGCTAAGGATTTTGTGTTACCAAGGAAAACAGTTCGCTTTCAGCCAAGAGGATAACACACACTTACACCACCACTAGAGACTGCATCGTCGGTCTAGTGGTTGCAAGCGCTACTACTGATCATGAGGTCTTGGTTCAATTCCCAGTTCGGGCAAAGTGTTATTGGGTTTTTCTATCTGGAATTTCTCAGTAGCAACCCGGAGTCTGGATTTTGTGCCCGGTTGATGTCAATAGGCTCGCCCCCTATTACGTGAGACTTAAAAAATTATGGGGAAATGTGGGGGGTGCATTATAGGTAGGTACTATAATGACCAGCCACGATACGTGGGCAGGTCACTATTTATTATATGTGCGGGGTCTCGACTTCGAGGTGTGTTGGGGGACCTTTCTCGTGATATTTATAAATATAAAGACCGTTGCACTAAATGAACTGGTTTATTAGCTTTGGCAGCTGTAATAATATTTCAACAAGCAGACACTGGGGCTAGTGCTATATTGACTCGATACAGAACAAAATCACTATATGTCATTATTTTTCACCTATTCTAAATTCCAATTGAAACCAGCGTTTGTCTAACCAGCCAATGTCATAATCCAAAGAGGATTCTTGCGGGAGGCAGGCCCAACTAAGGCCTCACCAGTACACCTCTGCTCATCCTTTCGGTGAAACAAGGCATGCTGTTATGTTATTTACCATAATATACGGCTTACACAACAGACATACGGTGAGTATTCATCAAGTCTGTCCATTATGTTGACCTCAATAAGTAAAATAAAATCATCTCCGCAATAAAATTAAGACCAGAAACAAATGAGGCTCAATCTACAAAGGCTCCAATAAGAGTACTAAATAAGTAACACGAATAACTTACGGAGGCCATGAGCGGCCTCATTAGGCCCTTTATTTTGACCCTACGTGGGAGGGCGGAGATGGAGGGGCCTCGCTTTTATTTATTCACTGATTTATTACACTGATTCGCGTTTCTTGAGACGTTTTTTATTAATTATTATTTTTGCGCCTTTTTTATGCTTAACTTATTAAGAAACTAGGTGTTGCCTGCGCGTATTTTACTTTTTATAGAAAAATCTAAGATGAAAAGTAACATATATCCTTCTCCTGGTCCCAGGCTACCTACATATTATATCAATTTGTCAAATTCCATAATAAACGATTCAGTGGTTTAGGTGTGAAAAGGTAACCGACAGAGTTACTTTCGCATTATATTAGTATGGATATTAAGGTCTTCTGTGGCACAGTATTAAGTCCTTTTAGTATTTTTTCCCACATCAATTTGGGATTTGAAAAATAACATTCCATAATGTGTTTATCATACCCAGATTTACGACATTCAGTTCTTATTCATATTCCTAAATAAATAACGAACTTATCACGTTGGGAGTCCAGAAACAACTTAAGCCTCTCTCACAGTCCATCCAAACTTCGATATAATAACATTACCTATTAATAATCTAATTCCGTTTGGAATTCATGAATACCCTAAAAGTTAAATAAACTACACTTGATCGAAATTACAAATACCGATGTACAATCAAACACACCATCTTCATGACAATATTCATTTTAAGTTATTTATATTCATATCGGCTTTCATTATACATTCATTAGATCGACAATGCACGTAGGTGTCGATAGATTTGATACAGATCAATGCGGGGGCGAAATAACTTCATTGTTGCAGTGTATTACGGGTAAATGAACTGTGTGCGAGTGTATTAGAGTTTGGAGTTTTTGTTTGTGTTCAATGTAGGGCACTTGTATGTTTTGTAACTTTTTAACTAGCAGGTTATTCAGAAAAAAAAAAAACTTCTGAAAATGGCGAACTGAAAATCATATTGTATTCTGTTGGCAGTTTTGATATCCTACTCTTGTATAAATCGTTACCCTACCGTGTAACCAAGATATTATCTTGAGCAACATTGGTGGCAAACTCATCAACAACTCAACACCCCAAACATTGGCCACACATTGGCAACAAATGAACAAGCGAACAAAGCGATAACACTCTCATCACAGTCCCCAATCGGGCGCGACCATCAAAAGCGTCATATTCAAAAGTCGTTAAATCCAACCGTGTCCACACATCCTCCCGTACCTAATTGAGACATTTTAACACGAAAGGATGTGATTATGGCCGAACATAAAAGTCCGTATTATTTCGGTGTGTGTCGAACCCTAAAGTGGAACTTTAAAAATAGAGATTTGAGGGCTACAAATTTCGCGGTAGGTTGTGCGCGCGCACGATTCCAATACTCATGTTCTCATGTTGTATTTGTGTTATGTTTGCATAAATTCGTTAAAAAATCGATGTAAATGATCCATCATTGTTAGCTCAGCAAAATTCTCGTGAGGAAACGAAGACTACACAACTTGTAAAGAACATAGTTTCTCCATCACTTATCGTATAATTAACAAAGATTGATAATGTTTTATTTTTGGACCACCTTATTAGACCTTGAATAAAATCTAGCATTACTGATAGAAATAACCCATACCTTCTTAATGACAGAAACGACAATGACATCCATGCAGCCTGATTCCTGTCCTAGTTACCATTAGTTAACCCTTCCGAAGACAATGTATGTAGTCTCAATGACACAATAGGTAGCTGTTACGAGAACAAATGGTAAAAGATCGTAATCTGCGTGTGATTGATTCCGTTGTCTGTGAGGGACATTTTAGAAGTAATTTTGTGAACAATCAGACCGTTCTATCTTTGTTGAAAACTGTTTTGTTACGGCAAATGATACGTTAAAATTCTTTGTCCACTGCTTAGTATAAAGTACCCAAGGCTAATTTTGTACCTAGAAGTGTTATAAGAACAGCGTATTTTAATCATAAACTAATGTGAAACTATCTATATTTAGAGCTGTTTTAATCATAACATTGATAAATGATAAATCATAAATGATTTTATTTCTGTACCTAAGTAGGTTTATACAAACACTTTCACACGTCAAACATTTTTTTTTTAAACTAGATGAGGCGTTTCTTATCTGAGTACTCTGAGAAAAAAGGCCGAAACAAACTCAGAGGTCACAGTCTCTTTTAAAATCCAGACATAATCTTGGTCAGATCATGTGTAGACGATGTAAATTGGTGTCTGAAATGGTCTTTTGAGGAAAGAACCACACAGATTGAGTGGACCTGTCCAGTCAGTGCACCCAAACTTTTGTATAAACTATAAACTTTTATACCTAGAAATAGTCGTTTGAAGAGTGGAAACACACTGAGAGGCTGTGGTTTTCAAAACTAGTGGACTGGCCCTAGAGCGCAACATCACAGAAAAAGTATACGCAGCATACAGGGATTTGTTTTTAAATCAATATTTTGCTAGAACTAATACCACGATTACTTGAACTGAAAAAAAAACCTATTTTGAGACATGAATAAAAGAAGGAAAGGAAAATTAAGCCTCAATTTTATTTTCACCTAAGTAAATATTTAGAAGGTAATTAAGACTGTAAAACAACACCAAACTTAAACTATGGATAGGAGCAAAACATAATTTATATTTGAAGCCGTGAATCTTTAATCTTCCACTTAAATTTAATATGGAGAATGTCAAAGTGGAACGCCTTGAAGACATTCTCGAAATGATCAAACGGTACGACATGACACCGCTCAGGTATAAGTTTGGCCTAATTCACACCAGGATGAGCGACTTGGGCGCTTTGAAACACGAGTCCCTGCTCCAAACCAAGTTTAATGAGAACTATCTGTGAAACGGGAGTCGGACCACTTTTTTATTTTTAATTAAACGTTTATTGCCAGCCCCGAGCTCATCCTCTTGACGTATGCCAGTGTAATTGTGGCTTTCATTAGTGGCAGTTTGCAACTCATATTCGCACGTTTTCGCGCGGAAATTCTGTTAAATTTTAAACCTGTTTTTGCGTATTTCCGTAGCAAACAGGGTAACTTGTACAGAGCTCCCACTAAATGGATATGCTGGGAATGTTTTAGGTTATACAAACAAGGAAATAAAGAGTTAATTAGGTACATGACTGGCTTTGCAAACATCACACCAGTATTCACTTATGAACTAAAAATAACTCGTAGTTGAATAATTTTAAAATGATCAACGTCGAAGCCCAATGATGATTCATGAACATGAATTAAGTTTAGAAACCTGAAATAAATATTGTGTGGTAAATAAGAATGGGATATGAGTCTAAAATGGAACCTACTTCTACATTTATTATTAGCTTATTCAAAAACTGTCTATTGAGAATTCACCACTACCATTACTTATGCTGTTTAAATGAGTCAGTTTCCCTTTTAAACATCAAATACACCATCACAATGATTTACTCAAGTCCTGGTAATCCAATTAATCGTAAAGCCGCATATCCACATGACTGAAATCCGCAAATGAATACGGGCGCAGCGGTGAGCGGCCAGCAATTTTCACCTGTACTCGAAAAAAGTAAAACCACAGTACGAGTACCCTACAGGACAATATCGGGCTCGGCAACTGAAGAGCCTTGATTGGACGGTTCCACTCATATAAATGTACAGCCGCTCTGTCCTTTTTCAACGAACATTGTTAGCGCATTAACTAGTTAATGGAGGGTTTATTTTTAGTTTTATTTTTAGGCACGCGTTTGGGGTTGTCATTTTTTTTCCTGTTACACCGAAGTGTAACTTGGTTATGTTGTGTTACGGTTAAATGCATTTTGGATCATAAGGCATAATGAAATAATAGGGTAAGGAGACGTTCAATAAATGTATGGGACCTGGTACTAAAATCAATGAAAATTTAACCAGCCTTCTGAGTAAGATAATTATTGTATTTTCATGTCTTTGGGCATTTATTTTTTTTGCAGCCGCCCGCTTTTTTTTAAACAAGTGTAAAATAAAATGCTTGCATCACTTACTACAAACATTATTTATATTTTAGGGCTTGCAACCCTGTGGCAAAAGACGTGACAATGATAGTGACAGTGTCAGATTCATTGCGTATCATATAATTTTTGTCTATGTTGTGGATGTTAAAATATGTTCCTAGATTGAGTGGGTAGGGTCCAATAATAGGTCTACTAGCAGCTTGGGTTTGCGATGCCTAGGAGCTGGCAAGTCGTATCATGAGTCTTCCACCACAGTAAACTGTATTTCTACACTTTAGAATAAGGACGTTCTACACCACTTCATTAGTTTTTACTTGTTTTTTTAGAACTTAAAAGAGAGAAACAGATAATTTAAATTATCATAGAAATAGTTACCTATGTACATACTTGTACTTTATAATTAAGTATATTAATACATTTGCTGATGTATTTCTCTACTTATAAAAACCGCCTCGCGGACTTGTACCAGTGGATAATTGGATATGGTGTATTTTTTTTATTTCGACGTCATTCTGACATTTACAGATTTGACCTTTTTTCGACACGTTTTGATATTGCATTGTCATAATAATTAACATTTTTTGTCTCAATTTCATGGAGCTGCAGCTAAAATTATAATAATATCTCAATGTATTTAATAGAAACGGAAACTTTAGCCACATTTAAAATAATTATATTGCATAGAAATGAAGGCTATGTGCGTTTTGTTTGTACTGAAACATTTTTCACTTTTTTACAAAAACAGGCGCCTGAAAAAATCATATTTAGCTATAATCGAGTAGCTTAATAAATAAGTTTTCTAATAACGTATGTACTTACATCACATTAGCGTTTAAAACACTTCGGAATATTATACCACTTTTGACATCTCTTTTTAAGAATAAAATACCTAATAGGTATTTATTTATTCATTTGAACCTAAAATTTTATCCTTGAAAATAAAGTTATTGAATAAAAGTATTATTCATTAATAACCGGACAGTCTCCAAAGAGTGACATTTTTCTTCATACGGTGCATTATTGTACCTATTTTAATAATTCCGTTATTACCAGCTAAATAAATAAGACGCCAATCTGGAACCAATCAAGGCGGTGCCGGTGTGACGGACACCCCAACTCAAGGGGACGGGATGTTTTTGCACCCATTTGGTAGCATATTGGTGAAGCACGCGCTTGCCACGTGCGGCGATGTTCCCGAGCCTTTATCTCGACTTGAAATGCGCGTTCACGACTCGACGCACTCCTGATGAGTTTATGATTGGATTACTACTGAGATCAACACCGACAAACTTAGGTTTTACTGTTGAAAACTATGAAACTATAAGGCTTTTTAACACCTCTAACTTGCATTATATCACTGCCTGTGCTTAATCTTATAGGTTCTTATTTAGAAACCCGACTAACATGATGTAAGTATTTGCTGGTTTAATGTATTGGATCAAGTTTATAGTGTCGGTCCTATTCCCTACCACGTTTTGCAAAGACTTTGCAGGAGTACCGCTAGGAGTTATACTGAGCCCCATAGAGAAAATCAACGTGCAAATATTATTAAAGATTGAGAGGAAGTGAGCTTTATTTGTATTTTGTGTTAGAAACATGCAACGGTGGCGGCAGCAAAATTAAATTTGTAAAACTAGGGGTGAGCTCCCTCTGTCAGCGCTTAGATTTTTGTGTATCAGCACTTTAAGGATTTGTAATGTCAACGTAAGAGCATTTCGAGGAATGTAATTACTCGAATGAGGATTAGTACGATTGATCTGAAAGTGCTGAGTTGTATAAAGATAAAACTTGATATTCGCTTAAAATATGCAATATCCTCATTCAAAAAGTGACGTTATTTAACTGTATATAAAAATCATAACGCCTCACAACAAATGTATAAAAAATGTTTATATTAATTAAAAAAACCAATGAAATGATGATTTAAAGACTAACACAGGCCATTAAATATAACAAAAGATGTCTTAATTTGTTTTTTGTGATATTAGTATTATCGCGTTTGATTGTGTTAGAAGTTAATAAGCGTCTATTGGCTAATGACTTGGTGGTTTTGGACGTGATTGTGAGCGATACCGACGGGCTATTGTAAGACGGATTTTTAATAATTAATAAAAAAGCTTTGGATTTTTAGTCTTATTGTTTTGGTTTTTAGTATGTGGCTTCTATTTATTATTGTCATTTTCATCTAACTTAACAGTAATTTATGATTTTAGTGTTCCTTTTAAGGAGTCAAATCATTTTCCGAAATTAGATTCAATAGTTTTGAGATAAAATCTGCAGTTTATGTTAATTGCTCATAAAGTAAAACTTACCCCATTACAAAAAGTACAAAAGAGAGTCTATCATATTTTATTAAGAATGATGTTTTAGGGCTTGACAGGGGTGAGAAGTGAAACACATGCTATTTCTCCCAAAAAAATAATATACTGTGTCAAAAACACGCACGCCATATTTCATAATCGGATTAGCGACTTTGCGACACTTCCCTTGGCTTATTAAGGCATTTATTTTTTGTACATTCTAGGAAACTTATAAGAGAAGTTGCCCCTTTTACTATAAAAAGAAATCATTTGAACGCCCGTCTGCTCGAACCGATCCACAAATTGGACAGTTTGTCGTAGGCGTGTGGGTCGCGACTTATTAGCATAAATTCAAAATTAAGACCAATTCCCTTGAATTTTTTCTCTGTATGATTTACGTCAACTTTGACTTACATTTGATTCCGACAAGATTAAAAACTTAATAGCTTTGTCGGCCATTAATATGTGATAGCTAACAAATAGATCTATTATTCAATGTGAAATATGAATTGGAACAATAAAACGTTGATTAAGAGTGTGACAATACAAAATTGGAAAAGCAATAGCTATATACAGGAAGACGTATGGCAATTAAGTGGTCATAAATTTATTCATTCTGGTCATGTAACATTCATTGTCATGTCATTCTGGTCACTCCAATTGCTTTGAACACCGTAGTTGTTATGCGTACTGTATTTTTATTTAAACGTTCTCTAGAACCGATAATAGTTTTTAAAAGATACGTGAACATGACAGAATCAATAATCGTTATTTAACCCTCGCATTTAAATGCGTTTTTAAAACAGATGCATGCAGTTTAAATGTTTTATCATTCGCTTTAAACTGTGAACACATTCGTAAATAATGAATTTTTAACGTGTAGGTATTAAGCTGGGACAGGTTGAGCCAGATGCCAGAACACGGGTACACTAAAAATTACTCACTAGGCTAATTGGGATGATTTTCAGTAAAGGCTGGTAATTTTTCAGCACATGTAGTATTGAGTTGTTCTTCACTTATTTCCTAAATCTGCTTATTTTCAATTTCAATATTGTTTCTATTTATTGAAGTGAAAACTTCTTTAGACGCATTGAGCGCTTTTTGGTAGAAAATTGCGCTTTTTGGGAAAATGCTCACGTCACAACTCAAATGTTGGCATGGGCCAGATTGGCGACGCGCAGCGGCCTGTGTACAGGTTAATGTTGTAAGTTTTCACTTCTGTCGGCAGTCTCAATGAATGTCTGTTTTTTTTTACTATTTTAAGTTCATATCCCTCCATCTCTATCTTCCATTATCTCTTTATATTGCAAATTGTCTACCTATTCATTTTCATACAATCCCGATTGATCCTTTGAAATTCCTTAACGCCTTTCCAACGTCACGATGCCTGTAAAGCATTGTGCAAGGTGTAATAGCCGTTGCTATCACTTAACCTTTCATAATTTACATCAGCAACAATGTGGGGTTACTGCGATATTCGCCTGTCATAATAGTTAAGTGAAATACACGATCGACACTGAGGAAATGGGCCCGAATAAGGTCTTGGAAGCATATTTGACAATAGAAGTTGTTGGCCAGTGATGCAACTATAAAGAATGCAAGGAAGAATTTTTTTTAAAGCTAGTAATCGCTTTTTGCCTAAACATTAGCCATATCGCGTTTTCCTACAGAAAAGCAAATATTTTCCATTTCGTCCTGTAACAAGCATATCAGAGAATATCCTATCCATCAAGTATAAAAGCCCCCGTTAGGTGTTTAATTAACCCAACGCTTCATTATAATCAGCGCTTCACCCTTGTTACATGAACATATAATATCCTGGCAGATGTATGCGTTTGTCCATTGATTGTTTAGCATCCGATAGAAAAAAATAAATAGTGGGTCCTGGAAAACGTCCGGCGACATCGTGGCAGATCCAAGGGAAGATGGTGGTTAGAGCTTAGAGCTTTATACCTACAAGCTACAGGCATGCTAGTCCACACTAGCTTAAGATAAAGAGGATTGGAAATAGAAAGGGGTTCTCCTTTAAAACGGACTGAAAATAAAATAAACCATCTAGATTGTAGGATAATTTACCTTGAATTTCAATCAACTGCAGTACAGTATTGAATATTATGACCAGAAATATCGTAAACATACCGAGATGCCTGGACAACTTCTACAAAAGTTAGTACAAACAACGTTATGACGTGAGTGACGTGTCGTGTGTAACAATGGGTGCGTGAGTGTGTGGCACAATATTCGCGAGCTAGTAAACAATAGTGGCGCATCTCATCCACGTCTCACGTTTGATGCACCGATACACTATCCATAGTCATGAAGATATTCTTTTTATTTTTCACCAATACAAACAGTGCGGTAATATGTGTTTAGATGGTATGCTCAGAATCGCAAAATGGTAAAAGTTGTGGAAAAAAAAAAACAAAAATTAGCAAAAGCAGAAATATTCCTGTATAGATTACAAAATGAAATGCAAGAAGTTTAAGAATACATTTAACTCGTTTTAAATTAAAAATCCAAAATAAAAAAGAAGAAACCAAAAACAGGATTCATTATCTCCATAATTTTGTTGAGCTACCATTCTTCGTACAAACGAGCCGTAAAAGACAAAAACTTATTACTTCAATGTAAATCTCATTACAAACTGATTAATGATAATTAGAAAAAATATTTTTAACCAGGACTATGAATAACTATCATCGGAGCGCACTGGTACAGTCGATCGCACGATGCCGAGAGTCAAAGGCTACGTACGTCACATCACTCATCGCCCTTTTGCTCTTATGTGTACCGTGCCCTTTGCACTATTACACCTTCGACCACAGTTCTTAATTCCAACCCTATAATGAACCTAGCAAAGTCTTATTTAGAGTGACACGTACTCCTTAAAAGCTTGTTAGATCCCATACAAAAGTGTGCTTTATATATTAAAGTTAGGGTTGGTTTTCAAATGTGTTAGGTCTAAAGGTGGTTACACGAAAACCAGCCGCGGTAACGTGTCGGTCTGTAATTCAATAAGGACTACCTAAATTGACTCAGATGCGTTCAGAGTTTGTGGGCCTGCTAATTTGTTGGCAAACATATTGTTTGACGGACCGCCGCGCGGTATCTGGATACTGCGAATTAATGGCTATTTAATTGAGTTGAAGAAGGCTCCGACATCATAATTTTAAAGTTTAAAATTATGTAGTTTTATAGGTTTTGGATGGTCGATTTGGAAGCTTTTAAGCGTTAAAAGAAATTCGATTTGGATAGTTAATTACAGATAACGCCTGGGTTTCGACAGCATGACTTAAATTACATTTCATCAGGCTAGATTGAAAAAGGGTTTTAAGTATTAAACCTCTATAAAAACCACTAAAAAGTACTTTAATTATTATTGGCAGGTGGTTGGCATTTTTATGCATATATAGAGAGACAAGTTAAGAATTCATTGACTGCAGTCGCTTCGCCTGACTGAGACAATACTCAATCCTTCTGTACCTACTGCTCCACACTGAGCAAATAACAACCCTTGGCATAAGCAATTATAAAACCCTATGGACAAAGAATGCAGATTTTCTGCTTATAAATTGCCTATTCTTCTTGGAAAGTGCCATCAATCACCTTTTAGTCTTAACCGTTTTAGGATACAAATGACGTCAATGTAAATTAGTTCTTGTTTAATTACCTTCGAGTTTTACCGACTATGATTTATTGTTAGATTTTGAGATATGAGCTTTAAACTCTTTTTAAATTATGCACAGATTATTGTGTATTTCTTTTCATTATTAATGAACTTTACCTTCAGACGGGATGACGTCATCCGTCATTAGTGTCTGAAACTAAAATGCATTAAGAATTATTTGCCTCAATTTTTGTAACCATGCGAGTTTGTTTTTTGTCCCCAACCTATTTGACGCTACAAAACATTATTTATCTAAATAGCGCTACAATTCTACAAGGCTCTGCAATTACAGCAATAACTGAAAACCTCTTAAGGGGTTATTGCACTCATCATTATGACCAACTTTTACTACCTATGGAACCAAACCTGAACTCGCGAAAAAAAATCGTTTCCTACATTTTGACGTGGTATGCTAACATAAATGTAGGAAAAAGCAGTTTTTTTCGCGATTTCAGGTTTGGTCCATAGTAAAAACCGTTCATAAGTATGAGTGCAATGACCCCTTTAGAGGTTCTCTGTTGTTGCAATTAAACCTTGTATTGCCGCGCGACCAAAATTGTAACGATGCCGCCATCTTGTTTTTTAATACATTTCAATTGACATTTCAAAAAATAATTGCACAATTTTTTACCAACAGCGCCCCCTGTCAACGTTATTCAAATGCCAAAAATCCTTGTAGCAGGAATATTATATTAAGACGACCTACGACATCACTGGTTCTTTTCAAGCAGATTTACAACAAAAAAATGTATGCTGCCCAACACTTAATATTCAAAATTGGAACAGAACAGACACTTGAAAGGTACCTTTCAAGTGTTTCATGTTATAACTATTTTTTGAAACACAAAAAGTATCAGATGTCTCATAAAAATCAAATGCGTAAAGATTTACGACCAAAAACTTTTGAAATATAATAACATGTCAGTTAAAATTACTGACCACGTGTAATAAATTCATTTTTATAAGTTCATCCTTTGAAGGAAGGACTTTTGAGTATCTGAAACCTAAATATTATTTGATATTTTTCTCTGTAATTGGTTAGTGGCTGAACCAGTATTTGAGTTATGCATTCCTCAAGATTTAATACCAATAAGTATTGTTCATGCCTCCTTCCTCACACCAATAATTTATTGGTCTGAGCCTCCTTCCTTTAAATATGTTTTCGGTGAACTAATAAAATGCTCTTTGTTAAACCGCCGTTATAGTTGGGGATATTCTTTTAAAAATACATTCATAAAAATGACCAGTAAACTTTAATACATCTCCACATACATTTTAGAACAGAACCATTTAGAATGAGAACATCAAAAATTTAAAGTCGACCATTTTTTTTGCCCTAACCCTCTAAAACACACGGCAAAGATAGACACGGGGCCCGGAAACCAGGATCTCATCTTCCCGGTCTTGACAAATAGCGTCGAATATTTTTGTTTACAAACACTTTTTACCGTGTCCAGGCCGAAAATTTTCGACCGTAGCCCAAACTCAATTTCACTGCGAAATGAACGAAACGACAAAAAATGCCTGAACAACCGATCCGGTGATTTGTGGGGCACATTCATTGCAGTGACAAGCTTGTTCGGGTAGGCCCGGACCACACGACTCACTTTCCGAATTACGTTACGTTACGGGAGTATACCTACGCAAACACCGAACGAGTACAAACAGTGACTTTACTTGTTAAATCCATGTCGAATCCGATTGGGATTGATGTTGATTGAGTTATGCGACCAGTTGGCGGCGAATGGCGATTTTAAATTAAAACTGATACCGACGACACGTTCAGTTTGCACAAACCGATGTTGGATTCTTTGTTTTGGCCAAATAATCCTGTAGGTCAATGATTGATGAGGAAAGAATTGCAGAGTGAATCAAACATGCCATAATTATTGATTTAAAAAATATATACTCGTATATAATCCAAAACCTACAGGTTCTATTTATATTTTTCGAAGTGAAAATCTAAGTACGTATCACATAAGTATCAAAATATAAACCAAAAGGTAAAGAAAACAAAACCGAATAACAAAACACTATTTTATTCGTTTACAAAATAAAATTTACGAAAATTAAACTTTCGGCAAGCTCTTAAATTTTGGGTACTCTTATTAAGTTCACACTACAATAGGTCCTACATTGCTGTTCAAATAAAATTGACATTTTAACAGTAACAATTCTAGAGTAATGCCCAATATAAAACAAAATCCCGGGCAAATTATTATCCTTTTCGCATTATAATAAATTCCGTTACCCGATTTCCAAATTTACCTTTCACAAGGTATAAACAAAACAGTCTCGCTAATTTGTCTACAATTGATTAATTCCAATAAAAGGTCGCTGGACAAGGAAAGGGCGAAAAAATACGCCTAATATGTACCAGGTTTACAATTTATTTTGGCCCGCCGCCGGTCGGCGAGTGCTTAGTTAAAAGTATAATAGGTTTGAAGTGCTGCTTTTAAGTGGGACATGAAGCAACGTTTTTATAGCATCCTCTTGCCTTTAAACAATGGACACTCGTGTAGCAAAAAAGTACTCTGCAGCAGGAGGGTTAATTAGTATTAAATCAAAGCTTCGATATGAATACTGGATAGGCTTTTTGAAGTGCTCCGAGAGTCAGTGAAAAGGGATTAGGTATTCCGTTTCTATTGTTCTTTTTGGTTGCTTTTCTGAATTTTCAGCTGGTGCAAAGTTCAATACCTACGTACTTAAAAACTCATTCCATATTTAAACGAGTTCTATTTTTTTTAATGTATTGACAGGTCTTCCAGCAAGTTCCAGCCTACTACTAACCGTATTCAAAAAGCTACTTTAGAAATCATCATCTGCCTAGCCTTTTCCCAACTGTGTTGGGGTCGGCTTCCAGTCAAGCTGAATGCAGCTGAATATCAGTATTTAACATGGAGCGACTGCCTATCTGACCTTCACAACCCAGTTACTGGGTAAGACTGGTTGTCAGACTTTCGGGCTTCTGACGACCCGTAACGACTGTCAGTTGTCAACGATCTACGAATGATAGCCGGGATCAACGGCTTATGGACAGTTATTGGTTAAAATTAGGACTCTTGTATCTTTACCAATAATTAAACAAACATCAGAGGGGCAATTCTCGTAATTTTAAGAACGTTCACAGTCTGATCTCTGTCTCAATATGTCAAAAATACCTATAATTTCCCTACATTTTTGACAAGTTTTTGACATTTGATTGTCGCTGAGATGAGATTGCGATTAGATTTTGAATGTTTTTAGTTATGGAAATTGGGCTTCATATAGCTTTGCATAATAGACCCTCCCATAAGGAGTAGCTATCACATGTAAAATTAGCTTACAAATCTATTAATATGCCCAGTTTGTCAATAAAAAATGCTACCATTGGTAGAGAAAACGGTTCGAGGTAACCGGAGGTACGGAGGGGTCTCGGTATGTAAATTTGGTCACCCATCCAGGGACCAACCGCGGCAAGCGTAGCTTAACCTGATCGATCGACCCGTGCGGCTATTATTACTTAGCCACAAGCTCCTTTAAAAACCTGATTCTAAAAAAAAAAACGGTAAAGATAAACATTGTGGCGTATCCGTTTCCACAGCTAAGTAATAAGTGCATAGATTAAAATGCATTAATCAACTTTAGCGGGATTCCGCCGCAAACCGCAGCTGTAATATCACCCTGTCTTCACATTAAAATGGGGTTCAGTTGAAACAAAAAACTATCTACCCTCGAGTCATTATCGCTAAGTACTTTTAAAAGGTGTTTTTACACTGCTAAAACACTGATAGCACATTTTTTTTAGTAAAAAAATGCAGTTACAGTTGAAATGCCGACATCCGCGGCTCACGGGTTTTATTCAATCATAGCAACCGCCCGAGGGAGTAATAAAAAAATCTCGTGTGAAAATTAACAACACATTCTTGTTTGTTCAAAATGTGAGGTCGGTGGAGACTTTGGAAGCTGGATTGTGGTGCAAGAGGAGCGATAACGGATTCACAACACTAAATTCAAATTCAAATATTTTCTATTAGCTGAACATAGGTAAACGAAATACACAGATAATGAACGCTATGTCTTGCCGCCAACGGCGTACTTACAAATATTATAATTATAATTTCTAATTAATTCGTTTAAAAATAATTCAAATTAACTCTCAAATGAGACAATATTTTAGTTCGCTTTTGAGACGTCAGTAGGCATTTGTCGACACGTTCTAAGAAAAACGGATGGCATTCAAATTTGAGCACAAATTAAATATCTAGGAAAATACCTGGCTGAATGATAATTATATTCGAGCCTGTTATCAATAGAGTTACAACAACATACATATAAGTTAGGTACAGTCCTTATCCAGACTAATCCATCACGAGCTAACCATCTCCAATTCCCTTGACCATGAACCTGTCTCAAATCGGTATCAATGGACCATTGACTTTACTGCACTATGGCAATTACATCCGTTTTATACCTTTGAATCGATGTGAAAGATACTGTAAGCAATTTTCTTGCATATAAAGAGCGATCACTTGTAAACAATCTTAATGAAATTTCTAGTAATTACTTTTATGAAATTGTTATGTAGGTATCTTATTTCCCATTTTATGAAGATGGCATTGAAGTTTTGATGTGTGATGAGTTGAAGCATGAAATCGAACTGAGTAAATAACACAACATAACATAGTAAATAAACTTTTTAGTTTGTTATTTTATGTAATTCAATCTTATTTATTTTGATTCAAACTTCTTTAAGTTAATTCAATTTTATTTTATTTAATTCAAGTTAATTTCAAGTTTAAAAGTTTATTGTTTTTATTTTTAATTACATTGATATCCATTATTATATGAATTTATCATTGTATAGTGAGATCTACAAAAAATGTTTTGCTTACCTTTAATTTAGATGCATGCAATGCTATTTTATTTGTAAATGATATGTAATGTGAACGTCTTTGTGTGTATTTAGTTGGTTTGCCGAAATAAATTAATAAATAATAAACATAATTAGTGACTCGTGTGAACCATGTCATCAGGAACAGTTTCATCGTTACTTCTTGTTTGTAAGTACCTTTCCTTTTCAAAGCCGATTTGAAGGGATTGTAACGTTTAACACCTTCTTATATTTTGGCAACGCTTAGCTATCTCTTTTGTAATGCATGTATTCATACTGTGGTAAACCTGAAAAATAAAAAAAATAAACTCTTTGCAAATCACAGTTTCGTTTTTCTCCTCTGGAGATCTTCGGTCAGGTTTTTATAAAGGTAAAAAAACTTTTTTACAAAAAAAAACAACCGAGTTCAAAAAAATAACACTACAAAGTGAAAAATAACTTTAATTTCGGAAATCGGTATCATAGGTCGGTGTCTTTGGATCTGTATTTTAGTTTTTTGACACTGACCACCGTAATTAAAGTTATTTTTCACTTTGTAGTGTTTTTTTGGAAGTCGTTTTTTTTTGGGAATATAAGCTTTTTGTTTTTCACTTATTAGTGGGTCAGTTTGTAATTTAACTAAATTACAATAGCCTAATATCAACTTACTGCTCATCACCTTTTACAAAACACTGCTTTTCCCGATGCATGGACGTTAATTGTCGAGGAGTTATCCTGGTAAGAACCAGAAGAACTGGAGCTGATATTGAAGTCACCATCAGATCTATATCCATTGTGACGAGCATAAACTGCTTAGCAACCATATTAAAGTAATCGAATCGCAACCCGTGAACTAATTATTATCGAGTAGTTCCAGTGGCCATCTGTGGTTCATCATTAGTTCCACTTTACGGTGCAACGGTTAACGGTGCTTTCCGAATGAACATGCACGAGTAACTATAGAAAATACCCAAATCGCTATAGATGTGCCTATAAAATTTAAGGATTTCCCTCGATTTCCATACGATTACCTCATCAGATTCTGACTTGGTGACAATGCGACCACCTTTCAAACAAAAAAAATAATTTTCAAAATCGGAAAATCGGCGAACACACATACAGATAAATATATAACCTCCTCCTTTTTTTATGTCGGTTAAAAATAAAGAGGCAGCACGGTAAAGTCAAGAAAAGTTTTTTTTTAATGCGTGGACGTTAACGAGCTTAGACGTTCCTAGGCGTAAGCTTCCCTTTATTATGTTACGATGCAGAGAACAGGGGTTGTTTTGCTATCTTAATCTGCTGCTTTTCTTTTAATATTTTTAAGCAAAACCAACAGCAGAAAACACATATTTTAGCAACAAAGGTGGATTTTTGGTTCTAAATAAATGTAGATTCGTGTCAAAAGTGCAATGCTGGGCTCGACTCCTCGAGCGAAGGACTGTTCGAATTTACCTTTTCGACTTCACGCTCGCCAAGCCGACGCCGACGTTCTAGCCATTAGTTATTCCATCCCTTCTTCCTTCTCCGCCTTAAAGATTGATTGTTCTAAATTAGTAGGTTTTACAGCAGCAAAGAAGACCTGTCCACAAAACTTTTGCAAAATACAGTGACTATAGCAATAATTATTTTCTCATAACTAACTACCAACAATGTTGTCGTCTTAAATACCGTCATTACAAATAAATAAAGTTGAAGTGTCTGTTTATAATGTCAAAATAACAACTTTTTACTAAATGCATGAGAAAGTGTATACGGTACTTATAACAAAAAAGCAATTTTTAAAATGTTCGTCTGTCTGTCTGTTTGTTCCAGCTAATCTCCGAAAAAGCTGGACCGATTTTGACAAGACTTTCACTGGCAGATAGCTGATGTTACGGGGAGTAATTATACATAAATGATTAAGCGTCCGCGCAACAAAATTAAAACCCATGCAATTGTGAGCAAAAAGTCGGATTTGAAAAAATATTCTTCCATTTGGTAGCCCAATCCTTGCGGATATTTAATATCACGCTGCGACCTGTAGGAACCGAGCAAAAAGAAAAAGTCAGAAAGAACACTAAGCGAAAACGAAGTAATAGCGCGGGCGGGCGATGCAACGCGACGGGTCGGCGGACGATGGGGTTTTATTAAAATATGGCTGTTATTTGAGTATATTGTGTATCATACGACTTCCACGCGAACGAAGTCGCGGGGTACAGCTAGTAACTAATCAAAAGCCCAACTTATCGGCATTCAGTATCAGCATACACGTCCAAAATTATCCTTAAACAGTACCCCAATCGCCATACGCAATAAAAACTCCTTCTAACAAGATTATAAGGGTAGCGGCAGCAAGTTATCTAATCTCCCCTTGTTTCCTCCCAGAACTGGTAATGGAAGTAGCTTCATTAAGACGAGCCTAACTATGATAGACGATAATGAGAGAAGGATGTAGCTTATGACGTGTTTTAACTTACGTAGGGGTGATTATAAGGATGGGTGTTATGACGTTTTTGTCTTGCTGAGGATCTGGGGGTACTTTTTAAATTGGTTTTATTGGCATGGAAATTATGATTTATAGGAAGTCTTAAAGTAGGTTTATTCAAACACTTTTACACGACAATAATATTTATAAAAAAAACTAGACGAGGTCGGTATTTCTTAACCGACTACACTGAGAATCTGCGAAAAATAAGACTGAGTTTACGGTCTCTTTTGAAGACCAATAATCTATACAAATAAATAAGTTTGAAGTGTCTCTTTGTAATGTCAAAATAACAACTTTTTACTAAATGCATAAGAAAGTATATACGGTACTTATAACAAAAATGGTATTTTTTTTTTAAATCTGTCTGTTTGTTCCGACTAATCTCCAAAACGGCTAGACTGATTTTGACGGGACTTTCACTGGCATATAGCTGATGTTATGGGGAGTAACTTAAGCTATTTCATTTTAGAAAAATAATTAGGATTCCGCGCAAAAAATTAAAACCCATGAAATTGTGAACAAAAAGTAGGATTTCAAAAATTCTTTTTGCATTTGGTAGATCAATTTTCGAGGATAGTTATAGGCAATTTAACATTACGCTACAACCCTTTGGAGCCGAGTAAAAAGAAAAAAGTCAGAAAGAACACTAAGCGAAAACGAAGTAATAGCGCGGGCGGGCGATGCAACGCGACGGGTCGGGGGATATCCACGCGAACGAAGTTGCGGGGCACAGCTAGTTATTTTATAATGCAAAACAAAGTTTGAATTCCTTGCAAATTTTGCTACGAATCTTCGGATAATGTAGACTAGAGCAATGTAGAATACCTAAAGTAAATAACTAATTAGATAATTCTCGTAATTCTATTTTCTCAACCTAAATATTCGCTGAGTACCAGACTATGTTCGAATATGCTTGCTTTAAATTGAGCTGTAGTTTATGTCTCAACAAGTTAGATATTTTAGATTATAATAATTTTATAGTTTAATATTAAAATCTAATCATTTGCGGTAAATAATTTTACTTCTATGTTGGTAGTGGTTTTTCACATGAGTTTTTACTTTTATAGGCTGGTCCCCTGTTAAACTTAAACCTAATTGGCGAAATGTGGGTGTAGTACCTACTAAGTACACCACTGCCAATACTCTGGAAATATAGGCGTGATGTTATGTTATGTGTAAGTAAATTAACATCACCTGAATGCTCCTATTAAACAACATAAAATATAATTATGTTTTATTTAAAAATCAATACTAATACTTATAATAATAAAAAACGTAAAGAGCAAGTTTATACGACGTATTGTAATTAAACTTAGTATCTTCTTCTGATCCCCAAGATTCTAAAACAACCAATTTCCATCACCGAAGGCTTACCTAAGACACTACCAACATTACCTCTGAACTCCCAAAGAATAAACTACAAAATAACACAAAAACTATAATTTAAGACAGTCACCACCAAAATCCTTGCGACACGTCATGTCATAAATCGCGAACAATCCTCTCCGTGATATTAAAATAAATGTTTCCTTTTCTAAAAGGGCACGAACGGTGTCGTATCCGAAAACAGGTGGTCCTATTTAGGATAATCCTTGGTAATACTGCATCTGTCGTCTCGATATATCACTCCCTTTTAGTGCAGTTTTGAAATATGCTACCGACTCAGACATATGTTAAAAGTTTAAAGCTCGTAAGTCGATCTGGCGACGAACCGTGATTTTTTTTCTAGCTTTGGCTTTTATTGGGTTGTTTTAAGTCAAGAAGGAAAGGAAATTAAATGAAATATCCCATGAAATTGTGTATTTTTTTACGAAGGAAGGAGCACATTAATAATAGATGAACCCTCCAACTAGTCTACTTTAGTTCATATCAGTGAATCTATAAACCTTCACATCTCATGTTATGAGACACAATTAAAGGAGACTGGGTGAAAGTGGTCTATGGATTAATAGCGAAATGGTTGTGATATTTATGTAAGGATACCTCATCTTTACCCTTGTGCAAAGTGCAAAGTGGCATCAAAATCTGACCCAGCAATTTTGAGGAAAATACACTTTTATAATATACAGGATGCATAATGTGGACTTTCAGACGGGCCGTAGGGCTAAATGTATCTTAACCGTTGTAGCTACAGAAAAACATTCTAAGGAGACTGTGCTTAACTTTTTAAAACATTTTGATCTGCATTTACATATTCTGAAAAAAAGTACATTCAGCAAGGAAATAGGCAATTTCTAAAAAAAACGTTCATGCCTCTCGATCCTGTTTCCCTTAAAAGACTGCCCTCTTGCAAAATTCACTTTCGGCGAATTATTTGCGCAGTTTTGCATTTTTTTTTAAACAAAAGTAATGAAATAACATGAAATATTATTATTGCACTTATATAGCCATAACATAAGTAATAGATAGTTATTTTTATTAGATTATGTTAGCTAAATCAAGTGTTAAATACAGCTCTTTCGCGCCAACAATATTTCGATTGTCTGCTTACTTTATGGCAATAATGAATTAATCTAATAATTAATTACAAAATCTGTTCAGCACATAATTAGCTCAACATTCTCTTCTTTAAAATGCGCTAATTAGTTTTTTTCTAATTTTCTGTTATTTTCTTAATTCAGAGGTCACATTGTCATCAAAATTCTCTGTTTTTATCTTTTAATAAACGGTCAGTTTCATAATAACAATGCGTCGTATGTATATAATAATTAGATTATTTTAATGCCAAGAGTTCAATAAAGCAAATACCTACTTAAAAAAATAGCACCTAAATCACCTTACTCGATCAACAATAAAAATCTCAAAAAACCTACGGATCTATGACCGTTTTTTTTTTTTGTATCTTTTCTAGTACGCAAACCTGAGTAGATATAGAAGAGTCTTCTAATTGTTACAGGAAACTGCATCGATTGGCACCATAAAAATAAAACGTAAGGATTATCATTTTTTTAGCTAACTGTAGGTACCATTTTTTCAAAATCTGTGAAAACAGTTAGCAATTACTCTAGAAGTTAAGAACGTTTTCCTGTAGCTACAATGGTTAAGATACATTGAAAATTGTGTAAATTCTAAAAATATGTTTGTCTCGAAACTGCAGGGTCAGATTTTGATGCCTCTTTGCACAATATAAATGAATAGACCGCTTTCCATACAAATTTAAACAGTCTCCTTTCTGTAGGTCAATCGACAGCGAACAAGTTGAAAACTAATTCGTTTCTGTAATCTGACAGAAGTACCAGTTCCTTCTTTCAACTTTCTAACGCAATATTTTGTAATCTACGAAGTTACTACCCTGAAAACGAAACTCAATTTGTAATTTGAAACTTTAATCCAAAAGGAGGAGGTAACATCATCTATTAGCTGATCAAATAAATAATCTGATTTGATTTCTTTTTTATGCAAAACCAGATCCTTTTTAGCATTAATTTTTTATTTGAATCCGCAAAGTGCCATTTTACGGAATTTTTTTATCTCATAATAACATCACGTTTAAGATGTTTAAGCCGCATCACATTAGCATTTTCACGGCTGTCATTCAAGCCCAACGCGAGATATCAATCTTAAATAAGATACCTTTACCTTTGTTTCGAGGAAGCGTGTGGTAGAATTCTTGAATCTCGAAATATGTATAAAGCTGGCCACACAACGACCGGCATCCCATTTGCACTGAATCATGCATGCGCCAATAGTAGATGCTGGTATTGGTATTATTTTTCGGATTCGGAAAATGTGAGTCCACTCCCTAGCTATGATACGGTAAAATATACATAGAGCGAGATTCGATTTCAGAATGCAACTAGGTAGGTATAGTTTGGTTTCATCTAAACACAGTATAAAAATGGATTTTGATTCTTGCATTTGGATAAATCTTTGTCTAGCAGTAGGCTGCTGTAAGCATAGGACGATGAGAATGAATCTAAAGTAAAACTTTGTAAATCTGTTGACGTCTAAAAAATAAAAACCACGCCAGTTATGACCTCAATATACCTCGACATAAATAAGTAATAAAAATAAAATCTATTTTTTCACACTATTTCAAATCTATATAATGTTAGTACAGTAAAACTTATGAATCTAGTGTAATAGGTATGCAACTACAAAAATTAATATCAAACTATTTATGAAAGAACGTCAAAACTCAAAAAATCTTTACCCAAGTGATAATCTTGGACTTGACAGTACTCTGTGCCCATGTCACACGCAAGATTCTCAGCAGTGTAGTCGTTAAACAGTGACGTATGGCTGTCAGAATTAGTCGGATTAGTGATTTCACGGAGCCGCATGGCGTGGATCCAATTACATACAGCGGAACTCGAAAATTAACGGAAAAAAACAAACATGACAATTGGGTTTTAAAAATGGAGCGGAATCCGTTTATGGATGTCAACTTTGTTTGAGATAGTGCGAAGTTGAATGAATTCGGAATTAATGGTGGTTTGTGCAACTAAAAAGGTTATATGTACCTAATTATGTTTGGTGTTCAATTTCGATGTTAAAATTTTATTATTTTTGCTGTTTATAATTACTAAATAGGTGTTTTTGGTCCTCTAAGGCGATAGTGGAGGTTAGGTAGGAGTAAGTACCTACTAGTAGATACTGCTCCTTCTTTGTGTCACTGGACAGTTGTTAAAATTTTGTTGGCCCAAAACTTCCCCACTTCCACGGCGTTATTGGTGGCAGTGCAAAGGTCAGAGGTAGTACTGAGATTACTAATAAAGAAAAAAATGGGATGATGGCAGGAGAATGATGACGTAGTCACCTACCTAAATAAAGAACTCTCACCATTCTATTAACTAGACTTTGTTAGCACTAAAGAAAGTTTATAAATATAAAGGTCAAGAACGAAAACAGTTTACTTTGAATAAATAACTATTGTTTCTATAAATAATGGTTTTCTTTTCTGTAAGTCTTGAAAGTGGTAAACAAATTAGTAGCACCTTTATCGTAGACAGCTACCTAAATAGCCTTCATTGACCGTAGTTTATTTGAGTATTAGAAGTAGGAGTACCTATAGAATTATTTAATTTTATTTAAACGCCTCTTAGACTGTGAAATGTGGGTGTGCTATAGGTACACCTCTGCCTAACCTTTCAGGGAATACAGGCGTGATGTTATGTATGTATAAGTACTTTTTAGATTATATATTTTAGATTATATATTACTTTATTATGCGCTTGCGCATGATACAACTAACGCCATCTGCTAAAAAAACAGCAAACTAACGATGTTTGCGCTACTCACCACAAGATGGCACTTTCACGCAAAGTCATCAGCTTACCTAATGAAAACCAAATATCCCATCCTACCCATTGAAAATTAATTATTTAAGTGTTTTAAGATAATTCACTAATGGCCATCCATCTTCCAAATCCCTTGTCAACGAAACGCTTTTCTCTCACCCCCGTTATTAATTCAAAACTTTAATTAAAACAATTCAAAATTATAACTGGAAAATTATGAAATAATTTCGCCCTCTAAGCCGCCTGTCAACTAAACAATTCTGTACAGTCCATCAAAATTAATCTAACCTAATCCGGAGGCTGTCTCAAGTTTAAACAAAGATATTGCAAACTGAATATCAAGTGTAGGGGAAAAACATACGGGTTAGTAACTGTAGCCGGCTAATCCATCTATGAAGCTGAAGTCTGAAAGACAGTACTTAGCGAAATATTGTGAAAGTAGGTCTTTCAGAACATTTCGCTAAGTACTTTGGAAAAAAAAAAACACAAATTCAAAAAGACAGGAGTAAAATCAGACAAATCCACTCAAAAATGTGTATTTGAAAGGAAGTAATCCAGAAGGACCAAAAAGTTCTCCGGGAGGACCAAAAACTAATTCACGCCAAATGTCATTTAATTTCCTTTTAGACCCAGCAAACAGCTAACAATCAACGCACGTCACCAACAATCGCAGCGTGCCATCTCAAAATCTCATCCCCAATATTTGTAACAGCTAAAATATACCGTATCTTTTGAGCCCCTTTATAATCGTCGCTTATTATTTAGCTCTCGCCCTTCTATAACACAGTTTGTACGAGTACCGATCGAGTTTCGACGAGTAAACAATTTGGCGATTCGATTCTAAACTTTCCAACCTTGTGTACCGAAAACGGGGGTTTCTAGTTGTAAACTAGTCTACACAATTTAGAACTGTTTTGTGGTTGCAAAAAGGTTATTTCGTGTTTTAGATTAAGGTTAATTATTTTTCAAACAATCTTTTTTTAAATTGGTGCCTTTACTAAGCTTTGGCTAAGTAGAAGTTCTACCAATTCTTTTCTTCGTTGCTATAAACGAATTTGACTGAAGAACATCACATCTAAAAGCTTAATAAAATATGGACGACCTATTGAAACAAACTTCCTTCCTCGTTACTGCCTCTCCACTCTATAACTCACAACATTGAAAGCATATTTATGTCATATTATTTATTAAAAAACATAGATCACGAACTCATGCCATGTACTCCACCCTTATTTTTCTTTCGATCAAAACAGTATAAAAATGGCTCCAATTCCTCCAATAGTAATAATACTTGTTTGACCGTTAAATGTCTCGAAGTTCTTCCTCAACCCTCGCAAAGGGCAGCGGGCGACATGCAATGCTTCAGCTTCAAAATTGCATCGCGTGCTCGTAAATTGGTCTAAGGCATCGGCAAATTATTAGAAAATCCCTACCGTTTATTGGTTACGGACTTTTACTGTGATTTATTGGAGTTTCCTAGCGACTTCAATCGATACCAATGAGTGTGAAAATAGACATAGAACTTTATAATGCTTCTGAGAAAGTATGTAAAGTGTAAGGGACAGCCCTCCGCAGACTGATGGGGTGAATTCAGTATATCATGCTAAGATGAGCGGTGCATGAAATTATTTCAGAAACGTTATTGGTATCCAATAAACCTGATTTGTTTTGTTACCTCACACGCAATGTATCGTTACCGTGGCAAAACGCGCGTAGGGAACGGCAGCGCAGCGAGCCTTCGGCCGCCGAGTATTTCAACATCCATTGCTGATTTTTTGATTTTGGTTGTTTTATTCACATAAATGGAATGCTGCGTACAGAGAATTTAATTTTACATTGAAATAAAGGTAATTGAAAAAACGATAAAAATATTAAAAATTTTCTGAGAATATTTCCGGTGGAATATGTTAGTTTGCGGAGGGCTGTCCCTTACACCTTGTATACGAATTGCTGGTTTGTTAGTTAACAATTATTATACCAACATAAATGCATGTTAAAGATAATGTCGCCCATAACATTGAAATACTAAGAATTGGGCTCTATTTTCCGCCTTTTTTCTTCTTATAGGAAAATCACTAAATTCGTGCCACGGTGTTTCGGAACCTGTCGATGCAGGCAGTCCACCTTGTTGATATCGATCCGTCTTTGATGACCTTAACTTTTCAATTTTCCGGTTTTCTTTTCAACTATTTGTTGGCGGGTTATGAGCCTGTTATTACTTCTAACTTTCTCTTGGACTCATTATACGAATTAAACTGTAATAGATTGAGTTTCAACTAGCATTCAATAAATAGGTAGAATGTAATACTAATAAGTATGTAGTGTGCTCAGTGTAAAACAAAAACAAGAAGTCAATACCGAATACGTTATTATAATATTTATCGCATAAAACAACACCATCCCATTAATTCAAGACAATATTTGTCGACCTCAATTCTGATCCCAATTTACACGGAAAAAGCCGCCACTTCATAAAAATCCCATATTTACGCTCAATTTAGTATACAGCAAACAGACCACAATAGGAACAAAGGGTCCAACTAAATTCTAACGAGAAAAGAAACCACAAAACCTATTATTTATCGCCGAAAACCGATCTCATTATTTTTAACGAGGCCAGTTAACACGTAGCAAAAATCTTCCCAATTTATCGTAAAAGAAAATAAAAATAGCATGGTGATTACAACACCGATGGCATTCTCTCGCGGAAAATACTCCATAAGGTGCATGGGCTTATGGGCTGGCTATTATTTCACTATAACCAATCAGTGCCATACATGTCACTTGCCTGACGCACCCCGGTATTCTGTGTCGGGGTGATTGTGTTAGCGTTAGTGTTGGTGCATTCAATACCGTTTTTTTGAAGGTGTAACCCGATTGAAATTAATTATTTTTATGGATTTGTATTTTGTTTGTGATGATCCGGTAAGTTTGCTGCCTAAAATTTAATTACTTAATCTCTTTTATGTAGTTAGAACATTTCTTTTTCTTTTCTAATTAAGTATAAAAGTGTACTTTTAAACTTATTGTATCAAACAACTCAAAGTCACACTGGGAATAATCTAATATTTTAGGTACACACTCTGCCTACACATCTACAACGTTGTTAGCCTGAAAATTTTACAGATTGAAAATGAACACATAAACGAGAGTACACTGTTCACTGGTGTTTGCAATATAAAAAATGTGACCTTTCAGAACAATTTTTGAGGGGGAAAACAATTACCAACCCTTTAAAATTTAATATTGAAAATATGTATTTTTTTTAATTTTTATTTCGAGGCATTGATCAAATATTAGTGGTTATTAAAAGTTTTACAATACTATTCGTTATAACTAATACATTATCATAATCTATTCCTAATCTATGCTATTAGCATAATCAGCCTATAATGTTCCCACCGCTGGGACACAGGCCTCCGCTCTTCGAGAGGGAGTAGGCTGTAAGCTACCACGCGGGCCCAGTGCGGGTTGGTAGATGTCACTTCTTCGAATTTTTGGGTCTCCATTTTGAGAGCAGTGGTGATGAAATTATTTACACAAAGTAAAGCGCCCACTTGGGTCCATTATAACTATCAATAATTAGATAATAGCTAATTTTTAATTCAAGTAGGTATAAGTAAAAGTGATACTTCTAGTCGTCAGACAATCAGCGAAGTATAATATCGTGAAAGAATAAAATAGCGATGGTTTTACTAATAATTTAACAAATTGACTATACAATATACAGGGTTATTTTAACTTTGGCCAGCTAAAATCCGTAGACGCGATGGGCATTGATATCAAAACATGATAAAACAAAAAAAAAATTGATGATTTTTTTTGTAGGGTCATCGGCCGCAATTGAAGTATCAGTTTTGAATATCTGTTTTTTTAGGGTAAACTTCACAAATGTTATGGGTATCGATATTTAAACACAATAAAACATAAGAAAACAGTTTTTCCCAACTCATACTTCAAGTAACAACACTAAAAGCGGTCATTGACCTCCCAATTAAAATAACCCTGTATAGCAAGGCACTAATTACGAAGAATAATTTAAGAATCAATCTCAATCCCACATTTCCTTCATCTATAAATAAACAAACAAATTAAACTACGAATCCAGAACAAATGGAACATCCAATCCAACACTGTGAACAAAACTGTTCTCTAGGAAAGCGGTGAAACAATAAAATCAGAGCGCCACAACTTCGTTCACTGCAATTATACAAATACTATTCATTATGGGAAAGCTAACGGGAACCACTGTGTTTTAAAACTATTAAAATTGCTTCGTAGCAATTTCTGAACAGTTCGTGCAATAAAATCGTAGCTATTGGCTAGTTGTGGCCATTTATGTCTTTGTAAGAATCAAATTATAACCAACAACCGACCTATGGTTTGGCACGCAACGACGGCAAGAGACCGGACGGCATGTCCTTATTTCCATGGAAGGTGGGTAGGACTTTAGTGTGGGACGCAACGTGAGTCGATACTCTTGCGCCATCCCATATTCCTGGCTCGGCATGCTGTGCTGGCGCTGCTGCTTTGCTGCAGAAAACCTCAAGTGGCGAAAGTATACCTTACCGACCGTCCGAGTGCTCATGGTCTCTTTAAGGAAATCTTGAAACGGCTTATTGTCACTTCCCGTGACCCAAGGACTGGCTTTTTCCATGGCCAGAGGCTAAGCATTGCCATACAACGTGGCAGTGCCGCCAGTCTCTTGGGTACATTACCGGTCGACAGCGATGCGGAGGAATTTTTCGACGCCATATTTTAGTTTGTGAATAGTTTTAGTACGGTTAGGTTATTATATTTTTTTTATATAGTTGGTTAGTTAATTTAGTACCTGTATAAACAATCTAATTTTACACTATTGTACAATCTCAAAGTATAAATCTAAAGTAATTAACTACCGATCTGGAGCTAGACCACCACCTCTTAACGCAGTATTATGGTAATCTTACTTGAGTTTGGGAAAGAGATGGAGCTAGACGTCCTCTATAGCTTCATCTCTTTCTCACACTGAAGTAACATTAAAATAACATTGCTTTAAGAGGTGGTGGTTGGCCCCCTTCCCCTACTTCGCACGGTGGTACGACTTCACAAAACATCGAAATTTCTTTGTAATTAAATTAAAATTAATGTTATTATATACATAAACCTCCGGAATCAATTTTCTAAATGATGGCGATAGCCGCATCAAAATCCGTCTCCTTTAGAAGAACACACACAGACAGACACGAAAAGCGGCTTTAATTTATAATAATAATATGAATAAAGATGCTGTGATTGGTGACAATTAGTAATTTCTGGCGTATAAAACCTTCTTTTAACATAACATCACGCCTGTGTATTCCCCGAGGTTTAGGCAGAGATGTACCTATAGTACCTACACCTACAAAAAAATACGTAAACGTAATTAATTAGTGAATTAGGTACGAGTTACGACGGCTAAAGATCTGATTATCCCATGATATATTCATTTAGATCTTTGCACATAAAATCTTTCAAAATCGAATTGGCCTTTAAAAAATCTAGTACTCGCTTACGGGTCTTTGAGCGTGGGTTTTCAATGTGAAAATCCACGCTCAAAGACCCGTGATCAAAAATTATTTGCAACCAATATCTCGTCAAACAACGTGGGCACTGAAATAAATCAGAGCATCAAAGCCCACCTGAAATACGATAAAGGGATTCATTCACTCAATAGACGGAGAAAACGATAACCTCGTCCCGATATCCGGTTACGCACTCCAATCAAAGATGGTTGCCAAATTGTACGAAGCTGAGAAAGATCAGTCAGAAAAAAGGGTGACAAAATTCCAATTTTCCGGAACGCTCGGGATATAGGAACTGGATGATTGAGTTGTCCGCCTTTTGGAGAGCTGCAAACGAGCAAATGTGAACGAGAAAGCTGTGGGAAAACCATTTCTGCGGTACATTGAATCTGGTTTTGTGTTTACACAAACGATAACTGTTTTAGTTTCTATGATTTGATTGATTTCTGCCAAAATCAATGCATTTGTGAGAAGATGTATATGTGTAAGACCTTTTTCGTTACTATCATAGCATATTAGCAGTCCACTGTTGGATATAGGACTCTCCAATCGCACTGCTACCAGCTACATGCGAATTAACTCTTTAATTTAATATTAAACAATGAAAAGTAACAAAGAACTCATAAAAGCCTCGCATCCTTTCATCCCTTCACAAAATCCATAAACACCGTTAAATCACGTGCAATAAATGTCATTACCAGTGACGTCTGTACTTACCTTCCTACGTAGGTATCAATAGGTTTTTCAGTGCAACGGTCGGCTGGTGACCACTAACTGCGGCCGGCACCGAAATCGCCCCTCACCATTACTTACCTCGCCCGTTCATTACCGGAAACCTGGCCTAAAACCCAACTATTCTATTCCTGGATTATAGAAACGAGGATAGTTTGAAATAGGCGGTCGCACCTAGGTCTGTTTAATATTTTTTTAAACATTTCCTGATAGATGGATCTCAACTGTGCTAAATATGAATATTGACAAATACAGTGGATAAATAAATCACGAGGTTCTATTTTCCCAGGTCGTGTTAAGTATTATTCGGTTTTTCTAACTGGAATTTCTTAGTAGCAGCCCGGAGTCTGGATTTGTGTCCGGTAGATGGCAATAGGCTCGCCCCCTATTACATGGGACTTAAACATAACTGGCGAAATGTGGGTGTACTATATAGGTACACCTCTGCCTAATCCTTCGGGGAAACAAGGCGTTATGTTATGTTAACAATACATAAATAGGCAGACGCGATATTACATGCAGTCCAAAAGGCCCTGGGTTGAAAATTAGAAATGGAAACCGAGAACCGTGACATTGAAGCACAGTCCGTTGTCAAATAATGTTGTGAAGTAATCAGGCGTCATGTTCTTTTCTCAATAGAAACAGGAAAATCCTCCAACCACGCTCGTGAGGCCTGAGGCCTGTCTGTCAAAGTAGAATAAAATAAAATAAGGAAACATTTAATAACTTTTATGTTTTCGGGTTATACATAATTAGTTGAATGAATATTTAAATAATGAGTAAAATATGCTGTTCCAACTACTTACCTAAACCTACTTGGTTAATATTTGAGCCTATGCAAAGATGAATCAATCCGATGCTATAAAGGAATTTACTGCATGTTTATCCGACACAGTTCACTGGAACGATACACGATACGACCCAATAAATCTAAAGACAGCGCCTGAGTTTCGAACAATAGACGCAGGTGCCTATATTGTACAGCTCTTTTTATTCGCATTTAACTTCTGAAGAATTTTATAGCAAAACCAATTCTTTCTTGCTACGGGGCTGATACGTTCCATTCCTGTAACTTCTGTTAGGTACTGATAATGATCAACCAATTACGAAACGGAAAATAATTTTTTTTTAGATAACTGACGACCTTTGTTGTTTGTTGAAAAGGTATTAGGGTAAAATGCCTAAGCGCTTAGGCATTTTAAACCTAAGACCATTGGTTCTTTCCACAGTAACATACAAAGTTCTATTCCTGCTGCAAATATAATCTTGGTTTTGATAAAAATTCCGTTCGTTTTGCTGGAAAAACTGACCATTGTGCGCGCTCCCCGCTGTTTGCTCGACCCCTGCAAATGAAAGCGTTAATGAAATCGATTATTATACTATTGCCGGTGATAAATCGTTACGGTGAATCCGTGTTTGTGGTTTATATAAATTAATCGTTACGTCGGAAAATATTCGATTACTAATGTTTTTGGTGTTAAAAATCGTGCCACCAATCCTGCCTGAAATGTGTTTGGCCAAAAGTAACATAATTATGTTGATGCCAAGTTGACTATGTGTAGAGTAAATTGCTATTGGTGATAAAGTAAAAGTTCAGGACGCAAAACTCCCTTAAACAACTTTACGACTTTTGTAGGGAGATGAGGAACAAACAAGGGGTAAAATAATCACAACACTTTTTGTTTTAATTAAATTTCCTACAAATGATGAAACATCTGAGCAACTGCGAGTTCTTCGAAATCAAATTTCCCTCACCATAAATTTTGATAAGAATAAAAGTATCACAGTTTTAAAAAGTTCCCTAGAAAACCAATTAAAACGCACTCGTGGCTTTATCCTTGCTAACTTGTTTCACTATAAAACCGAGATTTATGACCACCGCAAAATATATATACTTAAGAGTGTTTACAAAATTAGTCACTGCAGGACATAAGTCACGCAAAGTAAAGTGTATCTCAGAAAAATCGTTGTCAATAAAATTTATGTGACTTCATACGACGTTGTCGTAAATTTTAAATTCTGTGCGGTCGTTGATATATTGGTAAATTTATTATGAACTCGGGAGCATTTCGTTTCCGAATTTATTTGGCATTCGCAATGGTCAACCGTAGGAGTTGCCGTTTACGTAATGACACACAAATATCCACCTTGTTGCCTGAGTAAACGGTACCTTTTCCAAATATATTAGTGTAGCAGTACTTCAACACTTTTAAAATTGTCTCTGCATTGAAAATCGGTGAAGTTTAAACTTAAAAATGCGACAATAAGACAGTTATCAGACTACTATCACGTACGTCGTTAGCAGCAAGAGTTCTTATAATAACAAAAGAAACAATAATGTGTGTGGGTCTACAAATAGGTTACTATAAATTATTAAAAATAAATTGTACATTTGAAAACTGGCTGAAACAAGTGACTATTGCAATTTTGCTAGCCAGCAGTGGTGGTAACGACCCCAACTTGCGAGTTGTAGGTCGTGGGTTCAAACCCAGCCAGGGGCTTTTCTTTGTGTTCACTGCCCTCAAAACGGTGAAGGAAAACATCGTGAGGAAACCAGCATGTCCTAAAACTAAACATTCGAAGACATGTGACATCTACTAACCCGCACTGGGCCCGCGTGGTAGATAACAGCCCACTCCCTCTCGGAGAGAGGAGGCATGTGCTCCAGCAGTGGGAACATTATAATCTGATTATGCTATACTACGTATGGGGTATCGTATTACCCAGTAACTGGGTTGTGGAGGTCAGATAGGCAGTCGCTCCATGTAAAATACTGGTATTCAGCTGCATTCGGTTAGACTAGAAGCCGACCCCAATATAGTTGGGAAAAGGCTGGGCAGATGATGATACTATACCACGTATATACCTACCGACAAGAGCCTACGTTCTCATAGACCACACAATATAACGTTATTATCGTCATGTTACAAAACAAACACCCCGATTCGCATTCCCCTAATCTGAAACGGATCTTACACTATCACAAAACAACGCCGGTAAATCTCAAACTTGCGTAAATACCTTCAACATCCAATGAATCACACGAATGACTCAATGGACCATTAAATGACCATAATTTATGACTTTGATTGAGTATCTACGTTTGTGACCATTTTTACGACCACTCGCCTTTTTAGCCTTATCTAGATTCGGTATTAGTAATTAATTTTCGGTGTACATTACACTGATCACGACCGATTTGAGTGAAGTATCTGATAAGGCTTTTATTTTAATTTTTTAGCTTGTAAACGGATATTTGATCTGATTGTTAGTAGAAGGGAAAGTGAAAATATTATGAAATGAAATAAGAATGTGATATTTGATACTGCGTTTACGGCTTTTTTGTCGTAACAAACTAACAATGAGGCATCCGTCTCTTGATGATCAAGATTATAAGTTAAGTAATTTTTCTTCCTGACAAAGTGATTTGAAAAATATAGTTTCTTTATCTACAGCTGATGTATTATTTAAAATAATGTGTTTATATTTGCATGGTGTGTGATGGTCTCTGAAAGACTAGAAGTTATGGAGTCCTCTGATACACCAGCAGATATATAAATTTATTACTGCTATAATATGTAAGAAAAATAACGAAAAAAATGGTGGGTATTGGAGACCCAGTAGGCTGTATTCATTCAATGCGGGGTACTAATTTAGGTATCTTTTGCATTCATTTGCCAAAAAGCAAAGGCCTGCTAAATACTGAGGTGATAAAAATTTTCCTCGCCACTATTTTGCTCAGAAAATCACAGCACACCTTATGTGAGGGTGCTTATCAACCCGCTACAGAGGCAAAAGTCAACGGAGGGGAGAGGGTTATTACGGTACTTATAAGCAATGGACTTACTACACATCCCTAACTACGCGTGTAGGTAGATAATTATATTGAATGTCTACACTAGCAACGTATCTTTGGCTTGCTCAGAGTAACTCTAGTGCGAGTTTTGCATGGCAACTGTCGCCAACTTCGATTAATATGCGAAGACGTAAATACAGGTGCTTATTTTCAGTGTCTTAATTATTTTAATAAAGCAATTTGCTTTCAATTTCTTTAAAAAAAAATCTGCATATACTCACCACGAACTGAACCTATCGAAATGAACTCTAATCACTCCCAGATAACAGTCAGTTTCGAACTGGCTTGTCGCAACAATTGCTACATACATTTCTAAAAATACTACATGACAAAAGCCAAAATGAGTTGGTTTATCGTAGGTGTAGTCGTCGCTTTGAGGACAGGCGTCTACACTGCGTCACCGCCTACGCTGGATAAACTTCCAATGTGAAATCTTCCCAATAAGAATTTAGCAATGTAGTTCAAAATAGGTTATAAATAAATGCTTCTTGTGGGAATCAAACTTGACCCATACCCAATCCACAGCTCTGCCCGTAATACTGCCTTGGGCAAACGTAAACAAACCCTACTATATAAATACACACCAAACACAATGTATCGGGTATATTAATTCGGAACTAGACGGTATACACCGATGTCACAAATTCAGGAAATTGGTTCCATTGGCTGAGCAAAGTTTCTGTATTCCCTCGCGAAGTACGTTAGAAGTAATGTAAGTTCGCAGACAGGCTCGCTGCTGTCGTTTTTGGCCAATTTCAGTACTAGTGAATAATTTATTTAAGTTTCGAACGTTAATATAACTTTTTTAATACATCACCTAGTTTCTGGAAGGTCTGGGCTTCCTGAGTTTTTAAAGTCGTTACACATATCCTCCTATATGTGATTCGTTGGAATTTTTAATGGATTTCTTCATCGAGCGTAGATAGTCTTTGAGATAAGTGTCTTGGAATTGAACGAACTCTGATGTGCCTATGATAAAAATAAAGTGTTAACAAAGTAAAAAAAAATAAAGTCACGACAGGCAGATTGGTTTTCACCTTAATACGCACGTTTAAACTTTTTAGAAATGTTAAGGTATGTAGATGTTTTTAAGGTGACATATATCCCTTCGGAAAGCCGAAGATAATGTTTTGAGATGATTATGTTACTAATCGGTTCAGCTCTTCATTTTTTCACTACACTGACAATTCTCGACGAAAGCCAAAACAAATGACAATCATTAATAAAAAAATATGAACGCATTTTGTATGTAAAACACAAACGATATAAAGTAGCCCAACAAATGCATACGTCAAGCTAGTGTTAATTTATACTCGCATCTTCTAAATGCGTATGCAAAAAGTTAATTAAAGGGAAAAAGCATAGACATTGAATGACGAGCGGCCCCGCCCTTCGGGTATCGCAATTTATATGGTTCGCATCACTCCAGCCTTTCGCATGCTTCTGCATCAATTACTGTTCAAGTTTGTTCGTAGTTGATCCCGTTTTGTTGGGCAAGGAAGCCTGATTCGAGATTAAACGGCGTGCATAGTATGTGGGTAATTTACATTGTGTGGTGGTTCAACTTGTCGTTTATTTCGAATGAAACGATTAAACGCCTTTTATTGGTAAACTAGTAGCTGATTCAGCGGTTCTGTGATTCGACATAAAGCTGCGACATAAAGTATTATAAAACCAATTGTAACAGCTAGATAATCTAATTACTTTTCCTCGTTTCACTTTGTAACGCAAACTTTTTCAATTTGATTTTTTCTGGTTTAAACACACGTTGAATTAGGTTTCCTCGTTGGTCTACTGGTCGCAAGCGCTACTGCTGAGCATGAGGTCCTGGGTTCGGTTCCCAGGGCGGGCAAAGTGTTATTGGGTTTTTCTATCTGGAATTTGTCAATAGCAGATCGGAAAGTCTGGATTTGTGCCCGGTTTATGGTAATGGGCTCGTCATCTATTATATCGGACTTAAAACATAACTGGAGAAATGTTGGTGTATACCTCTGCCCCACCCTTCGGGGAATACAGGCGTCATGTTATGTTATGTTAGAAAAGAATTTGATTTATTTTATTTAATCCAAATTACTTTTTTTACAAATTTAAATAAGCATCACTTTGAAAAACGATGACCAACATAATAATTATGTCTGCCATAAGCAGTAATTTAGGATTTGCCTGTCGAAATCCGAAGACGTAAGTTGGTTTTCGATATATGGGTTTCCCTTAAAATGGAACTCTAATGGAGTGAAGCAGGAGACCTGGCAAGGCGTAGTGATGACTGGTGGAATAAGGCAGTGACCGAGTGGCGTCCAAGGACTGGAAGACGAAGCGTCGATCGCCCGGCGGCGAGATGGGCGGATGACATTGTTACCACCGCGGGTAGAACCTGGATGAGGCTGGCATAGAAGCGTGGAGATTGGCACAAGAAAAGAAAGACATATCCAGCAGTGGGTGAAGTTGGGCTATGGATGATGATGATGAGCGTCGACCTCGTAATTACGAGGCACCACGTTTGGCAACAATTCTCAGTCAACTGAAACGTCACTAAGGACGGATTTCACTAATGAAACTGAATGCGTTCAGTGAATCTAAACCGCATTCAACAGCTGTCAGTGTCAAAACTGTTGTGGAATATTGACACTGACGGCTCTTGAACGCGGTTTAGAAGTGCTGATCGCGTTCAGTTTCATTGATGAAATTAAAGTTGGAACTATCTACCTGTCACATGGACAAATAGACCTTGTCGTTTTATGACGTGTACCATTCAAATTTAGAGTGATAAAGTAATAACAAGGTCAACTATACAACTTTTTTTGGCTTTTCTAATTAACGACCACATTGTCTTTTATTGTCTTTTGCTGTCCCGTGTAGTGTAAGTACCTATACTATGTTTCGAAAATAATTCCCGTTCATTTACAAACTAATCTTAATTGACTCACAAGTAACCTCATTACAAGTACACGAGTATCAAGATGATAAACAACTAACACGTTTCACAGTACCCTTCAGTTTTGTATCAGAACATCGAACATGTTGTCTTTAACTTAATTACTATCGAAGGGTTTACAAAGTTTTCCTAATAATATTGCTTTAGCTAAAATATGTATACATGGTGTACGTCTTTCTGATCAAATGGCCTGTTATGCAGAAGGGCAAAGAGGAAAATGCTTGATCATTTCGTGTTGCTAATTTTAGTATTATGAGTTTCTCCTCGAAGCACGATGATCTCCTTTTTCAACCAGTGGTATCTATTCAAGATTTAAACTTAGCTAGCAGGTCTAAGATTAAATAAGTCACTTTTTTTTAGTCAAGCCACGACAAGTTTTAGGTAGGTACTGTAGCGACCAGCCACGAATGCCACGAATGCCACGATACACAGGCAGGTCGACTTCGAGGTGTGTTTGCGGGTTTATATGTAAATATGAACGCGGCAACACTTTCGATAGGATTTATTTGCTTATATGAAAGCACAATACATTATATTAGCAGGGCTAGTATTTCACTGACTCGACATAAAACAATATGACTATACGTCATAATTTTCACCTATTCTAAATTCCAAACAAAACCAGTGTTTGTCTTATCATTCAATGTCACAATCCAAAGAGGATTCATGCGGAAGGCAGGCTCAACTAAGGCCTCTACAGTACACAGCCTGTATATTTCCAAAATTACAATATAATTACTTTACGCAAACAAGACAAAATATAATCTGCGTACCCTTAACTTGGAACACTATTAAGTTATCTCTTCCAATGAATATCATAATTGGTTTGCTATAATTTTCTTTGAACTGACGAAAGTTGGGTAATTATCTCCAAAATAATTAAATTAAGGAAAGGCAAGATTTTCGATAATACATTAATTTCCTTTACGCTGATTCAATGGAACCCTTTCGCCTTTCACGTGGTAATTTTATTTTAATATTGATTCAATTAAAACATTTTCATTAGATATTAGTCGTACGAGACAAAACAAAGGTTGGAAGCGTAGCTGACTTCTTCTTCTAGTGTCGAGGATTCATATTTTGTCCGACAATTACGTAGCGACCTGTTCAGTCGTTTGCCTCATTTAAATCCTGTAAGGTGCAGGTAGTTGTGCACGATGGGCAAGAGAGAAGGTGCGGCATATCCTGAGACGGGGCACCACACGTAGTTAAGTGTGGTGCCCGTGTGACTGATTAGATCGCATAGAACATACTTAATAAATATCTCCACATGTCGACAATATACTAGTAACTCTCCTTTAGATCTCTTTGTTTGTGGTTGCATCAAAGCATATTTACAAGTAACAAGTAAATGATAAACAAATTTCTCTACTAAGAATCTAATATAAAACCCGTAACCACGACTAGTTTATTAAAATATTAAAACAAACGCAATTTCTTTGTAGTGGCGTTCTTTATTAAAATTTATAAGAACGCCGCCTGGCATGGTTTTAATTAAGACTCTCATATCCAGTCACATCTGACGCTTATGATAATAAATGGTTGGATTTAATGCAGTTTCATATATCGATAGCTATGACGTTGGTTGAATTTTGTTTCAAGGTTTCACCGATATTAAAAATTACCAAAAATCGTTTTGCAAATAGTAATAACAAAAATCGAACACGAACTAACAATTTCCATTTAGAATTTGTTGGCAAAGTAACGGAGTGTTCAAATTTTCTGAAGAAGACAGTGAATATAATTGTGTAAGTAGGTATCTGTAGCTATCATGGGATAAATCGGTCCTTAGGGCGGTCTATTGCACTCTCTATACAGAGTGTAAGTCTATATTAGCAGTCTGATCTTTTTTTATGTAAAATACAAAAGCTAAAGGCTTTTATTTCTTTAAAAATCTAAGCATTGAACTATAAACTCTATACTTTCAGCGAACATATTATTACCTATATTAAAAGAAGTTCTGAATACTCCGACACTTTTATAAATTACGAAGGAGTATCGTAGAGCTATAAAACTTGTCACAGTTGACTGTGCAATAAAAGTAAGCATTTCTTGAACTCTTATTAAATTTTTCAGGCGACCCCTCCGCGAGTTGTCCTACTGAAATGTTTGAATATTAAATGGGAAACGGTCTTTCTACCGCCATATCGTAAGGGACCCCTTGGGGTTCACTGTACGTTCCCAATAACCCGTCCTATTATTTATGTGTCGGGTAAGCAGCGACAAATTTTTGGAGAAAATGTTTGGACAAACGTTTGGAAATTGGTTCGCTGTTTGAAATTATAAAATGGCCAAGTTAAGTCTTTTGTTCAAGTCCTCTAGGACCAATGAACCACTTTTATATTATTTATTTATTTAATAGAAACGTAAGCGGTCTTGTTATTATTCACTACTTATTTATTATTTAAATACATATTGAAATTCTGCCAGTTATAAATAATTATAATGAAATCTGTACGGTAAATCTCTTCACCAGTCGAATTAATGTCTCACACCTTTTTAATTTTTTGGATGGGAAATCAACAAATAACTTCTCCCGCTCTAGGCGGAGCGGGAGGGCATGTCAGACTTTTACTGACTAAAAGTCACCCGTGTTCCTTCAGTTGCCTATGCTGGGGCCACGGTAAATCTTTCGAACATCCCGCAAAATGTCTCAGACCTGAGCTTAACTTTAAACCACTTACGACTGAAACCGTATATTAACTCCGTCTTACTTCAGCACCTTTTAATTTGAACTCTAATTGCCTTTCCAAGCAATATTTCAAAGCAAGAAAAATCGTACTAAAGTCTTACATCATTGGTTCCTTCGTAATGCACTTTTACGTTCCGTTGTTCCTCGATTTGATGATATTGAAAAATGGCCGTGAAATATTGCAATCGCCGCTTTGACTTTGCAGCTGCATTCACCGGGGAATGCCCATCGTAAGACTACTCACTGAGATTGCTTTGCCCGCTCTTTGATATTGTGTTCGGAGGTGAAAAATTTACAGCGCAGTTCAGACATCGCACGGGAGTAAAGAAATTAGAACAAACATGCAAGTTCCGCTTGGAAATAAGGAAACTTATTGCACTTTTCTAGGGGCTTAAAGAATATGGAATGTTTTGGCAGTTACTTTAGAAAGTTGAACGATCAACTAGGGAAATTATGTAGACAACAATGTTAGTTTTCAATGGTCTGCTTACACTAAACTGTTAAAAGGAAAGTGTCGGGTAAACCCGATCTAAGATAATTTTCGTTTAAAAAACTCCACTGCACAATGTAGGTAGACTTTCAACAATTTTATTGGAATATGACTTTTAGTGGTTTCTATTTTAACTTTTGACAGTTTGTTCTGTCTTTTGACAGTCTCAGTATGATTGTTCTTTCATCATTTTACACATTTAAAATAATTACAAAGTCTAACCTAAAAATATTTTTCTTTTTTGGCATAATCCACCCAAGCATGAGATTTAAAGATTACTTTAGTTATTCAAGCCTCTAGTTTCTCACTTACTTTCAAGTATGGATAACCGAGCTTGCCAATTAAGTTTTAAAATAGTTTGTCGACAATGTGAAGTACCTACTACACCAAAGCGTATCGAAATAGTCAAGGGCCATAGGGTCATAGGTCCAACTATTCTAATCATGATATTAGACCTCTTGAACTTGTAAACTTCAGACATAGCTACAAAAGGGACTCGCTTTGTACGCACTTTGTTTTATAAATGTGGCATTCAATGGCATTCATTACGGCTTTTACTTTTTAGGGTTCCGTACGTCCGAATGAAAAAACGGAACCCCTTAGTATAGGATCACTCGTGTGTCTGTCTGACCGTCTGTCATAGCCAAATTGCTCCGAACCTAATCGACCGATTTAGTTCAAATTTGGTATACGTATGAATGCTGAGAAACCCAAACATGGACGCGTAACGTAAATAAATGAATTTTAATATGGGGGTCACTTTTAGGGGACAAATTAGAAAAAAGTGTTGTACAGTATACCGTGTGACTAATCAAACGAAAGGGCTAACTATGAGGGCCTCAAATATATTTTTTAATAATTGTAAAATGAATAATTTTAAAGTTGTTTAAGAAAATAGATGAAAATTGACCATTCTCTCCCCTTATCTCCGAAACTACTTAGCCTAAAATTTTGAAAAAATACAGAAAATAGTTTTATAATAATTATAGATTACAGGAAAGCCTATATGAAGTCTATAGTATTAAAATAACATGGTAAATCTCTCAATATTGTGCGTATAAATTAACATTTGCAGTTGGAATGTATGGGAGAACATGTTTTTCAACTACAATGTTAAGTTTATTCTTGTGATAAATGTATTCCAACTACGGATCCTTTCATTGTGCGTGGTACGACACGCACTTGGCCGGTTTTTTATATAACATAAACTTGATATCACGCCTGTATACCAGGGCTAGGCAGAGGTGTATCTATAGACACTTCGCCAGTAATGTTTAATTCCCATGTAATAGGCGGCGAGACTATTGCCATCAACCGGGCATAAGTCCAGACTCCAAGCCGCGCCTGGGAAATTTCTGCTAGAAAAACCAATGACCAACACTTTGTCCGACCTGTGATTCGATTTCAAGACCCCATGATCAGCAGTCGCGCTAGCGACCAATAGACTAAGAAGGTAGGCGTATTTTATGTCGTTTCTGGATTATCGGCCATTTTTTATTTAAAAGCTTTTATTTAACTTCACTTGTATGTCCTGAAATTTTGCAATCAATACTAATCACCTACTTCTCAGAGTTCTATTGAGCTGAAATTTGGCACACATATTTATAGTAGGTGACAATGCAATATTTTGGTACCATCGAGCTGATCTGATGATGGAGACGGAAGGTGGCCACATGAACTCAGTACAATGCAATAACATCGAGTTTGGGCTCGTTTGATTTGTCTTGATGAGTACTCTGATCGTAGATGGTATCCAGATTCTGATAATGGAGCCGGATGGTAGCCATAGGAACTCTATAACGAATCGACGCAACCCCATTGAGTTTGGACTCGTTTGATTTGTCTTGACAAGAAGTCATTAGTAGATGATGTCCAGGGTCTGATGATGAAGCCGGAAGGTGGCCACAGGAACTTTGTAATAAAACAACGCAACCTTGTGCATCCTTTATTGTCCCGTCCATAAATCTTCTTTCGATATAGTTGATTTTACTCTATACTACTCAAATTGTATATTTAAATATTATTTTAATTATTTTATGCACTCTCCATGAGTGCATAAAATCGTAGTCGTAGTCGTAGTCGTTGCGTTGAAACCGCAAATTCACGCCCAGCATTCAGAACTGGTAATAGCCAAGAGGGGTATTTTTAACAGGTCTTCTTTCTTCTTTCAATCCATTGACGCTGTAAGGAAAGAGTGTGAACGATGCAATTTCTTCAGCCTTCAGTCATTCACATCATCAACCACGGTTAAAGACATATGTAGTTCCTAAATGTAACATAAAATTAACTGACCCTAAAGCAACACGTATGCCCCTGGATTCTAGTATGCTGTTTAAAAAAGCTTCGGCTAGCAGTGTTCATAAAATCATTAGACAACTTAACTCAAGAAAAGCTTTAAATTAAAATGATAGGTGATAGTATATCAACCCTATTGCTGACTTAATTAATCGAAGTATTGAATGTGGTCTATACCCAGATGATCTACAGGTAAGTTGTATAAGGTCAGTCCATAAAAGTATTTAAAAAAAACGATTATTCAAACTATCGTCCAATAACATTGCTCTCGTCTATTAATAAAATTGTTGAAAAATATGTCTGTGAACAAATTCATGCATTTTATAGACAGCACGACGTAATTGATCGGTAACAATCTGGCTTTCAGGCTGGCAAAAGCACCACGAACCTCTTGTCAAACTTCACCGATGAAGTCAATAAGCACCTAAATGAGAAAAAAAATGTTCTTGCTCTCTTTATTGAGTTCTCACGTGCCTTTGACACATTAATTCATAATCAGCTAGTTGATAAATTAGACGACTGCGGAGTGCGTGGTCTTTTACTCAACTGGTGTAAAAATTAGCTTAAAAATCGAACCCTTACTGTAAAAATTGATAACATCTGTAGTGAACGCATGGCTGTAACTGAGGGAACAGCTCAGGGTTCAGTATTAGGCCCCCTGCATTTTTTGTCTTATGTAATGATATGAGTAACTGCATCACGAACAGTAAATGCTATCAGTTTGTGGATGACACTTGCCTTGTTACTGCTGATAGAAATCCTCAAATAGCATGCGAACGCTTACAACTCGACCTGGATGCTTTGACAAGGTGGTATCACGATGCTGGCTTAGTACTTAATGCAAGCAAAACTAAACTATTGGTAATTAAATCTCTATACATTAGAAAATTGCTCTTACGGAACTTAATAGCCCATGACCATGACTACTTGCATTCAGTCAATGCGATTAATTGTAACTGTCCACAAATAGATGTTGTCAGTAAACAAACATATCTTGGAGTAATTATAGACGATAAGTTTATCTGGAGTTACCACAAAGAACGTGTTTGCGATAAACTTCGGCAATTTCTCGCAATTATGACCATACTAAAATACCGCCTGCCCTTCAAAGTGAAGATAATGTTTTATTATGCAATGTCTGAATTCTACATCCAGTATGGCCTTAGTGGGGTGCTTGGACAGGAAACCTCCCCGTGTGCCTGTGGGCTGGAATTCCCTTATGGATGCGTCCGGGGGGAAGGCCAGTCACCGGGACGGTGCACCCTGGGGTACGGGCAATGACTCCCCATTAGGTACTGTGTGCCTAAGGGGTCTTGTTGCCCGTATGCCAATATCCTGTCAGAAGTACGCTCCAACGTGTGTCTCTCTGCGCTCTAAGCAGAGACGCACAGCGGCGGAGTAAGAGCGGGCTCGGTGTGCACTAACTCTGCCGCCGGGCAGGCAGGAAGAGGCCTTCTCTTTCTGCCACCGTTATTCTCGTAGCCCCGAAGATTGTCAAGGTCATGTCTCTGACTTTTGACGGGGGTCGAGGGTCTTGGCTTAACCGCCCGGGCCGCGAGGAAGAAAACCTCTATAAAAAATCACCCCAAACCTCCAAGCGGCGGCGCACCGTGAGGGAGGTTGATAGCTTGACTAATGGGTAGCTAAATTAGTCGCTAGTGCGAACCACTAGATTTTGAGACAATAAAAAGTTTTTTACTCGTGGGAACAAAAATGGATTCTATACACAAAAACAAAAACCGTAGCGAAGAGGAGGGAAGTGATGCGGGGTCGGAGTCCAACGCCGTATCTGGCGCGAAGGGCTCATATAAGAGCCAAGAGCGCGAAGTGGTTGGGGCGGCTAAGAGGAACCTGGAGTTCTTGAAAAAGCGCCCTAAACCGGGGGATGGCCAGGAGTCTTCCTCGGACGGATGGGTGAGCTCGGCCCGTAAAAAGATCAGCCGGCGGGGTGGGGCCCATGATAGTGGTGTGGGCAGAGGGCTCGCCACGAAGGAGGCCAGCAAGCCTAGCCGAGCCGGCCCGGCCGAGCCAGAGTCGCAGTTAGGGCCGGTCTCGGCCGGGTCGGAGTCGTCAGGTGGTGAGCCGGACGCCGCTGGCGGCTCCAACTCGGAGCAAACGGTCAGGTTCGCAGAGGTCGTGGCAGCCGCGATCAAGAGTGTGGCCTTGAAGAGGACTCACCCCTCTAAAGACAAGGCCATATCGGCAGCCAGGGCCTCCATTATGGCGGCAGCGGAGGCCAGTCACCTCAGGCCCCCGTCGGACGGAATGACAGAGATGCGGGCGGAGGTCGCTCGCTTGACAGCCGCCATGGAGCTTCTCCGAAAGGAAAATGAGGAGCTGCGAGCGAACCTGGCCAGGCTCCGAGGAGCTGGCCCCCGGGAGGTGCCACAGGGGGAGGCGCGGCATGGGCAGGTCAGGCCCGTGCCTGCTGAGGACCGGGTTCTGGCCCTAGTCCGGCAAGAACTGGCTGCCTTCCGAGGCCGGTTTTCCGCCCTGGAGGCCATAGTCCTGCGGCCCCCGCTAGCGGCGAGCCAGCCGGCCTCGGGCCAGCGGAAGGCGGCATCGTATGCCGCCGCCGCGGCTGCCACGGTCAAGCCTGCATCAATGGGGCAGGCGAAAGGCGGGTCCGTGCAGGAACCCGCGAGGGCCCCAGCCCCGGCGGCGAAACGGCCGCCCCCGCCTCCTAAATCTCCTCCGGCTGACGCCGAATGGCAAGTAGCCGGGGAGAAGAGGAAGGCGGGTAAGGCAGCAAGGGCGGCCAAAAAGAAGGAGAGGCGGCAGCGGCGCAAGGAGCGAATCGTCGCGGCTAGGCTCCGTGCCCCGAGGTCCGCAGCTGTAGTGATCACACTACAGCCGGAAGCGGAGAAGAAGGGCGTGTCCTACCGCGACGTGCTTGCCAAGGCGAGGGAGGCGGTGAACCTCGAGGAGCTCGGCGTTGCCGATGGCATCCGGATAAGGGTCACTGCGACTGGGGCCCGGATGCTGGAGGTTCCCGGTGCGGCCAGCGGCCCGACCGCTGACGCTCTGGCCGAGAGGCTTAGGGCGTCCCTAAATGCGGACGAGGCCCGAGTGTCCAGACTCACCAAGTGCGCGAACATGCGCATACTGGGTTTGGACGACTCAGTGACGGAGGGAGAGGTGGTGGCCGCCGTTGTTAGGACTGGAGGGTGCTCAGCCGAGCAGGTTAGGGTAGGCACCATCCGTCCTGACTTCACGGGGATGCGAACTGTTACAGTGAGCTGCCCCGTGGCGGTGGCCCGAAATATAACCGGGGAGGGCCAAAGTCTCAAGGTGGGCTGGGTTTCCACGCAGGTGAAACTGCTGGAACCTAGACCTCTGAGGTGCTTCCGCTGTCACGTGGGCAACCACGTGGGAGCTAAATGCACCTCGGAGGTGGACCGTAGCGGCCATTGCTTCTGCTGTGGTCAGCCCGGTCACAAGGCCGGCTCGTGTAAAGCCGCGCCGCACTGCTTCGCGTGTGCGGCAGCTGGCAAGCCGGCCAATCACCGGGCTGGGAGCAAGGCCTGCGCTCCACCCGCCAAACCCAGGGGCAGCAAGCCCTCTGCCACCATCGTCACCGCCGCAGCCGCCACCACTGCCGCTGCCGCCGCTGCCGCCTCCGCCGCTGCCGCCTCACAGGGGGTTCGGGAGGGGGCTGATATGGAGTGCCAATAATGGCCCCATTACGCCTCCTCCAGGCGAACATCAACCACTGCGCCTCCGCTCAGGATCTGTTGCTCCAGAGCATGGCGCAGTGGTCGATTAACATCGCCGTGGTCGCTGAGCCGTACTTTGTCCCGCCCAGGGATGACTGGGTGGAGGACCTGAGCGGCTCAGTGACCCTAATTTCGTCGGCCGCCGCCGGTACCCTGTCCCTCGAGGCTGTCAATAGGGGACGGGGTTGCGTGGCAGCACGGTTCGGGGAGATTGTCGTGGTAGGGGTATACTTCTCCCCGAACCGAACTCTCGCCGAGTTCCACAACTCCCTTGCGGAGTTGAGAGTCGTCGTCATCGGATTCCGTTCCCTCCCTGTGCTCGTCCTCGGGGACTTCAATGCCAAGAATGTCGCTTGGGGTTCCCGGCATACGGACACACGGGGCAGGATGGTGGAGTACTGGGCTCTGGAGACGGGCCTGGTCGTCATAAACCGGGGTTCGGTCCCCACGTGTGTGCGGATGCGGGGTGAGTCAGTGGTGGACATTTCGTTCGCCAGCCCCGCTCTGTCGCCGCGTGTCCTCGACTGGCGCGTCATGGAGGGGGTGGAGACCTACTCCGATCACCGGTACATCCGGTTTGACGTCTCCGCCTAGACCTCGAGCGCGCCGGTCCGACAGGCCCCGAGTGGTCCACGGTGGGCGTTGAAGCAGCTGGACCGGGAGCTCCTCCTGGAAGCCTCGATCGTGCAGGCCTGGGTGTCACCACCGGACAGGCCTGCTGACATCAATGACGAGGCGGGGTGGTTCCGGGAGGCCATGTCCGAAGTATGCGACGTGGCAATGCTGGACGTGGACGACGTGGACGTGGTGAGCGCTCTGTTCCCTTCGCGAGGGGAACATACTCCCCCGCCCATGGCTCCGCCTCCTGCGGTGTCGGATGCGGACCACGCAGCCGACGATGACGACGATGCTCCGGAGGTGACCGAGGTAGAGCTGAGAGTGGCGGTGCGCAGGCTGAATGCCAGGAATACCGCCCCAGGACCCGACGGCTTACCTGGAAAAGCCTGGGTCCTGGCCTTGGAGGCTCTCGGGCCTCGACTAAGGGGGCTCCTAAGCACATGCTTGGAGAGGGGCCAGTTCCCGCTTCAATGGAGGACAGGGAAACTGGTCCTCATTAAGAAACCGGGGCGCCCTGCGGACTCGCCGTCCGCTTACAGGCCCATCGTGCTGCTCGACGAGGTGGGCAAGCTCTTTGAAAGAGTCATTGCAGACCGCCTTGTCGGGCGGCTGGTGAGGGTGGGGCCGGATTTGGCGGAGAGCCAGTTTGGTTTCCGCAAGGGGCGCTCCACGGTGGACGCCATCATGCGCGTACGAGCCCTCACGACGGGGGATGCTGTGGCCCGGGGTGGGGTCGTCTTGGCGGTGTCTCTAGACATCGCCAATGCCTTCAACACCCTGCCCTGGAGTCGCATCAGGGAGGCACTCCGGTATCACCGAGTGCCGACCTACCTCTGTCGCGTGGTCGAGGCCTATCTGACGGACAGGGCCGTCATCTACCCCGGTCACTGGGGAGAGTGGAACCGGCGAGAGATGTCGTGCGGTGTCCCGCAGGGATCGGTTCTGGGACCGCATCTGTGGGACATCGGGTACGACTGGGTGCTGCGCGCTGACCTCCCTGGTGGTGTCAGCGTAGTTTGCTACGCTGACGACACGCTGGTCCTGGCGCAGGGGAGGTCGCACCAGGCGGCGGCCGAATTAGCGGCACGCGGGGTTGCGACAATCGTAGAGAGGATCCGGCAATTGGGACCCGAGGTGGCCTTGCACAAGTCCGAGGCCATGTGTTTTCATGGTCCTCGGAACGCGCCACCATCGGGTTCCCAAATAACGGTAGGAGGGGTTCCCATCGGTGTCGAGTCGACGATGAAGTACCTAGGACTCGTCCTCGACAGCCGGTAGAATTTAGGACTCGTCCTCGACAGCCGGTAGAATTTCGTGGAGCATTTCCGACGTTTGGCTCCCAGACTGGAGCGGGCCGGGGCTGCCTTGGGGCGGCTCCTGCCCAATCTGGGGGGTCCAAACGCCTCCTGCCGGAGGCTCTACGCGGGGGTCGTGCGGTCCATGGCCCTTTACGGAGCTCCGGTGTGGGCGCGTTCCGTGAGGCGGCGATCGGTCCGTCGGTTGAACGCGTCCCAGAGGGTCATGGCCACCCGGTTAGCCCGGGGATACCGCACGGTCTCCGGGGAGGCGGCGAACCTCCTTGCCGGATTACCGCCATGGGATCTGGAGGCAAAAGTCCTCGCCCACATGTGGGAGTGGCGCGAGGAGGCAGGACGCCGGGGCGTAACTCCGTTGCCGCGAGAAATCGCGGCACGGCGGACAGAGCTCCGGCAGGATCTCATGGCGGCATGGAGAGTGCGATTGTCGCAACCCAGCGCTGGGCACGCCACAATTGCGGCGATAAGTCCCCTCTTTGAGGAGTGGCTGGAGAGGCGCCACGGCGTCCTCACCTTCCGCCTAACGCAGGTCCTCACCGGACACGGGTGCTTCAGGAGGTACCTGTTCCGGATAAGGCGGGAGGAAACGCCCGGGTGTCACCACTGTGTGGATCGCCCGGAGGAAACGGTGGAGCATACGGTGGAGGTCTGCCCGGCTTGGGCGGAGCACCGCCGTGTCCTCGCGGAAGCGATCGGCGGCGGCGATCTCTCGCGTCCGGCCCTGGTCCAGGCCATGGTACGGAGCGAGAGTGCATGGGAAGCCATTACCTCCTTCTGCGAAGCAGTAATGCTCGTGAAGGAGGAGGCGGGACGCGTGAGGGAGAGGCAAGCTTTGCGCCCTCACGCCCCTAGTCGCCGCAGGAGACGCCCTGGGCGTCGGGAATTGGCAGCCGATTCCCGGCCACCGTAGGCGCGGGCTTGCGGACGGCGAGCAATGGGTAGCTCGCCGTCCGGTAAGGACCAAGCCCGAGTCGACGGCGCGTCGTGTTCCACGCGCGCCTCAAAGAGATGTCAGCACTATTGACGGGGTCCGCTAGGGCCGATGCCAGCTAGGGTTGCGGGATGTTCGAAAGAGTTACCGTGGCCCCGGCACAGGCAACAGAAGGAACACGGGTGGGTTTTAGTCAGTAAAAGTCTGACACGCCCTCCCGCTCCGCCCAGAGCGGGAGAAGTCATTTGATGATTTCCCATCCACAAAAAAAAAAAAAAAAGTATGGCCTTAGTAGTTATAGTCATACCTATAAAACCTACCTTGATGGTATTTTCAAAATCCATTTCGAATTTTAAAAACAATACTATCTCCCAAAAGTAGAAATCAATTTTACGACGGTATAAATGGCCTCTTTGAACACTGTAATGTCTTACCAGTTCATATACAAATAAATTTTCTGTTATTAAAAGAACAATGTTTCAAAAAATCTTTAAGAAATAAAATCGAACATTCGGTATTCACCCGGGCAGTTTCTGAGAATAGGCTTCGTACACAGCGCGCCTATAATACGTATGGCGAACGAACTACCGGTTATATTATACCGTAGTCTACCCTCAGAAATAAACAAATGTATTACACATAAAAATATCAAATGTAAACTTAAGGAATATTACTTAAGTGTTATGTAGGAAAGATTGTTACTATATAAAGACCTAAAGATGTTACGAGTATTAATTATATCGATAATAACGCACACCTATAAAATGCATCATTGTATACTTATCGATATTGAGATAGACTCATGATAGCACAAGTTTAAACCTTAGTGGTTTTTTGGTTGCTAGTTAATATGAATGATCCTGTATTCTTTTGTATAAACGTTAAATTAAAAAAAAACGTATTATACAATTTATGCTACCTACCTAAATGTTTTTTCTTTGGTATTGTTCGTCGAATAGTTAAGCTCCTTAAGTTCTGAGTTGAGCTGCACGATTTCTGACAAACGCGTGCACTGATTTGACAAGTCCACTCAATTTGTGTGGTTCTTTCCTCAAAAGACCATTTCAGATACCGATGTACATGGTCTTCACATGATCTGACCAAGATTACGTCTGGGTTTTAAAAGAGACTGTAAACTCTGAGTTTGTTTCGGCCTTTCTTCTCAGAGTAGACGCGAACGCGATGGAAACGCCGACTTCATCTAGTATTTAAAATATGATTGAATGACGTGCAAAACTGTTTGTACAAACCTACTTACAGAAATAAAATCATTTATAATTAAAAATAGTTTTAAAAGAAAAATAGTTTTTATTTTTTAGGCACTTAAATATTTAAAAATAAACCTACTTCCCTTTTCAAATAACAATGCTTAATCCCGCGCAAAATTGTTGACAAGCCTCGATTAACTAAGCGTTAACGCAGCGTGTATCACGCCAAGTGCGAATCACAGACATAGCTTTCTAGATTGTCCAATACCATCTCCGACCGTCTGGATATGATGTCTTTAATTAAGACCTCTCGCTTCAACGACATCCTTCAAGTTGTACCTCTATTTAGGACCGCTGTACCGCTGCTATGTAGGAGCTGTACGCTCATAAGTACGTCTGGGGATCGTAACTTGCAACAGTAAATGTTCATTTCAGTGACATTTTTTGAAATTCTTTATTATTTATTTATTATGTAACACTTAGCAGAGAAAAATACATAAAGATAGAAGAGCACAAAGGCACTGCATATGCTGATGTTGCTATTTTATTTTAACGTCGGAAAAGTATTCCAAAAGATGCGCACCCGATTTGGACGCTATCTGCGTTTTTGCGAATCTGCTCATCTCTTGAAATAAATATCATTTACCTGAAATGCTAATAAACATAGCAGTAACATACGCTCCATATTAATGACCTATCTCCAAATAACATTATAACAAAATTAATATTATACAGCATCTCGAATTTCTCATGAAATTCCCAGCTCGCAGATTTCCCAGGATTAAATATTCCAGGAAAACAATAATATATTGTGATGGTACTAGTTTTATTTGAATAACAGTATCATTGATATTCGTTTTAAAACACAGAACCGACAACAGCTTCTTGAACTTGTCATAATATTCCTAAATCCCTGATTTCCTAGAATCGTACTTTCACCAAAGCGGGTATAGAGGCATGAAGGAACAGGGTGTAAAGTTCACTCATCCTCCGACCAGACGGGTCTGGTGGGCTACTGCCCGATGATTGATGTCAGGATGTTGTTGTGTATATGCTAGTCGCGCGGTAAACTCTGATTGCGCGATGCAGGATTTTGCGTGACGTCAAGTGGGACGCGTTCCATTGTGGCGATGTAGATATGTGACACACGGGTGACTGACATTTTTGTGTAAATAACACATTGAACAATTACATTACTTAGGGCGTGGACACATGTCTACGGTACGGCACCGGCCACCGAGTAATGGCGCGACGCCGCAACCGGGAGACGGCACGGCGTCGTTCCGCGGCACGCCACTGTCCACGCCCTTATTTCGAGATAGCAATATTTCGGGACTTTTGTTTTATACTGTGTGATTCTGTGCAAGCAGCCGCTCGAAAAGAGAAGCAAAAAACGTGGATGCTATTAATCTACTCATACAATTCATTAAAGCTGTCTGGAAACGTGGGTGTCGTCGTGTGCTGCTTAAACAAAGCTAAAAGAGCATGAGGCTGCTAGAGTGCCTTATTAATATGTAGCGCTTATTCTGAAATTGAGGCGATGAATTAATTATTTCGTGCACTTACTTGAACTTTAATGTTGTTCTTTTAAAGAGTAAAGTTAAAGTTATACTTAGTGACTCCTTTAACTTAGTAGGTACTGAAAGTTAGAACCAGATCTAAAAAAGTATCTTAACATACGATAAGGTAACATAAATCGATCATCACCACAGATCATCACCATTCGAACCGGATTATCTCTGGTAACGAGAACTACTTCGGCTTTATACCTCTTCACTAGGCTTAGTAACAATAAATTGTGTCAGTTTGATGCAATGATGTTTATGGCGATGGCAAGAGACCGGACGGCATGTCTTTATTTCCATGGAAGGTGGGTAGGCCTTTAGTGTGGGACGCATCTTATGTCGATACTTTGGCGCCATCCTATCTTCCTGGCTAGGTGTGCTGTAAAGAATAATAACCTTATCGGTAATAATATTTTCGAGCCGTTCGGGGTTGAAACCCTCGGGCCGTAAGGTCCGAGCGCTCATGGTTTGTTCAATGAAATCTCCAAACGGTGGTTGACACTTCCCGTGACCCAAGGGCTAGCTTTTACCTTGGCCAGAGGCTAAGCTTTGCCATACAACGTGGCAATGCCGCCAGTCTCTTCGGTATATTACTAGTCAACAGCGATGCGGAGGAATTTTTCGACGCCATATTTGAGTTTTTTAATAGTTTTAGCTAGTCTAGGCTATTATATTTTTATTTTAATAATCTGTTTTAAATATTATTTCAATACTAATATTATCTTAGAAATAAACACGATTTTTATTTATTACCAGGATAACAATCCTCTCTAGTCTATGTACTCCTATTTTTATTTTTTTTAAACATTTTACTTCTCTACCCATAAAAAGAACATTTATTTAACAAGTTGCTCGCGAAAAAAAGGACCAAAAACGAAACGACCATCAAGGTTTTAATTAAAACATCAATATTGAAATATTTGAGATCGATAAACGGAGTGAATTTATTCATAGCAATTAAGATGGCGGCTGTGTACGAATGCATGTAACAGAGTTTTTTTTTGGGTCGTTATAATTAAGTTAAAGTGTTTCGAATTTTGTTGAATCATTCAGATGGAGTTTTAATGTTGAATATTTTAATGACTCGCGTGGTAGTACTTTTGTAATTTTTTTAAGCCAACACCTAATTGAGCTGTTGTTAGTCAGTTTCTTGATGCACGAATGTAGACAATGTAAAAAATCAGAGCAAAGGGGTTTTCTCCTTAGTAGGGATGAGGGGTTGTCTATAAGTAGCAGATGGTCAACCATTCGAAAACTGGGTTAAATCCGATCTAGTCTGTCCCTTACTGTCCTGCCCCAGCGACGCCCTAAGCCGAGGTCCGTACTCTACAGAGGGTACTCTTAGCGAGTAGTCGCTTAGTTAATAAGTTATATACCATGGCTGGAGGCCTTAATTTATTGAGACACTTACAGGCAATCCCGGTTATGCAGCCGACAACCCCCTAGATTACGATACTACGATATGCCAATAAAAAAAAAAAAAATATCGAAAACTGACTACGACACCTACCTACTAGGTAGTCATTTAACCACGCGCCCCTCATAAACGATGGATAATATAATGATCTCAGATCAAGAAGAGCCACACACCCACCTCGTTAAAAATCACATTTTGCCGATTAAAGATATCTTAAACGCCAAAGGACCAGCTTAAAGATAATGTTTGCTTATTTTTTTATTTAAATCTAAAGGAATAACTTAATTATTTCATTCAATAGCGTTCCTGCTTAAGTTGTAAATCAATGCTATCACTTCAGATCTCTATTAAGGGCTTATAAAAGACCATAAGTTGTGTCGTATCTTTGGCTTTAACATACGGTAAATGAATAAATTGGTCTTAATTAAGACTGCATTTTATGGTGGCTTTTTTTAAACCTGCACTCTCCCACCGCTGGCCAAAGGCCTCCCCTATACTAATCTTTTTCCATTCATCTTTGTCTGCTGCATTTTCAGGCCAATCAATCAAGAACGAGTCCAGGTCGTCACGCTAAATAAATAAATTGGTCTTAATAAAATAAGACTGCATTTTATAATTGATTTTTTTATACCAACATATATTATATTGTAGGTATAGAGGGGCTTGCTTTTTTAACATAATTATGTTTGAACGGCTTTAGAAAAACTAATTTTAATACTAATGCTTAATCAGTCAGAGCTAAGCAGCTTTGACTGCTTAAGCATGAACATAGGTGAGCGTAATAACAAAATAATAAGTTAGGTACAACTTAATTATTTTGAAATCGCATTATTTTAGAAAAACGAAATCTGCAGATTCATTATAAATAATTGAGTCATCTGATTTGCTACCTAACCGTTTAACTCACCTTTCTAAGGAGACACGTTATAAACGAGCATTAAACGTCATTAAGAACCGTAACCGTATTAAACCATAATTTGTTATACTCTAAAATTATCCCTATAAAACCAAAATTAATATGCCATGAAGGACCAATTGCAGTATTTATCCGTATTGCCGTTTACTGCCTCATAATATCCTGAATTTTTCAATCTCCCAACTGACGTTATCTGCCCATTGATTAAGGCAGCATACATCAGCGGTTATTCCCGGCACAGGCTCTTTGACGTCGTCTTCCGCATGCTTATTAAACTTATCGATAAGGTCGATTTACACTGATGAGAACCGTGGCCCTGCATATTAATAGTAGGTGCCGATCATTTGCTCTGAGTAAATCTTTGGTGGAGATGTGATCGTAAAACCGTTGACATGTTACCGTCAAAATTACTAAAGATATAATAAAGGGACGAAACTGATGAAAAAAAATATACGGATGAATCTGTTACATAAATAAAGTTAGAAAGCTGTAGGTAAATCAGTTAAAGGAGGTTTTCAGCTCTAGCATAAGGCTCTACTCTAGTTTAAAATCGTAATTAATTAGAAACATATCATATTTATAGATAATGCAAACTAACCCACTTTACCTACTCAAAACTGGTGCTTATATCTTTATCTACTTGTAGAATAAGCAAATATTTTCACTTACAAATACAAGCAAAAAGATTCCGTAGCAAAACAAACAAAAAAACATCTTCAAAACGTCTAAACATTTTTGCAACAAAAAAAAAGGCTTTTGTTATTTTTCAACATGGATGAACGGTGATATATTCAGGCATTTCACAAAATCGCCTCTTTATTCAGTAGCGATTGTGCAATACGATATATGATCAAAGTAATTGATAGTTCTACTGTACAGTGTATAGGGTGTACGGACCGATAGACAGAATGAAAACATGTCCAATACGAGTTCGAAAGCGAGTCGATTGAAAACGACCCAGTTCCTGTAGTTACGTTTACAAATATTGACCGGACATTTTAGGTAATACAGATTAATTCTAAAAGTGTTTTGATTACAGCGGTAAATCCACCTATATTTCTTTAAAAAAAATAGGAAAAAAAACTCTTCTTTACCAAATTAATCATCAAAATCTTAACACACATTTCGGGCGACATCGCCAAAGTGGTAGGTAGAAGTTCATCCACATTTCGCCAGTTACGTTTATGTCGCGTGTAAAAGAGGCGACCCTATTGTCATTGGGCACAAATCAAGGCTCCGGCCGAGAAATTACTGTAAAACAAAAACATACTAATAATATCTAAAACAAAACGTAGCTCAGACAAATAATTTACCAAAGGTTTTATAATTCTGATCACCTGTTACTTCCAACAGTTACATTTATGTTTAGAAAATAATACTATCAGCATCACATTCGCAGAAACTGCCAGTAGCCAGCGACTGGGTTCGCAGAATCGATTTAATCCAAACAAAACATTGACACGAACACTTGGTAGTTTTAATTACTCCACAGGGCAAAAATTTAATATAACTCTAGTACTCGTACTCCTAAATAAAACCTTAGGAGAATTGGTTAGGGTCGCGGGGTGTACGAAAGTTTGACTGTCATAATATTATTATACCTAAATATCTATTACAGTTCAATTCTCTCATTTTTAGTTACTTACTAGTATTTGCCTGCGGCTTCGGCCACGTATATGTCAGAAATTATCCCGCGGGAACTTACCACGATTCTATGTCCCAACTCAGGTCATGATCTATCCGTGTGCCTTTCTTCCAAATCTGTTCTGCCGTTGAGGCGTGAAGAGCTAACAGACAGATAGGCTTTCGCATTTATAATATTAGTATGGATTATTTCGTAGCACCTTCTTTACATCTTTTTTCCAACAATACACTCGTAAATATGTCTAGATAGACAGTCAAAGCTGTAAACACGTCGAAAAAATAGCGTCCAACTGTTGGCCGCATTTTGCACGCACACTAAAAAGCAGAATGGCGTAGTGCGAGTGTAAGATGTAGCTATCACGCACACTAAGTTGGCTTGTTTGTTTTAATTATTTTGCAGCGCGAGACTCTATTTAGACAAAATAAATAATCAAAGTTTTTTTCGTTGTTACGCTACGCTATCCTTTTTTTTTAAGTGCATTGATAACTGTGGAGCTAAGGCTGGACCAAAGGTTGGCCCTTAGAGGCATATGCTGCCTTCCACTTGCACAGTAAAGCTCATCTGGTAAATTTGCACTCGTGGCTTATCGGCTGAAGAGCAATGAAGCAAGAAGAATGGAACAGATTCAAGGAATTTTATGATTATTATTATGAGTCTGATGTGTCCCAATGTTGGGCAAAGACCTCCCTTCCGCCTTCCTATTTTTCCCTCTCTTTAACAATTAGGGCCCAATCCTTTAGGTTGGCGTCTAACTTGTCACGCCATCTCGGTTCGGGAAAAGTGAAGTCAATTTTTTTTCGATCACGGCCTGTAAGTTAATATCAGCATATCAGTACAAAAATTAATAAGAAGAAACAGGTCAAAGCTAAATAATGTAAAGCAAATTTTTTGTTTAGTCATGTCCGACTCTATTATTAAAATAGAATTTTACATAGGTTATGTTCTGTGGCTTGCAGTGCAGTTTTGTGGTATCAATAATATATTGTAAGTAGTTGAAAACTGACCACTCAGGGGTATATTATTTACAGGTAAATTAATATCAATATTAACCGCGATTTAAAGGATGTGGTCTTTTACTTATAACCTTTTAGCTTTACTAGACAATTCCAGCAGCCAAAAGCAAAGTGCAGTAAATAGCACTAAACACGTCATTTAGGGATTGTGCAACAATAATATGCAAATTGAGACATCGATTTTACTAGAAAAGCATTCATAATAATACTGCGCAACGAGTAACAAAGTATTCGTTTCCACAATGGAATACAACACGAAGAAAATTACGTTTTTCTTCAAACTACACACATGAGATTGCTTCAAAGGAGCTCCATAATAAGGAGTCTGTTTCCGCGCTGGCCAACGTTCCGGACAAGTGTATTGTTAGCTTATACCACTAACACTAACGTTTAGAAGGCCTACTTCGCACAACACGCGTAAGGAAATTCACAATCTATCTCTTACGCAAAATCTAATTTTAACACGCAAGCTCCTCGGCGGCCGCTGCTAGAATCAGCATTGTCAACAGTTTCCATAGACAACAAGCATGTTACTGTATACTCGCACTGCAACACAACTGACGGATTTGAATAGAGTCCGTGACAGAGGTTTTGTGCTCAACGCACTTTCGAAGTTTCTACGCATTTTATTAGTAACTATTTGCGCCCCGTGGTTTCACCCGCAAAAGTCTTGATGCCATGGGAATATCGGGATAGAAAGAATCCTATGTGCCAAATTTCATCCAAATCCGTTCAGTCGTTTTAGCGTTAAAGCGCAACAAATAAACAAACTCACTTTCGTATTTATAATATTAGTTAGGATGCCGTCTCTAAATGCTGCCTGCGAACTGCGTGACGATTTCATGCAGCTTTCAGATGAGTAGATGCTCTACTTCAACTGTTATAATATTCTTCAATGTCTCTCATTAGTATGCTGATTATATCGCTTTCTATTGAATTAACAAGTGTGGGCATGGAGTGTCAGTGGTATACTTTTAACTTATACGGTCAGAACATCTTTGCGTCTTGCGAGTGACGTAAATACACGACCAATGCCAGTTTATCATTGGCAGCAGCAGTGACCTCATGACTTTTACCACTATTTTGCTATCGCGAATATATTTTCCAAGCTTGATGTTTACGGCATTTACCTGTGGCATTTTGCCTTTGACTATACATTTTTGTAGTGACAAGAGCCGTGGGCCTATCACGAAGTAAACGTTAAATCAATTCGATGAATTTTATTTAAAAAAAATACAACTTTTCTTTGCCATTTTGGTTTTCTGTCGCAAACACAGTTAGTAACACCAACAAACAGATCTGTTCAAAACGTCAAAAAAAAATCGTTTGAATTTACGTTAGGTTTAGGTACTTCGCGCGGTCATGCTAATGTGTGGGCCTTCTGTTGCTTTACGTGTTATGACGTGACACTGCAAACACTTAGGTATCTGTCGTGGACTCGTGGTATAAAACACTATTTCGGACCTCTCGCTTTGAACTTGCATTAGCTGATGGAACTCCGAAGGTTTGCCTAGGCTGGACTTGGCTGGACCCAATAATTTAGTATTGCTAGGAAAATTATTAAACAGTTTGGTTACATTAGGTGCCTCTTTAGAGAAAATACCAAAGTATTGTTGATTACATTGTCTACCTAAAGAGATACAAAAAATTAATTATTAAAATCTAAGAATGTATCGCATTATTTACACGGCCGCTTTCTATAATATATCTCAATCCCGATCCCGATCCTTGTCTGTAACCAATCACTGGCCGAGAGTGTCAATCTGAGTCTTTGAGAGGGCGAATCACAAGCAGCCGTCAAAGACTGCAGATCAAGATTGGGATTGAGATACATTATAGAATTCTGGCTTTAAGCATTAACGAGTAAACGAATTGGAATTGCTATAGAAAATAGTATTATTTGTAGATTATCTTTTAATATCATTAAACATCATGTCATTAGCTGGTTTTGTGCATTTCGATCATCATTTACCTTTTCCCAACTTTGTTGGGGTCGGTTTCCAGTATAACCGGATGTAGCTGAATACCAGTATTTCACATGGAGCGACTGCCTATCTAACCTCCACAACCCAGTTACTGGGTAACAAGATACCTCTTGGTTAGACTCGACGCTTTCGGGCTTCTGATGACCCGTAACGCCTGACCATACAACGACCCACTCGATTCCGTAACGACTGTCAAAGATCCACGAATGACAGCCGGGACCAACGGCTTAACGTGCTTCTCGAGGCACGGAGGGGTCTCGGTATGTAAAGATGGTCACTCATCCACGAACCAACCACGACAAGCGTAACTTAACGATCGACCCGTGCGGCTGTTATTACTCAGCCACAAGTCCCCACAAAATGTACAAAATGTGATAATTTTGAGTATTAGGCAGGTGACAACGTCCGATACTGGTACACACACGGTGATGGTCGCCTATCTTTGGTTTCTGTACAGTCAAGAAAAGAAAATGTTAAGCGTCTCAAAGTTAATTTTCACTTGCATCTTTTTGTTCTTCCGACTACGTACTGCCAACATTTCGAAATGACAATTCGAAAAGGTGACATGCGCCCACTATTTGGGAAAGGAATTTGTTTGAAAATTGCTTAACTTTTTGCTCCTTGACAATTTATGTCACTATTGCGATACGGGAACAGACTATTTGAAAGAAGGAAGAAACCAAGAAAAATAGGTTTATTTGTCACAGAAACACGTGCATACATAAATATACATATTTGGCCATAATCACGACTCCGTACCGCACCGAACGTGCGCGCGCGCGGGGCTTTAGTTAGCCGCAGTGTAACCGTAGTGTTGTAGAAACGTGTGTACAGAGTACACACCTTTCTACAATATTTTTTCAAAAATTAATTATTAACATTTCTCATTTATATTACTATTGTTTTGTTGATTGTTGCGTAAAATAAATACCTAATAATTAATAAGGAGAAAAAAATTCTTAACTAATTATTACATAACATAACATCATAACATCACGCCTTGTTTCCCCGAAGGGTTAGGTAGAGGTGAACCTATAATATAGTACACCCACATTTCGCCAGTTATGTTTAAGTCCCATGTAATAGGGGGCGAGGCTATTGCCATCAACCGGGCACAAATCCGGACTCCGGGCTACTACTGAGAAATTCCAGATAGAAAAACCCAATAACACTGCCCGACCTGGGAATCGAACCCAGGACCTTATGCTCAGCAGTAGTGCTTGCGACCACTAGACCAACGAGGCAGTCGGCACGGTAATTATTTACATTTTGTTACTTTTATAGAGGCATGAGGAACAGGGTGTAAAGTTCACTCATCCTCTATGAAAAGGGAGGATCCTCCGACCAGACGGGTGTTGTGTCTGGTGGGCTACTGCCCGACGGTTGATGTCGGGATGTTGTATATATGCTAGTCGCGCAGTAAACTCTGATTGCGCGATGCAGGATTTTGCGTGAAGTCAGTGTGACGCGTGGCATTGTGGCGATGTAGATATGCCGCCACATAACTCCCCTCCGGAAACCGGAGGTCGATAGTGGGCAGAGTCGTGTATCTTGCGATGCTTGCCAGGGCTAGTTTTTTTTTTTTTTGTGGATGGGAAATTATCAAATGACTTCTCCCGCTCTGGGCGGAGCGGGAGGGCGTGTCAGACTTTTACTGACTAAAACCCACCCGTGTTACTTCTGTTGCCTGTGCCGGGGCTACGGTAACTTTCGAACATCCCGCAACCCCGGCTGGCATCGGTCCTAGCGGACCCCTTCAATGCTGTTGACATCTCTTTGAGGCGCGCGTGGAACACAACGCGCCGTCGACTCGGGCCTGGTCCTTACCGGACGGCGAGCTACCCAATGCTCGCCGTCCGCAAGCCCGCGCCTACGGTGGCCGGGAATCGGCTGCCGATTCCCGACGCCCAGGGCGTCTCCTGCGGCGACTAGGGGCGTGAGGCCGCAAAGCTTGCCTCTCCCTCACGCGTCCCGCCTCCTCCTTCGCGAGCATTACTGCTTCGCAGAAGGAGGTAATGGCTTTCCATGTACTTTCACTCCGTACCATGGCCTGGACCAGGGCCGGACGCGAGAGATCGCCGCCGCCGATCACTTCCGCGAGGACACGGCGGTGCTCTGCCCAAGCCGGGCAGACCTCCACCGTATGCTCCACCGTGTCCTCTGGGCGATCCACACAGTGGTGACACCCGGGCGTTTCTTCCCGCCCTATCTGGAACAGGTACCTCCCGAAGCACCCGTGTCCGGTGAGGACCTGCGTCAGGCGGAAGGTGAAGACGCCGTGGCGCCTCTCCAGCCATTCCTCAAAGAGGGGGCTTATCGCCGCACTTGTGGTGTGCCCAGCACTGGGTTGCAACAATCGCACTCTCCATGCCGCCATGAGATCCTGCCGGAGCTCCGTCCGCCGTGCCGCGATTTCTCGCGGCAGCGGAGTTACGCCCCGGCGTTTTGCCTCCTTGCACCACTCCCACATGTGTGCGAAGACTGTTGCCTCCAGATCCCATGGCGGTAATCCGGCAAGGAGGTTCGCCGCCTCACCGGAGACCATGCGGTATCTCCGGGCTAACCGGATATGCCAGGGCTAGTTGAGGTTCCAGTAAGTCGCAACCGGGTGCCGCATAGTTCACGGTGAGTCGCAACTGTCTGCGGAGATGCTCCCAGTGAGTCGGAGTGGCACTGCGTTACGCTCCAGTGCGTCGGATGTGGTACAGCGCCGGGTTGAGGCTGATTGCTGGCGTCGACCAGGAGAGGTTTGAAGGGCTCTGCTTGTTTGACTGGCCGAGAGTGCAGTGTGCTGTGCCAAGGTTGCTGATGAGGTTGAGGGTGATGACCAGGTATGCGCGGTCGCTGCATGCTGGTAGTCAGGGTACCCGTTGAAGCCGTGGGTGCTGACTGGCTGTGTGACTCGCTGCTCGAATGCTCAAGGAAGTGATGCTGATGACGTCACGCTGTAGTAGTTGCACGATGCAACGTTGATGAAGGCTGCGCTGACGTTTATGTTCGGGGTCACCAGTATAGAGGTATGAGGAACAGGGTCTATAGTTCACTCATCCTCCATAGAAAAGGGAGGATCCTCCGACCAGACGGGTGTTGTGTCTGGTGGGCTACTGCCCGACGGTTGATGTCGGGATGTTGTATATATGCTAGTCGCGTGGTTAACTCTGAATGCGCGATGCAGGATTTTGCGTGACGTCCGTGTGACGCGTCCATTGTGGCGATGTAGATATGCCGCCACACTTATAAGGAAAATTATAATTTTTTGTTTTATTACTGAAGAATTTTTCTTGTTAAGTAAATTAATTATTAATTTAAAGAAGAAGATAAATATGATGTTTCATAATATTTAACTTTTTTATACTATATTTTTTTTTTGTTGATTATGTTCGATTTTAATAAATGATAAATTATTACTTATTTCACGAGCTAATATAAATATAAATAATGTTGTGTGCATTATATTTGTTCCATGCGGCACGGGAAGTAATTTCCCGTAAAATGGCCGTTTTTGAAAAATGCCTATAACTCTTGAAATATCCAACAGAACCCCGTGCTGCCGCAGCTGTGCATACTCAACAATTTACTCATTTAGTTCAAAAAATTCCCGATTCCAATGAGTTTCAATGTCTCAAAGGACCTTTGAACTTAGGTCCAGGTACGGAAAAATAGAATTCGTAACGCATCGCTGGAATTCTTGATACGGGAAGTATATGACTCGTAACGCACAGATGGCAAGTTGGCTTCTAGCACTGCCGTAGCGAATGTGTTAACTTCGCATTATTTATTTATTTAATTAATTTATATATATATTTAACCCCTATTGATGGCGCCTCTCCTTTTCTTTTACCGAGTTGCAAGACAGCCAAAACCAGTGACCTATGTCGATAAACTACGTACAAAAGATGTTTAATACCATACCGTGTCGGTCGCCCGCATAATCACATCTCAGTAACGAGGTTCCACCAAAATAGAAGAATAATTCTTTCACCAAAACCCTTTGTGTATTTCAGTTTGGCTCTCCACTGACGATCTGAAAGCTTTGTGAATACTGTGAATAGACTGTCCTCTCTGCGGGAATTTTAAAGCAATTCTAGAATAGATAGTCATTTGCTAGTTCTATACAAATGCATTAATTTTATTTTGTGTCTAGCACTTTCAAAATGTACGTACTATTTTGCGGAAAAGTTTATTTGAGTGCCACGAAGAAAATCTAGGAAATATTCAAAGTAAAGTACAGTCATGAAAAACTGTGTTTTCCATGATTTTGTGTACTTATTTACGGTGCAAGAGTCGGAAATTTCTTGTTGCTTGGAACTATCTTCTTTGAACGCCACGGCTAAATTAATTCAGATTCTGAAACTTTTTGTACTTGGCTTTTCGTAAAAAAATTGATTTTCAGTTATTTGGGCAATGTTACGTTAAGCAATGTAGACCATGCATAGATTCTCAAATAAGAACATCAATAATTGTGAGTAACAGAAATGATTACCTACTAAAATATCCCACGTTTTCCATTCACTTCCATATCAGTAGGCAGACATATGTTTTAGACGTTGTAAAATGTTACAACCAATACTTATTGCGTTTTACCTTTAGCGCACTCAACAACACGTCTTACCCCATATAAACAGTACCCAATACGTATAAACCTAAAAAAAATACAACCCTGCTATTGAATTCACTTTTCGTAAAAGCAATTCCGTTTACGGTGACATTACAGCGCTCACAAAGGTACACGAACTCGTAAACCTTATCATGAAGATAATAAATAACACTTTTCTTTAACAAATTTCAGTTTCGGAAGTTCGTGCAGATACTGGCGGTGTATCTAAGAAAGTATAACTAAAGTACTGAGTCAGGGTTCCTTATCGTAAGTATTGCCGCCTCACTGACAGGGGTCTTCATAAAAATTTAATGTCTTTAATCTTTAAAGCCCTCCAAAGTTTGGGCCGATGATAGCCCTAAGTTTACGAGGAACGCGTAAACTTCCGTGATGGTTACTATGTACTACTTTGTTGCAGAAGTTTACGTTCCATATTAAGATTTGTAATGACAAGATGGCTGCCGAGATAAGTAGTGAACAAGTTCGGGATATTATAATAAAATGCAGGGGGAATATTTTTGTTGCGGACTAAAACAATAAAAATGTTTTTTTTATTGATGACTAAGCTTGACGATACTTTATCTACTTTATTGCTTTTGGGTGCGGGTCGCGATTATGAAATTAATGAAAGATCAGATCAGAAACCCGTAAAGTAATTTTCTCATCAGTTCTTGGTTAATCGCGAGGAAAATACAAAGACCTGAACGTACTATTTTTTGGTTGCCACTATCTCAGTTGTGTTTCAAAAGACTGGAATTGGTCATCAAACACGTAAACACATGCCCAAAAGTACCTACGCATGTAGCTTACACGCCATTAGGACATGAACACCAATAAGAAGTGTTTATGTTACAATGGCATGCAAGCTACTCGCATACTTTGGTGCATGTTACAGGCATGTGCATTTGAGGCATTAAGGCTGACGCAGATTTGGGCGTGCCACATAACATTGCAAAAATCCCCCTGCATCTCTTTCATACATTTATTAAGAACTATCGCTGGCCACAGGCGCACCTGCACCACGCCTTTTTATGTTGAAATGCGTTGCACTGCTGCCTTTGCGGCTTTAATGTGCACTAGGCTTTACTCAGCAACGTAAACAAACATTTTAAAATAAGAAATCCGCTTCTTTTAAAAGCTAGCATAGCACCTAATCGCCAGTTCATTCAGCCTAGTCCTGTAATAAGCATGGTTGCGTGCTCGCGAATCATAAAGTATCGCTTAGAAATGAAAGCGTGCTTATTGTTTTAAATTGCCGCCCGCCCCCAGTGTGACAGTGGGCGGAATGCGTTACTCTACTGTTATTATGAGGAAAAAATCCACTTACGAGGGCTTTTTGTACTTGACCATTTTGTTAAATTAAATGTTTTTTTCAAAGCGACTTTGTTCACGCATAATAATCTCACGTAAGTAAAGTAGTTATTGAAAACGATCTTGTGACTGTTTTTAAACCTTGGTTATGATTTTATGATGTAGCTGTTATTCTTTTAAAAATGCGAAATATATAAACAGTACAAATGATTTACAATAAACAAAGCACCATAATAATGTTAGTTAGGTACTACAGAATAATAAAACAATCCTTTTCAACCCACCCGAAAGCATTATGATAATCAGATGACAATTGTCAACCATAATTCTTCCTTCAAAGCCTAATCTAGGCCTCCATTCAGATAACACGACACAATTAATAACAAGAATCCAAAGCAGCCCTTAATCTATAACATTTATCCGTTAATCTATACCAGTCACGCAATCAGCAATATAGAGCATTGAAAATCAACCACCAAAACTAATGTTGTCGTTAAAATATCAAAACTACCAACCAGAAGTGGGAGCGAAGGTACAAAAAGTTTAAAACCGTACAAGTAACATTTTTACATTTGCATAGGGTTTCGTGTTGTCTGGCTGACAAAGAATGTGGCGTGCCATCTATTGTGTCCGCGACAGCTAAGTTATTATTTCAACGGTATTTTTTTTATTAGAAAAAGGAGGCGTTTACTGGAAAATAAACAGAGCTATTGACATATCGCTCTGGGCTTTGTGCCCGACCCTTACGCGTGAATTTATCGTAGTTCCAAAATTAAAATTTTCCATACCCCTTGCGCGGTTACTTCACTCTTAGTAAATCATCTCTAAACAAAACGTTCAATGTATAAAACACAGTATAGTATACGACGGTTATAATTGATTTTTTAATGTTCTTAGTACGGAACTCCTCGCGTGCACGTCTAGCGTGATTTGTGCGCCTCGGAATCGCGCGTGACGTCGCTCGGGGAACCTTCCCTCCACAAAAGGGGGAGGTCAACTGTTACCCCGCATACCAGCGGGTACAGTAACATGTCCGACCCCGTTTTACTATGAAACGACAGTTTTATTTGCCCGTAAGTCGAGACAAGAGCAAGAAATCAGATTTGTTCGTGCCTTTTTAGTGGACTTGAATGTTGGTGTTTTAAAACTGCATCGTGTTTTACGTAGCCTGTATTTGATGCACACGATAAAAGTTTTGTGTGCACTTACTAGAGCACCTACTAGTAGGTAATTCCTTTCTTTTGAACACAAACCAAACTGAATGTAATTGCAGTCTGATACGCCTTTTGATAAAATTTATTTGGACTATAATGTGAATAAAATGTTCAATACAAGGTGTTATTGAAATAACGAAAAACTTCTTAAGGGTTATTGTACTCATCATTATGAACAACTTTTACTATGGGATCAAACCTGAACTTGCGAAAAAAAATCTGTTGTTCCATACATTTTGACGAGTTATGCGAACATAAATGCAGGGAACAGCAGATTTTTTTCGCAAGTTCAGGTTTGGTCCCATAGTAAAAATTGTTCATAGTGATGAGTACAATGACACCTTAAGAGGTTTTGCGTTATTTCAATAACACCTTGTATACGTGAAGGTTGGTCACGTAAAATAAAAAAAGGTAGGCAGATTTTTGGATAAACGAGGAAAAGAGAAGAATCGTACCTACCTATCTGGTAAACATAACCATGAGTGATTTTACTTCTGTTTTCCTCGTTTATGCAAAAATCTGCTTACCTACGTTTTTAATCATTTGACGTGATCAACTTTTACAAATAAGTATTAAACGTTTTATTCACATCCAGTCCAATTAATTTTATCAAAAGACGCATCAGACTGAAACATTAATAAAATATACTTAGAAATGGATTATTTTTCCTCAGCTCTTCCAGCAATGTGACGTCGCGGATTTCTGAAGACAGTTGATTATCGAAACGAGTCCCATAAAGGAGCAACGCTTGGTTTTATGCTGATGTAAATCGTTACTAGAAGTGACAGTGACTCCGCCAGTAAACAAACACTTTTCACTTAACATATTATAATGACAGCTAAAGTATTGCAATGGCCTAAAACAGTTTCGAAGATCTATAGTGAATTGTTTTGTATACTGAAGTTCACGTGGTCAATGTTTAAATCGGACTGTCACATTTACCAAATTGATTATCTATCTAAAAGCACTTTAATGAGGAATGGAAGTGAAGTGGAGTGCTTATTGAAGTGATTTATTCTTCTGGTGGTGTTTTCTACTAAAAGTCGGTAGAGGTGACTTTTATCATGGGCGAGACAAATGTCCAACATCGGCTGTTCTAGAACACAAAACACTGCAAACATACATATTTACCGCAGAAACACTAAAATTGAACGAGAATTCCTCTAACAAAGCTTATAACAAATCTTTACAGTTAAAAACGTTGGTTAGTATGCAATCTACTAGGATACTGGAAAGTAAGATCCCATAGAATTCGGTGTTCCCCAGGGATCTCTGCTCTCCCCACTCCTTTTTGCTATTTATATAAATAATATTAAAGACCTAGGTTTAATTGGACAACTGACTTTGTACGCCGATGATACTTGCCTTTTCTACTTCGGTAGCAACATAAACACCATCGTGGCTGACGCTCAAAAAGACTTAGATATTTTGTATAACTGGTTTAGCTCCAATTTACTAACTATAAACGCAACAAAAACATCGTATATGATATTCACGGCTAAAAATAAAAAAAATCCCTGACCACCCAGCTTTACACATACACAACACTAAAATCAACAAAAGTAACTGTGAAAAATACCTGGGACTTAAATTGGACAACAAACTCAATTGGCAACCACACACTGATTACATAAAATCTAAAATAACATCGCTAATGGGATCAATGCGCGGGTACATCAATAACATCCCAAAAAAAATCCGTTTCAATATTTACAACTCATTAGTCCGCTCACACATAAATTATCTAATCGAAGTCTGGGGATGCGCCACACAATCTACAGTTAAAGACCTACAAATAGCACAAAATAAAATAATTAAGCTTTTATTCAACTACGATTATGACACACCCACATCTGAACTATACAAAAACACCAAGCTAATGAGTATTCATCAACTCTATACATTCAATTCTTGCATTCTCATTAGAAAAATTCTAAACAAAACCATACACACACAGTTATCCTTCAACACAAAAACATCCAAATACAGCCAAAGAAACCCTAACCAAATACAGACCCGCCCCCCGCGAACGCAATATGGCAGGAAAAATATAAAATACGAAGGGGTTCAACTTTATAATAATCTCCCGGCAGATATCAGGAACATATCTTCTTTTAACGCATTTAAAACTAAACTCAAGCAGTACGTCATTGACAACATAAACTTACTAGGCTAGCGTTCTATATCCTAATATTAAGCTAGTATTTCAAACCAACATGTCGACATCGTACCTACCTACATTGATAATAATATATAATAATAAATCATTTATTTCAAATCCATCCTAAGATTACATCCATATTTGTTAGTAGAATTGCAAGCTTACAAACTAGTGTTAGTAATGATTAATTAATTAATAATAAAAGATTTCCAAGTGTAATATCATACTTTAACAGAAACAATTTACAAAAGAATCTGTGTATACAAGGTGGAACAGGACGATTGACATTCCTTTAAACCACGTAATGAGAATTATGTTATTTACTCGTATACAAAAAATCTATCACATCCAATGAATACTTTAGCCACAGGAAATTATTTTTCATTTCCATATTTTTCAACATGATGTAGATCTGAGTCCGTAATAATAGGTAAACATTGCCGCCGCCACGCCCCGCACCCCGCACCGCACCGTTGGTCAGTGACTTTTCGTAGACAAAGCGTGTTTACTTTTTATGCAGTTGATTCTGCTATTTATTTTGTTTGAAAACTGCATTTTTTAAATTTTCCATTAACTACTTATCTTCGTGTTTTAATATGTTTCGATGGACTAGTACTGTGCTCGTTTTAATTTAATGTCGTACGTCCAGATCCACATTGTATAACTACGAGTATGTTGACTCAAACCAAGTTTCTAATGAGCGACCCAATAGCAAGCACTCACTTACGAGTTACGGGTAGATGTTAACGGCTAAAATAATTACGTGCAAAATATTTTTCATATACCTACATCTGATACTATATATAATAATACTGATCATACTAACAAAACTGACGATAACAAAACTGCTAGCTACTGGACCACATGTTACCTTATACAGGATGAAATTGAATTCATGGGCATCCTCTTAACGGGTCGTTCTACTCGTCATTATGAACAACTTTTACTATGGGACCAAACCTGAAATCGAGAAAAAGAAATCACCTGTTCACTACATTTTGACGAGTTATGCGAACATAAATGTAGGGAACAGCTGATTTTTTTTTCGCGATTTCAGGTTTGGTCCCATAGTAAAAGTTGTTCACAATGATGAGTACAATGAACCCTTAAGAGGATGCCCATGAATTCAATTTCATCCTGTATATGTATTTATTCGTTAAGTGAACAATGTATGTTCTTTTAGAATAAATAAAGAATCTTTAAACCCAAGATGCACCCGCCCCTCACACATTTATATATTTAACGGTGCAGGATAGCCTTTACCAGAAGTGGTCATCGTATTAGTAGTTCAGCAGTTTCAATATCATCAGGATTGTACCGGAATATAGTAGTTTGTGAACGTGGTACGACAGCGGCTCCCCTCACGTCATCCGTCATCAGAAGACAGCAGCCACGCAACCACCGATGCGACGCTCTACTAGAGTGACTGTCACCAGCCAGTGTCACTCTTATATATCCTTTTCGGTGATATAATTAACTTCATAACAAAACTAGGCGGCGCCACTTGCAGCGCCGTCATATTCATTATTCGAACCGCTTCCATTCCATATACATCGATGGAACTTTTCTAAAGCGTCCACAGAAGCAAGAGTAAAAAAGAATGAATATTACAAATGATTCAATTTGGTGAGACATTATTTTTTGTTGCTCCTTTTGATACTTGCGATTTCTTTGGACGATATCACTTATACGTCTTTTGTGTAACGAGGGCAATGTTATTCTGCGGTATTTTAATAAGATGCCTGACAACCTATATAGGAGTGACCTTCTTCACCTTAGCGTACCGTATAATATGATTTTTAAAGTGCCTCTTTCTTTATAAAACTTGGAAGAAATGTGAATTAAATTCTGAAAAATTCTGGGCAGGGGTTAAATAGGCCTTCGTAAATGACATTATATATTATTATATTACAGTCTATATTTAAACAGCGGCTTTTGTTTTTATAATAGTCAATCATAGACATCATTACAAAGATTCTGTAGAATTCTGGAAATTCTGGGATTGTGGAATTCTGGTTCTGTGACGACTTTGAGATTCGGAAAATCGATGTACCTATATACTGTGGGTATCGGTCCATCGATTTTCTGAATTTCAAAGTGCTGCAATGCAACTAGTTTTCTGCTGTTAAAGCTTGGGTTTCGAAAGCAGTTCCGTCGAGTATTTAACACTAAGGGCGAAAGTACACATGTCTGTAACTCTTACAAAACTATGCAAGTAGATGGCATGCCATTGTGACTTTGGCTAATCAGAAGTTGTTATGGCAGCACACGGCATGCCAGCTACTTGCATAGTTTTTTACCAGCTACAGTTATGGGTATTTTCGTCTTAAGGTGACAAAAACGCTCTGTATTTGGACAGCTATTATTGTGTGATCGTTCGACGCTTTTTTAGGAAACCAATACTTTAGAAGCTAATTTATTCCGGTTTGATCTGATCAGGAATACTTCAGAATTAAAGTGCAAAGGATAAACATCCTTGATATCCAAAGGTTTTTAAAGTTGGTATAAAATGTGGAGAGATGTTTTTTGTAGTTTAAATTAAGAGTAAAAAATTGAGACAGCAACTGACTACCAATTCTCTTTACGAAGGTAATGGAATTATTCATTACTCCTAGACAAGCTAGCAAGGAATACCAAGCAGTTAATGAAATAAGTTTTTCTTTCATTAGCAGATAGGTACCCAGTTTCATAAAACAACCTAAAACCTCTGTCGCATTTTGTCACCTCTCTCGCTGACACGGGACCATATTTTTAAGGACGTTAAATGAAAAATGCTTTTTTGAAAAATGTAATCATTGGGCGAACTAATAAATAAAATTAATTTATTAGGTAGTTATTAATAACACATTACTATTTTGTATCTAATAAACTTAGCTCAATAAAAATGTGTTTTTAATAATTACCTATTAAATTAATATCATTTATTAGTTCTCCAATTACTTACATTGTCAATAAAGAATTTTTTCATTTAAGATTCTTAAAAATTTGGTCCCGTGTGAGCCAGAGAGGTGATAAAATGCATCAGCCCTCTAAAAGTGTTCCTGACAAAAATTGCAAACAGTAGAGAATTTCTATTTCTTCAAGGCGGACCAAATAAAACTTAAAGAATATTTTTAAATTCTCCGACGCGAGGCGATGGAAACTGAATACAAAATTTGCTAGCACTTACGAAAATCAAGTGATTTAGAACTATTGCTCGAAGAGGTTTAAAGAATGATTAAATAAATGCGTCACTGATGGTAATACATTTATTAATTTAGACATTACAGACTATCAACCCTGTTTTCCGAGGAGAATAGAGCAGACGTTTAACTCGCAAGTATTTTATTGTATAATTATGTCAACGAAATGTGGCTTGAAATCCCATGTTAGTCCTCTACTAATAAAATTGTACTTAATAAAATCTAAAATTCATTCATTCACGGACAAACAACGCACAGCCTAAAACCGCTGGCTTTAAAATAATGAAATTCTGCTCAAGAGTTCCATATACAGCGGGTATCAGAAAGGTATACAGACCATTCAACTGAATCACTTTCTCCGTGGGTCCAACACCGTAATTGAGAAAACATAATCATACATCCCATACATTTGAGTCGAGTAGGTATTGAAGTTTTGTATAGGACAGTTCATATTTGAAAAATCAATCAATGGAATTTCATCATTTTTGCCGATGAGGAGACCCATCGGGCACAGGGTTTTCTGTAATAACTTTTTTTGCCACATGAGAGCAATATATATTTGAATTCGAATTGTAATTGTAATTATTAATAAAACTTATTATGAAAATTTCAACATAACATAAGCTACAACAAAATCCTCAAAAAATACTGGACCTATCAAAACATTTGTGATTAGAAATCTTACCAAAGTTCGTCGTAGATGGAAAGTTATAAAATAGTGTCATTACTAAAACCGATGCCTACAAACTTTGCCTATGCCGCAAACTTTATTACGGAGGAATCGAATTTACCTCATTGGTCTTATGGTGTTCTGGTTCAAGGAAGCAGGCAGTTCCTGGCCAACAGCCAACATTGGAACTACTGGTCTCTTTACATTTAATACTCTTAAGTTTGATGTAGTGTACTGCCCAACTTATAAGGAAACTGAGATTAATATCGTTTATTTTGCTAAGAGGTTTAGCGCAAATTGCTTTCTAGGAAAATCGGGTTTCATGATTTTTTTAGTTTATTTGTAAGACGTTTATTGGGTTGCGTTCTTACTTTTACGTCAGTTATTATGGTGCAAAAAAAGTCATTTTGTCGTCGTAGAAACTTAAAACATAAACATCATCATCACGCCTTGTTTCCCCGAAGGGTTAGGCAGAGGTGTAGTACCTATAGTAGTACACCCACATTTCGCCAGTTATGTTTAAGTCCCATGTAATAGGGGGCGAGTCTATTGCCATCAACCGGGCACAGATACAGACTCCGGGCTGCTACTGAGAAATTCCAGATAGAAAAACCCAATAGCACTTTGCCCGACCTGGGAATCGAACCCACGACCTCATGCTCAGCAATAGCGCTTGCGACCATTAGACCAACAAGGCAGTCAAACTTAAAACATGCTTACCTCTAACTATTTTATCTATTTACAGAAAATGTTGTTTAGTTTTGCCGTCGAATTTTCCACGAGGCATTTCAGTTTTCAACTGAAAAAAATTCTCATGCAAAACGAACAAAAAACAATAATGTGACAGTCGTTTGACAACTCCTGCAATTCAGAAACTTTGTGTTTCGCTTCCGTGTAAATAATTTTTAATTCCCTTTTATAATTTCCATTCTCCCTGTAAATGTCAGTGAATATAACTTTATTTTCAACTCGGACGATCAAGTTTTTATTATGTCCATGTCGTTTGTCACTCCGAGACAGAGGGAAGCGTTAATTTGACAGGGGATCTCATGCCATACTGACCCAGTTGCGTACTAGATTACTTTATACAACGTGTTGGCTTGTCAGAATTTTTCGAATCGTTATAAATTGTGTTGGAACGTTGTCGAGTCGTTTGTGACATATACTTGAGGATTTTCTTTATCAGACAGTGTTTTATTCCGTTACTTTCCTATGTCATGTTCATCTTTGTAGAGGTTGATTAGATCATTTATTGTAATGTCCATGGGTAACATTCACTCTTGCATATAAGCAATACAGCTAAACTAAAAATATATTTGCCTATGCAATTACAATAAGTGATTGTATTTGCTTGGGTAACTTTATTTTTAGTTCACAAAGCTGACTAAAAATTTTAGAACTATTGCGACCAGCTTTTAACAAAAACCGGGAATTCTAAATTTCCCGTTATTCTGTCAGCATTTTCCACACAGGAATAAAGATCAAATTAAACACTATCAAAGGACACCGACCTGGCTCAGGTTGTTTTAAAATTCGTAAATATTTGAGCAAGCAATTCACAATTCCGGGGGTGTATAAATCTGACAGATGAAAAGTTCGTAACTAGGAAACTAATTGGTCCCAAATGGCCCGATAGTCATAGTGGATGACTCCTATGGGACGAAATAAACCTGCGAATATGTAGGAATACTCGTATTTTGTTTAAGGTTCACAATAGCGTTATGATTATTGTATTTACTTTCTTCTTTGTTCTTTTTCATTTGTTTTTCGTGCTCTTTCATTTGTTTATTACAGCAAAATATAAAGAACATCATAACTTTGACATTTTGGCACATAATTTCGTGAGGATTACTTTGCTGACTTTGTGTTGTTATTCATAGTTCTATTTACTGGAGAACTTAGTGACATTTAATTTTGGGATTTACTTGTAGGCAGTAGACTTTCTCTGAAATAATAGAAAGTTCTTATTTTGCTACCGTAAAAATAAGAGAAAACGTAGAAATTATTAACGTTCTCAAGATTTGCTGTACTTTCAACAATCTCTCCCACAGAATTCGGACTAGTTTTGGACTAACTTTACTGTTTAATCAACTTATTCCAAGTTTTCCGCGAGCGTTTTGGCTTTGTTACAAATGAACGACCCAGATTCACTTCCTAGGTTTGAAGATCCCATCTACACTCGTTCTCAAAAATTAAAAGTGATTTAAGAACGAATTAAAAATTGATTTAGCATCCACTACTCTCACACACGATTCCACTAAATTGAATACAGCTGCCGTCAGGGCCATAAAATAGCATCGTCCAAACATAAGCGACAACGACCACTTTCGTATATGAAAACCAAAATAGAATGACACGTCTTTCCTTACCCTAATTGATGGAAGGAAAGCACCGGCATTGAGATTACAGGGGTCAAATTAAATCAGTCGTGTTGTATTTAAAGAGCGAGTGCGATTTTATGATCCGTGAATATCGCGCAGGCATTTCTAGATGTTCGGATCACATTTTTATTGTTATGGAAATATGAGTTTCCCGTTAGTTGGAAATTTCAAAAGGGTCGATTAGGATGTCTGGTTTTGAAGGTTCTGCACAATACGGAGTCCCCCTCCCTATTTGTAAGATGTACCCTCGGTTGAGTTGGGCTGCATTCCTTTCAAGGGTTTCCAGAATTTTTAGCCCGAAGATTTCTTTGTGATGTTGGAGTGACTTTTAAAGTTCGCGGTATTGAATTATGGTTCATACGCTCGATTGAATTTTTACTACGCCGTGAAAATTTTCTTTTAAACTCGCATATTTTTTTATTTGTGGAGGCTTTATGAATGAGTGTTGATTTATTTAGTTATGAAAGTTACTATAGTTAAGTAATAAATTGTCCCTTTCCAAAATTTTAACATTTAGTTATAGATATTTATGAACTAGACTATGCCGAAAGTATTTAAAATAGCTGCTTTATTTAACAACAAACAGAAAAACAAATGATAGCGATGCGCTTTATCGATTTTTTCTTGGTCGGTGTATTAATTAGTAGGTAAAACAATCCGTAAGACCCGGACTCTACCAAAGCGGAGACGAGACGAGAGGAGAGGAGATGTGTTTTAAACAACCAATAGAATTTCGTTATTCACCCAGATCGTCCACTTGTAAAATTCTGTAATATTTATGGTGTGCATAATAAAAAGTATTCTATCTATCTATCTCGTCTCCACTCAGCATCAGCGAATACCACTGAGCAGAGATGTATCATATTTGTATGGCGCGATCGAATATGGTCCCTCGCCGTGATTGAGCTGGGCGGTAGTACAAGGCGGAGATGTGAGCTGTGCCTCACAAGCTGGTGACGGCGCGCAGCGGAGACGAGAAGAAATGTGAGCGGCGTGCAGTGAGCGGCTCCGCTAGTTCCCCCGCGTCGCACAACCTGCAAGCCGCGCCCGCCTTCACAGATCTCCGCTCTAGCCAGCACACATCGTCGCTCCAGTCTAGCCAGTACGCATCTCCGCACAGCTTCGGTGGATAAACCATAGTTGAAAAACATCTCTTCTCATCTCCGCTTTGAACATCTCCGTACATTTCCGCTTTGGTGGAGCCCGAGCCTAAGAAACGAACTGATCAGACTAATATCAAATGTAACAATGTTAGTAACATTAAATACATATAAGGGTATAAAAAGGTCCTTTAAAATCGGAATCAGTAAAGATTTTTTTCTGGCCGTTACAAAATGCTGACTTAAAACAACATTACGTACACATGTTACAGACCTTCAGAAGTCTAGGCTGCAACAAATGAAGCCAAGTTCTGGGCGCACAAACTATGGAATCGACTGACGAAATTTTATTGAATTTTCCGTCCAATATAAGAGCCAAGTCGTTATTGATGGACGTGCCGTGACGTGGCATCAGCTCTAAAACAGCGCTTTTTGCCGAAAAGCTACGTCAAATGTCAAATAAGTAAAATTCTAGATACCAATTTAAGAATTTTACGATGGATGTTAGAAATATTGCTTAGGTTGGCTTAAAATTAAGTTATGTTGATATTAGGTGCAAACGTGACAAAAATTCAGAAGGACTGCATGCAAGCTTTTTTTACTTCCTAAAAGTGCAAGCCAGAAATTACCTTCAATTAAAAATAACTTCAGATGACTGACTGACTAGGAGATCTTGCTTAGCTATTTTATTTCTGGCAACTAATGTTTAATTCCAGTCTACTCCTTGATATGCAATGGCCTATATAGCCTCATGAAACATGAGGCTACAGGGCCTAGTGTGAATCTTTGGGTTCATTTGAGTAATCGAGTACCACGCTGGGGCGGTGCATTTCATTTATTCATTCATTCATGGCAACTAATGTGTAATTCAAGCGCTACCTGTCAAGGGTATAATTATAAATCTTTTGACTCGACTTAATTTTTAAATCTATGAGCTTTACGCTACTCTAAAATAATTATATAAAAAACATTTTAGCGGCCCTTTTGGTGATGGAATACGGAACAATGTTTCATATCAAATTTGGGACAACTTTGTATCTTTTTAGGAAGCCATATCGATCACCAGCGCTGGATATATGAGAAAATCGCATAACTGGGTGTTCCATGGATTATTTGATAGATTGGATACTACATGGTAAATGTAACAAAATGCTTCAATAACGTATCTTTTAAGGAATGGATTGATTGATCAGCTGCTAAAGATTTTTACGAGTATATCAAATTTTAATAGTCTGATTAGTCCTGGAAGCCATGAGAGTTTCTTTCTGTGATCATCATCTGCCTAGCATTTTCCCAACTATATTGGGATCGGCTTCCAGTCTAACCGGATGCAGCTGAATACCAGTATTTTACATGGAGCGACTGCCTATCTGACCTCCACAACCCAGTTACTGGGTAATACGATACCCCTTGGTAAGACTGGTTGTCAGACTTTCGGGCTTCTGATGACCCGTAACGACTGTCAAAGATCCACGAATGACAGCCGGGACCAACGGCTTAACGTGCTTTCCGAGGCACGGAGGAGTCTCGGTATGTAAAGATGGTCACCCATCCACGGACCAACCCCGGCAAGCGTAGCTTAACCTGATGGATCAACCCATGCGGCTGTTATTACTTAGCCACGAGCTCCTCAGTTTCTTTCTTTGATGAAGGGACGAAAAAAGCTTGAGTAGGTCAACTCAGCATAAGGATAACCAACATCATCTTTTCGTTGCAAAAAATCTAGGTAAGTATTATATTCGGCCTCTTATTTGTGTTATCACTTTTGGCAAAAACTACTTGAACTATCTACCTGTCACATTGGTAATGAAAGCAAAAATAGACCTACGGGGTAATTGCGTAACACATAAAATGACAATTGATCGCAATGTTCCATTTTGACAGTTCACCCACGTTCATTGCGTTATTTACGTTGTTGAGCAGAAGAATTTTTCAAACTTATGAAGCAATGAATTAGCAAATATCCTTCAAATATCTCGGAGTGTGATTGAAAGTGTGTTACGCAAGTGTGGTGTTGGTCATATCATGACGTGCAAGTGACATTCGACCTTATATCCTCATCCTAACCTTTGACGTTTGATTTGATTTAATTTAATTTGATTAGGATGGTAAAGCAATTACGAACTTTTAAAAACCTTTCTTCATAGCTAGAAAATCATTTTTCTCATTAAGTAAATATCAGCAGCCATTTATTTATACTGCTTTGAAATAGCCAACTGTTTTGAAAGCAATAAACAGCTCCAAATTATTATTACACTATTTATTATATAACAAACATACCGTACTAATACACGTTGATTTGATCCGGAACAAATAAATCATGGTCCTAAATGAACCTTCACTGTTTAAATATTCCGCTCCCGAGGGGCAAAACAACGCACTCATGCATTTTTAGTCAGTATTGCACTAGCGAGCGAACACGATGGCAAATTTCGGTTTAATTTGATAGGGAAGTGACTGGATTTAATCATGCATTTTGCTGCATGCTATAATATCTTTTTCAACACACTTGCTTATAAAGTGCCTCTTATTGAATCGCTTTTAGGTTCATAATGCAGTGTAATTAAACACGCGTGCTTTTTACTTTATATTACTGCACTAGTGCGATAATGTGCGCCACAGATAATATTTACTAGTCGGAGATGTGCGCTTTTTTTAATCTCATCAAAGAGATTTCATGCCTTTTTATTCCTGCCTACATAAAATATGATAAATTAACATAATATTTCATCATATTATTTATTGTTGTCAAAAAAAATGCATTCTTTCGTGTTCTACATCCAAATAATATACAAAATATTCAGTTTTTATGCTTTGAACAGAATAAATGGCGGCCGTCTGTGGAAAGACTAGCTAACAAATAGGTTATACTTATTTAAAAGATCTTAATAATTTTAAATTAAAAATAATATAAATAAGTACTGGATGCATTTTATGAGACCGTACTATCGCATTAGGTAATGTACCTGTAATGATAGTTATAAGGGGAACAAAAAAATAAATATACAACGTAAATAGGATAACAAACTTCATGTTTATGCCTCCTCTTTCATCTATGGTGACAATAAAAATTATCTATGGTTTAATGAGTAATCCGATGTGTTTACAATCTACTAATATATTATTTAAGTGGTATTAGTTCGTCAGGAACAATCTGTATCATATAGTAATAGTCAGTGAATCAGTGTTGCGCCATTATGTAGCATATGAAGGTGTTCATTCTAAAAACGGATAACTTCACAAGCAGTGGTAAATTGCAACGTTGCAAGCATTTTACAATCACAAAATATTATAGGTTGTGTTCTGATCATTTTAGAGCTGAAGACTTTAAGAAAGAAGGATATTTTACAGAGTATTAACTGTAAAAACACAATATTTTTAGTGCTATTTACTTGAATGTAACATTAAAAGTTTATTGCAAAGTAGTTCAATATCACAAAAAAAAAAATACTTATGTTCGAAATTCTTATGTGCATATTTTAACCTTTTGGTATTATTTTAACCTATAATTATAGTAACAAGGATGAAATAAAGCTGAAATAATATTGAAAAACGCCGAAAAATGTTGCTACCTTTGACAGTTCGCTTTGTTTACCTCGCGTCAAAGTGGTGATATCTGCTGTCACATCAGCTTTGCGTAATATTCCATAATAGTTTAAGAAACTTTAATTATTTTTTACCTTGCAAGTGTGTTGAAAAACGTCGTATGAAACGTGTGTGCATTGATCATTACGCACTTGTATCATAATGTTCTATTGTTTAAAAAATGTAACATGTATCAAAAAGGTGTGTTAATATTTATGTGTGTAGACCATCAAACTGAACAACTTTCTTCATGGGACTGTACACAACACATGGACATCGTAATCGCAAAAAATAATGAGCCGTCCCATACGTTTAGGTCAAATAAGTATTGAAGTTTTTTGTGGAACAGTTATTAATTTCTTCGCGAGTCTTTATTTGCTCGTAATTAAATATCGATACCTTAATTTAATTTGACGCTTTTTAAGACACTATACAGCTATAGCAGTAATAACAATAAAACTTCTATTGTGTCTCGTTTGCATCCCGCAAAGTGAAAAATGGAGAATTGTGCCTTTTTTTCCCTTTTGAGAATTGTGCCTTGTACTTAATTAATCCAATGAACCAAACCATTTTTAGGGTTCCGTACCTCAAAAGGAAAAACGGAACCCTTATAGGTTCACTTCGTTGCCTGTCTGTCTGTCTGTCTATCCGTCCGTCTATCTGTCTGTCTGTCAGTCTGTCAAGAGCCTTTTTCTCAAGCTATCAAGAGTTAAGTTAGAGTGGAGTTATCAAGTTGAAATTAATGTCAAATACGTAGGTCCACGGTCCCTTGGAGTTCTAAAAAATCAAGCTTCAAAGTCAACGCAATAAAAAAATACGGCCCGTTATGCGAGACACATATTTTGATTCTCGCAAATAAATCAAAACCTATAGGGTACTTCCCGTTAACCTAGAATCATTTTTGGCAAGAAGCAAGGTCTCACAGCGAAAGTAAAGGTAAAAGTCCGAAAATCGTTAATTTGTTTTCTTGTGATTACAAACTTACATTTGCAGTTGGAGAATTGACCGTGACTTTTCATTACTGGCATTAAACATCCAATATTTTATTAAGAGCACTCTTGTGTCTGCCATTACATTTAATTAAAATTGCTTTGATTTAATTTATCTAATCGAAACCGGGGGCAAAACGCACGACCAAGGATCGGGCAGAGACCGCGCTTACTAGTTTGTTATATCCATGGGAAACATAACAAACAGTGTTATGAAATTCTGAAAAAAAAATCTTAGTTAAGGATCTGACTGATAGGCAAGCTTTTAATAGCACATTTAGATTAACTTTGCTGGATCGGAAAAAAACCCAAAGTAACCTCTTTTCGTAATATGTAATCTATCTCACAGCTACAAAACAGACTTTTTTTTTTCTTATTTTTATATAAATGAAAAGGTAATAAGAAAATGATTAAAATTATTACCATGTTTAAATATCTACCAAATGTGCGAAGCAAAAACTTGCGTGCCTACAGTTCGTAATACGCAGAAGTACGCCGGATCATAGCGCCTTAATAAAAATCTTAAACTCACAGCCTGAACCGCTGGATCTACGAGTAGAAACATGAAATTAGCACAAGAGATCCTTAGATATCTAAGGTGAGCACAAAGGAACGATATTTAAAAAACGACTTACTCCTTTAACTAAGTTCTGACACTAACAAGCAGGAGGTACCCACTTGACTCAATATCCAGACTTTTTCGTACAAACGCTAAATACGTGATTTATGAAAGAGACTTGTTGAAACACTCAAGTAACGGTTCAAATCTCGCAGAAAAGCAAGATGGATGTGTGTTGCACATTTTATGCCTGAAAATGTGAGACGAAGACTGCAGATTGTTTTTGGGGTTCCTTGAGTAGGAAGTGGGCAGTACGAAATCTGTTTCAAAAGATCTAAGACGTAAACATAGACACTTTGATTTCTCTTGTGAAATAGTTGTCGTCTTTAAAGTTTATATCAAATTATAATAACCACTTATTACATGAATACTTGAAATAGTTTCAGCTTTTATAAAATGCTGTGAGAGAAAAAAAGTCCCAAGAAAACTAAATAAAGTAAACTATAACAAAAATACAAAACAGCAATTTGATATCTTCTTTGAAGATGCGTCACAAAATTATGAGGCTGACAAGTTGATTCATAGGGTATTAAAAACATATCAATCTAAATAAGGCAAAAACTATTCTCAGAAAAATATTGAGGTATTCAAAATGAATCACCTTTTTTGATTTATTCTTATGGTTTTTGGTAGATGAAGATATTTATAAGACACAATTTTGTTACGAGTAGCAAATTGGTGCAGTGGGCATATTATATCATAGCTTTAGAATAATTAGGTATCATCGCGAGGCAAAAAAACTTAAGTGCACGTACGGAACCAACAAAAAAGGTGCAAGACGATTTTGACAATTTTTAAACTTCACAAAAACTTCTTTGCATGCCTGAAAACTCAAGCATGCAAATTACGAGAACATACTTCAGAAATGGTATTTTCGAAATGAAAAATGAACAAAATTGTGCTTTCTTCTCTTTGGAGTCAACGTAAAATGCATGAAACAGGACTGAGTGTACCAACTCGCGTGTGTAAACGACGAGAGCAAAATTGTTAGTTAATTTTTGAGCAAAAGTTTCTAAAGGACTCACTGACTATTTAAAAAGGGGAGTTGGAGGGAACATTTTTCTAGATCTATGATAGGTACCTTAATGCCAATTTAGTTTAAGTATTTATGGAAGTATTTATGTCACAATGACGGAAATCTCCAGGAGGATTGAGGAGGACTAACACATTGCTTACTATCAGGTGACAAACGCGAGCCTATCAATAATAGTAACCAATGTTTTTATTCACCAATTAATCGAAAAATAATGATAAATATTTTAATTGCTGATGACATCATTGTTGGAATAATAGGTGGTCAATATTAAAGTCAAAGTCAAATCGTTTATTTCAAATAGGCTCATAAAAGCCACTTTGAACGTCAAAGATTAACAAGAAAATAGAATTGATTCTAGTTGCCCCTTTCAAAAGGTAGTTTCGTATGGAGAAGAATAGGCTAGAAACTCCACCGTTACTCTTTTAAAATCTTTTACAATATTTTTTAATCCTTATATGTGAAGAAAGACTATGCACCTGGAATGACTATACCACAATAGGTAAAACAATGACAAAATGAAGCACTGACAGATAAGTATTTTATTTTCACATATTAGAACCAGTGGTGGCCCAGTGGTAACGGCCGCGACTTACGAGTTGTAGGTCGCGGGTTCGAACCCAAGCAGGCACTTTACTTTGTGTAAAATATTTCATCACCACTGCTCTCAAAACGGTGAAGGAAAACATCGTGAGGAAACCGGCATGTTCTAGAAGCAAAAATTCGAAGACATGTGACATCTATCTACCCGCACTGGGCACACGTGCTGGATTACGGCCCACACTCACTCCCTCTCACCGAGAGGCGGCCTGTGTCCCAGCAATGGGAATATTATAGGCTCATTAAGCTCACATATTTACAAATATTGTAAAGTAGTCGATTTTCCTAAAAATTTAACAACTTATAAGTCAGTGAGTGATTTAAAGTAATCACAGAATGTAAAACCAATGTCTTAAAAATAATAAATTATACAACTAAATTAGCAACCAGTTTGATTTTGTCCACACTCTAGATTGTCCTATTAGTTTGCAATACTCCCGAAGATTGCTTTTAAGTAATCCTGTCAGTGGCGTGCGTTTCATAAAGACGGAAAGGCACTGCCTTAAAGCAGGTAGGTATTTAAGATTTTAACGTTGATAATACCTACCTAGTGTGAAAATTGGATAATATTCACTGTGAAAGTTGTTCAGGTGCTGTGTGTATGTGTATGTTGCGTTTTCAAAACTATCTTTCGGTGAAAAAAATGGTTTCGTATTAACAGCCGCACGGGTCGATCAATCAGGTTAAACTACGCTTGCCGCGGATGGTTCGTGGATGAGTGACCATCTTTACATACCAAGACCCCTCCGTTCCTAGGAAAGCATGTTAGCCGTTAGTCCCGGCTGTCATTCGTGGATCTATGACAGTCGTTACAGGTCGTCAGAAGCACGAAAGTCTGACAACCACTCTTACTAAGGGGTATCGTATTATCATGTAAAATACTGGTATTCAGCTGCATCCGGTTAGACTAGATGCCGACCCCAACATAGTCGGGAAAATGCTAGGCAGATGATGATAATAGCTTTTAAAATGTTTTGCCTACGGTTGTCTTATAACTCTGTGCACGTCACTGCCTGTCACCATCATCATCATTATTTTTCCCCAGAATCACTCACCGCCGGGTGGGTATCCTACATAACAGCATACCTTTATTTTATGCCAGTATCTACAGGTTTGTGCGTGTGTTCGTCTACCTACCTCATCGAATTATTTCCTGTCCTCTGACAATGTTGTCAGCCCAAGAGCTTTCCTTCATCCCGAATTTTTTGGTCCTGACCTTGACCAAGATTCGATAATTATGTGCATATCTACATCGCCACATGCAAAACGCGTCACACTGACGTCACGCAAAATCCTGCATCGCGCAATCAGAGTTTACCGCGCGACTAGCATATACATATACAACATCCCGACATCAACCGTCGGGCTGTAGCCCACCAGACACAACACCCGTCTGGTCGGAGGATCCTCCCTTTACATAAAGGATGAGTGAACTTTACACCCTGTTCCTCATGCCTCTATAATTACCTTAATCTACCGACTGATCTTCATATCTAGCCAAAGCATGTAAATAAAAATAATTCTATCCGTATCTTTTATAATATTGTAATTGTATATCATCTCATTATATGTATTACCGCAACTCAACAACGAGTTCGTGGAATCCGGGGATAAATGTATCAACTTTTAATAAAAACAAACTGCTCTATATTATTATGTATCCTATTACCATTCGTTAAATTCAAATTACGAGTGCTATGAACTGCGGTATATAATACAAACAGCCATTAAGAGAGACTAACCAACTCAAGTAACGGCCCATTTATATGTAAATTTAGCAGTACAAAGATAATTTAAGGGATTTTACTTCTTAAGATCTATTTAAGGTCATAGGTGAAGTTAAGAAGGGTAAGATATAAATTATATAAGTTTGAAATGTCAATTTTGAGTTGGCAATCGGGATGATGATTATTAGAAAAATTGGACACGTATTTTTTCTCTTCTTACGTCATCAAAAGATTACGGCGGTACATTGTGTTAATATGTGTCATGATTATAATGTGCCTAGCTAGATACTGAGTTGAGACGTAGCGAGCCCCCACTCCCCAACTTTAATGCGTTTTATCTAAGACATTTTTTATTAATATTACAAAGCAAAAAATACGTATCTAATATTTTTTTATTAACTGATTGACGGATTAAATAGAATTTATTTTTTATACCTAGGCATCATCCCTAAGGAAGAAGTAGTAAGATTAATACGGGTTTAGTTTGTTTGTACTGGTACCTACTTTATCATGTAGATGTAACTTTGGCTCGTTGTTAATCCGGTACTTTGAAATCTAACTTAGCTAAGCAGGCTCAATTTGTTTACTAACCGTAGTACTTTACTAGCTAAATTTCAAAACATGTCTAAAATCAGTTAAGTACTTTACATATGTAGTTTTGGCATCAAAAATTATTGCTATAAAATGTGCAGAGACATGCACTAATTTATAGACATATGTAGGTCCTCTGACTGCTTAACGAGGTAATTTTCTGCAACCGATGTAACCGATGCAAACGATACAACGGGCACACACACGCGCACGTGGCACACAGACGCAGATATATGCCAACGGCCTTGAGTGCATAGCTTGCGTGTTCTGTACTGAGTTCACGCAACGCGTCGTACGTCCACCCAGTAATAGGACTCGCCCATGAGCGCTGTCTCAAATTAGACGCATTATTAATTTGTTATACATAAAGCAAAAGGTATATATTAAAACACGTAGGTATACAAAAAGATAAATAATTAAATTATCTTTAAAATGGTGAAGGTTTCATAAAAATACACTTCATAGTTTTTGCGTGATTCTCTATTTTTTATCCGCATTAGACATAACTTTACAAATTAATTACACTATGTAATATTAACATAATCTAAAATATTCACTTAATAAGTTATCAAAGAATGCTCTAATGTAACATAAATATTTTTTCTAAATCATTAACACTACTCGTTTAGACGTGATAATCAGTTTAAAATCATTCAAAGTCGGTTATCGTCGTCTCCAACCGCGAATGCAATTGCACTTGCTGCAGCTGTGAGCCATGTGAACGTGTGCGTGATGCTCGCTCGTTGTATGGAGCCAACCTTCTGTCTCTCTCTATTTTGTGATTAAATAACAAAACAAGCCCTAACAACAAAAAGCACAACCAATCAAAATATAATGAGCTCAACTCAGATATAATCAAGGGAAAAAATCCAATGTCTAACAAACAGGCATTTAGAGCTAAACAAGTTTCAACATGTCATCAATCATAAGGCGGATTGACGGACGGTGTCAAGTATGACAGTAATGAAATTTTACGCCCGCATCATTGCATTTGCTTCGGTAATTACGTGTTAAACTGGCCGGGTTATAAGCCAGATTATTTTTTATTGATACTGTTTGTGGAATGTCGTTAAGAAAATAGATTAGCGCTTTTGTTTTTTGAGTTTAGAGAATGCTGATTTGGACATAATACGTTGAAGATTGACATCCATTTGGTACAGTCTTTACCTACATTTGACGGTTCTTCTCCAATAATTGTCTTTTCTACAGCTTCATTCTTAAATAAATCCTAAATTCACTTCGTAACGTATTCGTTTTAATCTTAGTGATTATGACATTACAGTCAGACCTGCCAAAAAATAAACAAAAATAAAACCTTCAAAAATTATACAGGATTGTCATATCGTCACGCGCTATTGTTAAAAGAAATCTCATATAACTTAACCGTAATCCAATCGTCAATCACGATTGTCAAATTATAATTTACAATTATAATTTACAATTAATCGCGGTGAAGCTGTCGACAACCTCGGACACCATGGCCTGTCCTGCTGCAGGAGTGCAGGCCGCATAGCACGACACGCCAGCATTAACGATATTATTCGTCGAGCTCTTGTCACCGCCGGCGTACCAGCGATATTAGAACCAAGCGGCTTGGTACGTGACGATGGGAAGAGACCAGACGGCATGACGTTGTTGCCTTGGAAGGTGGGTAGACCTCTGGTGTGGGACGCAACCTGTGTCGACACCCTTGCGCCATCTCATGTTCCAAGCACGGCGAGCTGTGCTGGCGCCGCTGCTGCGGCTGCTGAGACCCTTAAGCGGCGCAAATACTGTAACCTTATCGGTAACTACAGTTTTGAGCCGTTTGGGGTCGAAACGCTCGGGTCATGGGGCCCGAGTGCGCGTCTCCTTTTTAAGGAAATTTCTCGCCGACTGGTCGACACTTCACGTGACCAGAGGGCTGGCTCGTTCTTTGGCCAAAGAATTAGCATTGCCATTCAACGTGGCAATGCTGCCAGTCTTCTGGGCACGTTTCCGGATGACAGCGATGCGGACGAGTACTTCGACGCCTAAGTTTCCTTTTGTTTTGTATATTTATTTGTATAGTTAGTTAGTTCGTTAGTTAGTAGAAAAAGATATTTTAAGTTTTTTTAACATATAATTATTTAAGAACTTAAATATATTATAATTTACAATAGTCAACCCTTTAAATGCAAGCTCCATTTCTTATAACTGAAACCAGGCCGAGCTAACAAGACACGTATTAAAAAGCTCTTAAATCGAAACGGCATAGCACAGAAGCAACAAAAACTGACATCGAAATGTGGATACGAATAAAGAGGACGCTCTGTGACAGTCGGAGATTCCAAGATATAAAAATACAAAGATAAATCTGCTGCCCCCAAAGTCACTGATAAAGGGCATGCAGGTCTTAGAACTGTTGGAATAAAGGTGAATGTTGTGGATGCTTCGGTAGCAGCAAATGAATGGTGATCTCGATGTCTTTAGGTGTAAATTATTCAAACGCGGCTCATCCAACGACGCTCGGCTGATTCTACTTTTTACTGCCGTAAGCCCGTCTTTAAACATAAACGAAGGAATTATTTAGAGAGCCCGGATCAAGAATTAAACCACAAGGTGTCACTGTTGAATTCTGATTACGACCCAAATCAAGGTTGTGGGAGAATTGTTAAGTGACAGTATTGGAGAATTCTCTCTTTGTTGTTAATTTTAAAATGTGCACCAAATCAGAAATGGGCTTATTTTTTAATAATTTCCCTGTGCTGTCTTGCACGCTTTTAATTTCTAATGAAACATCGAAGAATAATTAAAATATTTAAAAAACTATTCAATTCTAAAGACCAAAACAATAGTAATTTTAGTTACAGTTTCTTATGTTCCATTACTCTACATTAACTGTTGAATTCTCGCTTTGAAAGATAGTATTTGTCGACTGCAAATTCTAACCCGCATGAGCCAAGAAACATAGTTTTAAGCTCAAAATGAGATTGGAATTGTTGCAAACTTCATGGGCATGCCGCATGCTTTAGAGCTTTATCACTCGCTTGTTATAATTTAGTTACCTACTCGTATTTTATTACTGTGAGAACGCCTGTGTTTATTTTCAGTTACCTACTCAGTTAACCTTACTGCATTCCGTACTTCTTCTAAATTATAGGATCTTGCATAATTTTAAGTAGGATTGAGCTTAATTTAGCATAATGTGAATAACATTTTATTTTTGCTGACTATTACAAAAATCAGAGAAGAAAACAATTATTAGCCATCAAGGGTTTATTTGCAAAACATATTTTAAGTCGCTTCATTAATTAGCACTGCAGAAAATTATCTTAGTGATCCCTATGTATTAAGTCAGTAGATTCTAAAACCCCATTATGATCACTTCAGTAGATGTTGATGTAAAACCATTAAACAAAATAGTTTCCAGAACAATCAAAGTTCTTAATCACAACATTCACCGCCTAATAACTGAAAACTATTCTTGTAGCTGTCGTAAACTCATATCGGGGTTAAAATGGCGCCCGTGATTACACAAACGTCAATAATAGTATATAATTACAGCGCCAGTGTCTGGAAATAGCGAAATTGATTAAAGGAATTATGTATAAGTGTCGACGATTGTGAGTTCCTCTTTGTTCTAGTAGAGCAGTATTTATGTATGTTGACTCGTGCTGAAGAAATAGCAGCAAATTATGGACATTTATCTACATGGTACATGTTAGCCAGATGTTTGTATCCTCGGAACTATTGATACTTTTACTAATGGGAAGCTACAGTATTGCCGAGTTTCATAGGATATATCTTATGTTAAAACAAGAAATTACACGCTGACGAAGTCGCGCGCAGAAGCTAGTATTTTCTTAAACACCGTATAAATTCATGATTATTTTAAGACCAAGTAGTACTAAACCAATTCAAGAGGATTCAATAAATAAACAAATCCATAAATTCAAATGTAAATTTTAAAATATTCACCGACTTATGGTTTTGGCCTGGATCATCTTCGACTATGTTTTTGAAACCAATTCTTTCTAAACCACAAACCTACATTGCCTTGGCCAAGTACCTACACCAAGATGCATTACCAGATATCGTTTTTCACAAAAAAAGGAGCAAAGATAACCTATTTTGCCGAAATCCCAAATAAATATGAGAATATTATTATTATCACTTATAGCCTTAGTTTTAACTTGAAATGCCTGAATTTAATATTCACAAAATAGTGGATATACTCTTTTACCGATATACCGTTTCATAGCCACCTCAGGTTGCAACATTATCAAACGGAGCACACCGTATGGGGATCAGAAACCATGTAGGGACTAACATGCATGACGTTAATCCACTAACAGCTTAGCGAGGTGAATGAGAGGCGCGAGCTAAGCGAAAAACAGCTGCCTGTCGCCACTTACTCAAAGAAAAACAAAATGTTCTTTCTTTACTACATACTAAGTGGATAATGTGAGGTCCGACTCCAGACTTATGCTTATGATTATGATAAGGATACTAACATTAGATTTAGGTTTTCTTTACTAACACTATATAGAACTCTGTGGTCTGATAATACAAGTTTTCGTATATCTTTCATCTTTGGAAAATAAATTGCGTTGTAATGTTGAAATTCTTTTTGTCCGATTTCCAATTGTACATTCACCATCGTACATTTACAATATTTCAATCCTGTATGTAGGATATTCTTGTAATTTTGTTAATTGATCACCATGGTCTAACTTTCATTACCAGACACTTTATCCTCATTTAAAACAATTACAACCTAAGAAAACACGGACTCTAGCACTATTTCTTGACGAGTCGAGGTATAAGCCTACTATGTAAGTGCTGTGCGCACCTTTTCGTACACAAGTTCGCTGTAGGACTAATAATAATAATACAATAAGACAATCTCCGTAAATATGTTTGTGAACGTCGGAGTGCCATAATAAATAAATAAGCCCAAACCTCGCCTCTCTAAACTATTCAGGTGTTCTTTCTAACCCTTTAATCAATTTGTTTGTATACAGAAATAGCCAAAACATATCCGAAGGAGAGCTATATGAACACAACTTTAAACCGTACAAATTGACATAATACTCCCACACCACCCAATGAATTAATAAGCCCTCGCCAGATAGAAACAAATTAACGAGACGTCTCACCATTAATCGCCTCGCTTCTAATGTAGGACGAGCCTCTAGGTGCACATCGTGACCGCTTGGCCATTCGCCGCGCACAAATCGCGCCCATGTCGCGTGTAGTTTATAGTACTGCCGGCGGCATCTCACCATGCCCCTGTAGATACACGCCTTCCTTCGTGGACACCATTTTTGGTATTAAGGTTACATACAGACTGATATAAAGCATCACTTTCTTGTTATAGAGCGAAGATTTCTACGCTGATAGCTGTGACGTGTGTGTGGTCGTCGATCGATGATCGTACCAGACGTGGTACGATGAACGGTTTAAATAATTTGTTAAGATTCTATGAAGTCATTGACACAAAAAAATCCTTTATATTTCATTGCATACAAGGTGGTGTTTCGGAGAATATTTGTGTGATTTTAATCAATACCTATTCAATTTCGTTTCGGAAAATTTGAAATAGATTTCCACTAAAAATGAAAAGCCGTGAAAAATGCCATTTAAAAAAATTATACCAAAGAGCGTTCACTCGTAGAAATAAACTCTACTGTAAATAGCAATTTGAAAATTTCCCGCGTTGTGCATATTAAAACATTTCATTCGCCGTTTCAGTAGTTGCTCCGCGGGGCGTGCACAACTCTATGGGAGTTCGGTTGAGTGCGCACTACAAAGGTCGAATGTGATGTGTTTTCCTTTTATTTATGTGTACCTGGTGCACTGGGCCACGTCATTAATACATAACGTTCATACATTGAAAGCTATGCCTTTTTGTGAAGTAATAGGGTATGTTTTGCTATGGCTAATGTGAAGTATAATTGTGGGGTTGGGATTAGCTAAGTGTGATGAAAATTGCGTGTTGTGTTTATGAGTTAATGTTACCTATAAAAAGGTGATATTTGTTTGTGTACGTAAATAACCAGATGTTGATATCAAACTGTAACTTAAAAAAAAAAAAACACCACTTGCTGAAACTTCACAAGAATTCACATCAAACTATCGTCAAGGATAATTGCAACAAAAAACTCAAAACAAACAAAACGAGTTAACACTTTCCATCTACCCTCGCAATATTTCTCCCATTCTCTATCTAAAAAATCCAATTTCGCATCCGTCGGCAACACGTGACGCCGAAAAAACGCCGAGTCTGACAAAGCCGTCATAAAGTCCCCAAGTAATTCATAAAGTGGGAAAGTGCCATTCCTCGTTCACCCAGACGATTCGTCGCACGAAGTCACGACAGAGACCTATTAATTTTTACGATCCATTTAATTCTTTAACCTGGCGGAATCAATTTATAACAGTTTTATCGCCAGAGATTTAACGTGCGTTGTAAAGCTTCTGTCGGTGTCTCGATACAGTATTGCATCGCAAGCACGCTATTGAAAACCGAGTGAGAACTACTAATTGGATTTTCTACTTCATTTTGTATAGATAAAATGTGTGGCCATTGTACGGATAGCATCTCGTATTTGCCAGTGAAAGATTGCGCTACGCAATGTTTCAATTCATTAAGGAGAAATTAATGATGAAAGCTTCGCAATATTTATTCGATTTGCATCCTGAATGAACGCAAAGTATTTAACGACTGTTTATAATTTTAATGTTAAAGAACACTAGCTGAAAATAAGCCTTATAAACAAGCAAATAAATTATCATTTTGGTTTACCAATAGTCATGGCGGCTTGACAACAAGATTATCTTAGGTCACAACTCCAAACCTACATCATTTTAATGAAACCATTTTCGTAATACATTCTCCTACAACAGACACGATAAAATCCTCAGTGAACAAACACAGAGGAGCTCTTAAACATTGAATGTGAACACAAGGTCAAATAACAAAGAAAAGTTACCTTATTTATGTCACAAACCCTTTCAACATGAAAACGCTGATTAAATTACATACAAAAAAGAACATGAGCAACGTTGAAATCACAAAAGAGCCTTGAAATTTCGCTACGAGATTAAAACCCGGGGAAAACTAGAAGAAAACGATACGTGGAAACAAATATTGGAAAGATAAAAGTGTTGAATGCAAATCAAGAGCAGACGAATAGAACATTGTGTCCATTGTGATGGTTATACACTTTCCTTAAGTTATGATTGGACGGAAAAAAAATAAACTTATATAGGTAACTGGATTATTAGGTAGGTACATAAATCTGTAAAAAGTTTTATTTATACCGCTGAAGTAGAGTTGAAGTGTTGTTGTTTTAGTTTGTTCTAATCTGTGGTTGTGTAGTTTAGGCTTAACATACATTTAGCCTAAAATTGGTCTACATTGTGGACCTGCCTTAATCTACGTCAGATTAAATATGAAAGCACCCTTATGTTACTAAAGTCGCCAAAACGTAGTGACAATAACGTATGCTCGAGTGGACAAACTACCCCGAAATTCTAAACCGGTAAGTCTTAAATACCCTTGAGACATAACAAAATACTGGTAACCACCCAGTTATCGACGTTTCAGTAAACGCAACGCAACGCAATGGGCAAGCGTGCGTTTCAATCGTAAATCAATGAGACTGCAGTCACTTTGCATACTCAGCCATTAGCACAAACCACTGCGCGCGGGCCGCTGTTTTATAAGCGGATTACTGCGGTAAATAAATAAATAAAATATAAAACCATGTGTTCACTTTAAATATATCTATATATATATATATATAAAAATGAAGCTACCCTGAGTGTAAAGTTTATGAGGCGGTTGTTGTGATAAGAATCAGACGGCGATATAAATATTTCTTAAATCACTTTCCAATTTTGTTAAGGAGATTTGAAACGAAGAGGAATATAACTCATTTTGAATTGTCGTCTTTTGTTTTAATACAAACATGTGAGTTTTGTAAAAGACTTCCAAATTATTTTTAAAAACCAAATTACATTATGAAATGTTTCTTAATAATTAATTGAAGTGGTAATTGCAACCATTATCAATTTCGTTTACCTTTAAATCGATCTTCAGATTACATTCTGAGAGACCCATTTCGAAGAAATTAGAATTTCTGTTAACCAATTATTCGAAATAAACAAAATACTTATGGTCAACAATTCTATAACTGCAATTGAAAATCTTCGTCTTCGTTTAGTTTTGAACAGCTACGAATAATGGAACAAAAATTTGGAATTAATTTCGGTATTCAATTTGTATAATGATGTCATAAAATTTTCGTATAGTAAAATAATTAGAGGTGGGCTTTATACGTGTCGCCTGTTTTGGGTTTACCTGGTGAACTCCAAATCCATTCCATGTTTGTAGCATTAATTTCCTCCAAATGTCACATCCACATCAGACTGACCAGTTTCACCTGATTGGATTGATGTATGAACCCTTTACGAACAAAAATACGAAGCAGTACGTTTCAACATTTGATTTTCATGTGAATCGTGTAACTCTATAAATTGGTGTCATTCGAGCGTGACTGATATTTTGATACAAACTAGATTTTAACAAACCGTTCGTGTTTTGTTAGCTGAATTTTTTCAATGTTAGCTTTAAATTAGATAACATTTGTCACCTTTTACACATACCACTTTATAATTACCTACTTGAAATAACTATTTGAAAGTTCCAATTTAACTTGAAATGTTTAAAATTTTCTATCTTCGATTTTAAATCTCAAAATGCTTATTGATTATGCAACATGCACTTGTGTTAGAGCGTTATTAAAAAATAGTCAACTGCAATTCATCAGTGAAATCCAACTATGTATTTTATTACGACTGTAAAAACATGACTATTTTTGAAAGCGATTTATCACACCCTGCTTAACCTCTTAGGAAAACCTAACGATACTTCGCATAAAAGATAAAATGTTTATACCTACCAGATAAAAAATACGGCTTCATTTTGAGCCGTTTCCAAGATCATAGATAGCTGTGAATTAATACTGACCATTTCTCAACTGTGTCCTACAGCCTGAATGTTAAATCGAATAGAAAATTTATAATCAGTTAGATCTTACTGCATAAGACGTGAAATATAGACTTAAGACGTTTGGAATCTTATACATAGGTATTTACTTGTAGATTTCTACATAATTATTCATTGAAAGTGGTTGCAGATTGGAACTTCTGAAAAAATTCAATTTGAAACAGGTTTAGACTTATTACAATGCTTTTAATAAATAGGAAATTCTGGCTCTCTGTTGCATTTGGAATCATAATAAAATGAAAGAAGACGCAAAATTTGCAGTCTAAAAATAACATAACATCACTCCTGTAATCCCCGAAGGCTTAAAATAACTGGCGCCAGTTATTTTTATATTATAGGCGCTCTAAAAATATGACATCAAAATCCAAATGGAATCCTCATTAAAATTCAAAACACCAATATTTAAGTACTAAAATCAACGTCATTAACAGACGACTCTTACTTAATTACTCGTTGATCAAATAACGCAAATCCGTTCATAACACGCGCACTAATCAAAACTGATCGGTTGAATCAGCGAGTTTGCAGTGCATGCATTGAAATCATAAATCAATTGGATAGCCTATTACTTTGTGTGTCCAGCCATTAGCTAGCTTCCATGTCGATGTAAGTGCAACCCCAACTTGGAAACTGGCGATATTGTAAACTAAACCGGGAATAGTGCTGCGAAATTTAGCGTCACAATTTGATATTATTCGAAGCAGCTTGTTTATTATTCGAAGCAAAGATAAAATCGGTAAAATAATAATAATGTTATATTTATACCACCTATTCCTATTCAAATAAGTATTCCTATTTAATTATGTATTCATAAGTTTAATTTTGACATAAAAAATATAATTTTTCAATCTAATGAGAAAAACGGATTCTGAATTGTATTCGCCATAAAAAACCTACCTACCACATCACTACTCTTCGTATGACATTTTTCATACGAAGAGTAGTGATTCAATCAATCAATTATAGGCTGATTATTAATAGACTTCATTACATGACTGCAAAATGATATGTAAAATAGGCAGCCATTATCTTGTATTAAAGGTAATTTAGATGAGTTGTTGCTTTGTTATAATATTCTAGTCATAGCTTTTTTTTTTGGGTGGGAAAACTCTACTCAGCCACATATTTGAATAAAAGCAGTAATAGGTACCTACGCTGATTTTCATTTAAAATTTATTTTCATTCACCCCTTTAAAATATCTAGACACACTTTATCGATCAGTTCCTTTCAACTTCCATTGTTAACAACAAGGTATGAAAAGTCACACAGGTCCCCACACTGTATGTACGCACATATAACTTATGACTTATGGCGGAAAATCAATTTCCATCGACCCCCGACGGCTCCGACGTCTCACTTACTACGCACCCTCCCGTACTACTGATCGAGCTGTTTTTCACCTTCGTTACACATGTCAAAATAAACAAAAAATGATGAATAGACTAGCTAAGGAAATCGTTTAATGTGAATTTTAATGATTCGTGGTAAGGGTCGCGTAATAGATGTAACTTTCTTTAGAGGGGTTCCTCGCTACATGCCATAGAAGATCAATTGATGGTCACTAAGTATTATTGGTTACTCATTGCCAATGTGCGCTTTCATAATTTCTAACGAGACGATTTTATCACATGGTCGCGTCCATGGCACGGCATCACAATAACACTGGGAAATAAAATGTATGGAAATATATGAAAAATGATTTTTTACGTATTTCCATAGATTTTACGGACGTGGATGTGGACGTCCACGACAATATCGTCGCATTTGAAATTATAATTAAGTCTTGTGTATAAGTCGCCCCAAACCAAAAACCAGCCAAGTGCGTGACGGACCACGCACAATGAATGAAGGGTTCCATAGTTGGAATGAATTTGTCCCAAGAACAAACTGAATATTGCAGTTGAATAACATGTAGGTATTCGTGTGAGTATCTACAAGTTACATTCCAACTGCAAATGTAAGTTTGTACGCACAATATTGGTCGATTTACCATATTATTTTAAGCCCACAGACTTCTTATCGGTTTTCCTGTAATCTATATGTACAGAACTATCTTTTCTATATTTTTTTTTCATTATTTTAGGCTTAATAGTTTCGGAGATAAGGGGGGAATGGTTAATTTTCATATATGTTCCTAAATAACTTTAAACCCTCAAATTAAAAAAAGTGTCATATCAAATGATAGGGCTTACCCTTTCATGTGATATGTCGCACAGTGCATTTTTTTTTAATTTTCTTATTTGTCTCCCAAAAGTGACCACCATATTCAAAATTCATTTATTTACGAAACACGCCCGTGTGATCGCAGAAATTAATTTGTGTACTAAATTTCAACTTAATCGGTAAATTGGATTCAGAGCAAATTGGCTGTGACAGACGGATAGACAAACACACGAGTGACCATATAAGGGTTCCGTTTTTTATTCGGACATACAGAACCATAATTATGTAGGAGCTTACTATTGAATATATCGTTTTTTAGTAGGACGTTCTAATTCTAACCCAGGTCATGTTGGTTACGCATCGTGATAACTTTGTCTCATGGCGTCGTATTGCTTCAGTTGGTCACGGTTGCTATAGAGCATGAAAGTCGCCCGGACACCCAGACAGTCGGATGTCCGAAAGCTTGACAGACCCCAACCCCAACAGAGTAAGTAAAAGCCTAAGATACTGATGTATCTAAAAGTGGGCATTCACGATAGCGCCATATGGCGTGGCTCCAAACAACTAAAGTCAAATGGAACGATTGAACATCCAGAGTTTTACATCACGCCAACGGATTTTAACATTCACGATCAAATTTTGGATGCACATCACGCCATTTGGCGCGATGGTCTGGCCGTGAATATCCACCTTAGGAGGAAACCGTCTAATGTGTTTAACGTGGCAGGGTCGCAAAATTAAAGTGCGTGACTTTCTACCGATTAAATCGACTACGAAATTCACTTGAAAACAAGCACTTTAGGGTAAGTCAAAAGCTGGTTAATAACCCGACAATATGGTTACTTAAAACTTTTAATTGTTGAACGTTTATCGCTGTTTTGTCACGATTATATGATCGTAATCGCTATTTCGTGGGGCAAAGTTGTCAACGAAGTAAAGTTTCATAGATTTATGTAAATAAATGCGATGAGGAATGTTGTGTGACTTCGTTTTTTCGTCGCTTTCGTATAGTGGCCCAACCGCCACTACGTCACGTCACTTTTATGAACTGGAAACAAACATGAGTTGTTAGAGGGTTGAAAGAAATGAGCTTTGTCTTGGCATGTTTGGTAATATTATACTCTAATTTTATAAATAGGAGCGAAAGTAGGGTGTTACGCGATTAACCGAAGATGTCTCTTTTGTGCCCACTATGAATGACTTTGCGATAGAGTGTCTTTCTTCCTGTAGCGAAAATAGAATCTCGATGTTAATATGAATTATTGAAGCAACCATCCACGACCCCAGTTCGTCGTACAAGCATAGATGTACCATTTTTAAGTGTGTTACATTAGTTTTATTTAACAAAAATAAACGGTAACAACCTCTGACGCATCACTTCACTCACAGTCGTAGATTACGTGCAAATGATACGTAGTGCCGACCTGTCCGGGCGAAGCGTAGGGGAAGCTTCGCACTTCGCGTGACCCTCCATCGCATCCGGGGTGAGTCCCGCGTGGAACACTGACGTTATAAAACTGTATATATTTTAATACTGATCAAAGTTAATCTATGCGTTTGTAGACTTCAATAATCGGGAAAAGAGGCTTCATTTGTTTTTACATTTGTTTATTACTTTGAGTTTGATTTGATTACATTATGTGATTATTGTAGAGAGAGACGCATTGAATTCTTTCAATGCGTCTCTCTCGAATGTGATTATTGTGAACTACATCGAAAACATTACTATGTTGTCGATGTAATTCACAGTGTTTTCAAATAAATGTGTCACGGTGTCGACACACTGATAAAATGGCGTACTCTCTGCCCCTATCTGTTTTCTGTTACTGACGCAATTTACAAAACCCCAAACAGGATTAAACGTATAAAAAATACCAAAGACGACAAACTACAAACAACTACACACCCATTGAAATGTTTATCCGTTAACAAAGCATCGCGCATTCCCTGCCCATTGCCGCCATTTGTCGCCCCAAGTTTGACACGAAACTTGCTCGTCGAAGGGAAAGGAGAGAAAAAAGTAAATATTTCACGGCCCTACTGCACCCTTGTTGGTGGAATCACGCGTCGGTCGCTTGCGCGTATTTTCACGAAGATGGATCATTGGTACGCGCGACAAATTTAGGTGGAGACGGGCGGTTGGGACGCCGCGGTTTTAACGCGGGTTTAGTTTGTAAAAACGTAAAAAAGTATGTTATATTTAGTCGTGTAAAAATGTTTGAATAACCAATTTATATAAATTAATATCAATTATCATCATATATAGAAGTTTGAACACAGTTTAAACGCCGTGTTTGGTTAGAAAGTTTTAGATAAACTCTATTCAATGCACCAACATTGACGGGAGAACACTGAAAATTGTGAAACTGGGCAACATACAGATAACATCACGCCTTGTGTCCCCGAAGGGTTGGGCAGGTACCTACAGTACACCCACATTTCGCCAGTTATGTTTAAGTCTCATGTAATAGGGGGCGAGCCTATTGCCATCAACCGGGCACAAATCCAGACTCCGGCCTGCTACTGAGAAATTCCAGATAGAAAAACCCAATACTACTTTGCCCGATCTGGGAATTGAACCCAGGACCTCATGCTCAGCAGTAGCGCTTGCGACCACAAGACCAACAAGGCCGTCAGTGAAACTATACTTTATTTGAATTATGATTATAAATTTAAACAAACCTTTTTTACAGTCCGTTCAACCGTTTTGACCGTAGCCCTAAGGATAGCATTAAAAGCAAAAACGGTTATACCGTAGCTCCAACGCAACAGAAGTTAAAATCGGTTGAACGTACTGTAAAAAAGGTTGCGTTAAATTTCTAATCTTATTACAAATGGAGTTTAGGTATCTATAACAAAATAATGCTGGCCACATAATCATCATCTGTCAAGCTTTTTTTATGTTGGGGTCGGCTGCTAGTCTAACCAGCTGCAGATGAAAAGTTTCAGGGACAGTGGTAAAATTTAAATACGAACATGAAATTATGTTCGTATTTAAATTCATCGCCAGGTTGATAGGCAATACCTAATTTCCAGATTTTTAGTAAAGCTACTATGTAGCAAATATTGACTATGAAGCTATTGAATTAAGCAAACAATATAAAACCACCATTCAAACGCAGCGTAAACAATGCAATAAATCAACACGTGATCCATAAATAATCGCATTGCGGATCAATATTACAGCGAGAGGGATTTGTATATTCACATAGCAAAGCCATAACGTACTAGTGAATATTAATAAATATTGTTTAAAGTTTATTACTGTTAGTAGTTGCAGCATAACTCTGCATGTCAAAACTTTTTGGTTCTTTAATGTCAACCTTTTTTTCCGTTCATCATTGATTCTGGTCGATATTTTTTTACCTTTTTAATTCATGATTTGAGTTATTTTTTTTCTGACAGATGGGTCCTCACTTTTTTCAGTATGGGGCGTCAGTTGCAAAAAGTTGTTCTGTTGATGCTGACCCAGTTATTTGAAATTTACGTGTCTGTATATTTAATACGATTTTTGGTACCTACTGTTTGTTAATAAAAGCAAAGTTGCTTTCCACATCGCCTTTCTTCTACTTTCGGTATGCATTCTTGTTAGGTTGTTGCCGTAGTAGATTTTTTTTTTATTTTATATGCTAATATCCGCTATTTATTGTCATAGGAACGTTTTTTTCAAGTTCGAATCCCATACTTCTATGGTAATCTTTTAATCGTTTTCCTCAATCGTAAGTTCAGTCTGATCTCTCTGGTCTAACCCTAATTCATTTTGTCTTAGGATTAATCAGGTTAGAACAAGCCGTCTTTCGGCCTCCAGGTTTTGGCCCAAATAAACGCTTGACATCGACGGTCAACGCGGAGTAATTGGCTGCATCCAGCCGCGAAGGCCACACAACCACAAGGACTACTCTGCCAGCGCCTCCTGCTGTCTGCAACACCTCGCCGGACGTAATTACGTTAGACAACGATTTTTTACGATATTTTTTTATATACTAGCTAAGTAACGTAGTTAGTTTTACTCTCTGCAAACTTTTAATTCGTTGACAATTTTATTTTAAATTATCAAGCCTGTAAAATGCGAGATACCTTGGTTCTCTGATCTCTTTTCCCTTTACCGTTTATCTCGTGAGCGTTACCTAACCAGCGATTGCAATCGACCTGATAGGACGTCTTTTTTCTTTCGATATTCGCGTACGTGTACGCGTACGTGTTCCCTTACGGACCAAAGTTTTCTCGTCTATTATCCCTTATTATTTTACAATAGAATAGAATAGAATTTCTCTTTATTCAAGTAACCATGACTCAACAAGACTGTTAGTAAAACTTACGACTATGTTAGTAAATACAGACATTAAAGAAACAAACAATAGTTCAACCCGCAACTTTTTTATACACAAATTATTCCTTTTTTTTCCTATTATTTCTTAAAAAAAGTCTAAATTAAAACGTGTTCTAAAGTTGTGAAAGGTGTTTTCCTTGTTCTTTTCGCTACATAGTGTATGTTTACATTGTGCATTTAACAATTACGTGTTTGCGAATTAATGTGCCTGTTTATTCTGACAAATGTGAACACAGTACGTACATTCAAACTAATGACAACTTTTTTTTTTCTAACCTATTTTGTGTCCCACTGCTGGGCATGGGCCTCCCGTTTTTCCTTTCAAATTGTCAACTACACTATATACGTATAATGGTACACTACCAAACTAACTACATTTATTGTAAATTAAAAAAGATAAAGGCAAACGTACCTTCTCCATCTTACATTAGTGGATGCTTTATCAGTTTACCCTATCAAACCTTGACTCTTCAATTCAGAAGACTCCCAATACGTACTTAAATACGACTCATGAAAACATTAGTTACCACACAAATCCGTCAACATCCATCGTCCATCTTTATTTTTGTGTTATATTTTTGCTTTTATGCGTCGCGTCACAAACGATTTTTCTCTAAAAAAAATATTTAGTTCCCAGCGTTCCAGCCGCTCGTCTACTCATCCACAGCTCCCTCGAAGATGGATCATCGAGACGGCGGGGGGCGAGCGATCGCGATAAACCGACACGATATGGAAAACTGCGGAATGTGAACACCTAGCTACCTCACGAATGCAACTACTCGTGCGTTCGGTTTGTGCACTGGTCGTGTTGAATGTTCACACCTTTGTGTACTGTGTTTGTATGTTTAGTTTTATTTTGTTAGGGGGTTTATTTTATCCCTATATTTTTTGAGCTAAAAGTTTGTACCAAGCATGTCTAATCAACAGGTCTTAATCTACTAAATAAAAATCTTAAATTCACTCACAGACAATGCACAGCCGCAAGTTTTACACAAGAGTTCCTCTTATAACGAAGGTGAGCACTATTTGATTTTTGACAATGGGGAAGGTCGGTCTAATTGTAGATGGCGTGATCATAGCTAGGTCCCCACGGCCTACAATAAATTTGACATTTCGTTCATTCATGAGTTTGCTTTTATTTCGCTATTTCGTTATTTTCAGTAATTTCAATATTTTAAATCAAGTATTTGACATGGAAAGTGTCAGAATTTAAAACCATAATTATATATCCTCAAAGTCAGTTTCTTCAAAATGTTTCTACTCTGTTTAATTTATAAAACATCTCTATGAATAGCTTTAAGTCATCATCTTTTAATGTTAGGGTCTCTCGGGAAATGGTGGTCTCCAATTTCGGAGTATTTAGTAACACAACAACGCATTATTTTCGCAAAAATAAAATAAAACCACCTCACGCCTTGTATTATTGGCTTGTGTTGGGAACTAGCTACGACAGCGCCATTTTGACAGTTGCTTTCCCCATTTATCCCCTAAAGGGGTCAAATAGAGAATGAAAGTTTGTTCAAGCACACGGCTTGTCTTAGCAATATTTAATTAGGTACACAGTGTCAACAAGAACTGTTTTTTAGTCACCACGCTGTGCAAACAGAGAGGTGATTGAAGTATGTCACTCTTCTCACAAACACGGATTATCTTGCCCATCTGTTGCAGAATAACAATGGACAATACAAAGTTATTTTCTATTGGCTAGCTAAACTCCGTAGACACGATGGTTATTTTGTGAGGTCATCGACCGCAGTTATTGTAATCACTTGAAAAATCTGTTTTTTTTTTATTGTGTAACCTTCACAAACGTGACGGTATCGATATCTAGACACGATAAAATATAACAAAACCGTTTTTCACAACTCTTACTTCAAATAACAACACTAACAGCGGTCGTTGACCTCCCCAAAAAAAAACATCAAATCTTTTTATTATATCGTGTTTAGATAACGATACCCATCGCGTCTGTGGAGTTTAGCTAGCCAATTTGAAATAACCCTGTATATCCAATGAATGAAGATATCGAATGTATTGATTTAAAATGTATTAGATACCTGTCGCGCTAAGCTATCTCTTCATTTCTATAATAGGTATTATACAACTAAGTCCCAGACGATAACGAGCTTATGGTTGAGAATAAACTCCATTGGTTTAGGTAATGAAATAATGGTAAACAAAAAAACCACGCGACGTGGTTAACCGACTAAACGAAATACCAAGTCACTTCAGTTGTCATGCTACGTCACAGTTGTACTCTTCAATTTAGCCACGTTATAATTCGTTTACAACACGATTTAGGGCTGATTTTTCAATCGTCAGATAACTTTTATCTGAGGAATAAGTTTGACGTTTTGACAGCTTTTGTATAGAAAATATGTCAAACCACCATATTTATTCCTCAGATAAAAGTTATCTGACGATTGAAAAATCAGCCCTTAGTCGGTTAACCACATCACGTGTTTTTTTGTTTACCGTTATTTAATTACCTAAGCCAATGGAGAATGGAGAATGTATTTGAAAATAGAACTAATAATTTCAGCAGTTAAGTATTCATAACATAACATCACGCCTTGTTTCCCCGAAGTGTTAGGTAGAGGTGTAACTATAGTACACCCACATTTAGGTATTCATCATAAAATACGAGTATCTTGAAAATACTTCAACGAGACGCGAAAACAACATCAAAGAAAAATATAGTAGGTACCTAACTTAAAATAAGTATCCCAGACCAAACCAAAGTCCTCACTGCGGGGTTAAGTAAAGAGACTTGTTAACATAATAATCTAGGCCGCCTGTCCGGACGTAAAACAAAGAAATAATCGCCTGTTAATGTTTGTGGTATATTCCTAAGAATTCTAGTACCTAGGGAGTGTAAAAATGTACTTAGGTTCAATTTTATAACTTGTTTGCTGTAGTCGTAACAATTACGGTACAGTCAGGAGTTTAAGTACCTAGCTCACACTTAGGCAAGATTGAAAAGCGATTTTCTCCTACAGCATTTATAGATATCTTATGGTGTTACAAACAGTACTGTCGAAACTATACATTAATTTGAGCCTGTTGTGTTTACTAGGTGTATTAGAAGCAGTACCCAATTATTAATCGTGTTATTCAAGCGATTACAATGTGAATTTGATAACGTCCTGTTGACAAATATTATTGTGTAATTACCTTCTACTATTATAAAAAAGTATGTTTAAAAAATCAAAAAACCCGACAGCGTAAAAAATGAACTATATAAAACAGTTTTACAAAAAAAAAAACAACCGACTTCCAAAAAATCACTACAAAGTGAAAAATAACATTAATTTCGGAAGTCGGTGTCTTTGCATCTATTTGTATTTTAGGATTTTGCCACCGACTTCCGAAATTAAAGTTATTTTTTACTTTGTAGTGTTTTTTTTTGAAGTCGGTTGTATTTTTTTTTTAAAGTTCTTTATTTTTCACTTTTCAGTGGGTCGGTGTACCTATCTAAATTCTAATAGCCTAGTGACAACTGCTCATAACCTTTTACAAAATATTGCTTTTCCCGATGTAGGAATGTTAATTGTTGAGGGGTTCTCCTGGTATTTCACCATCAGCTCCACTTCACCATATGCATTGTGACGAGCTTATGTTGCTTAGCAATCATTTTAAAGTAATCGAATCGCAACCCGTGAAATACTTACTTATTATTGAGTTGATCCGGTGGCCATCTGTGGTCTTCATGATTAGTTCCACTTCACCAAATGGGGCTTTTAGAGAGCAAATGCATACGTTACTATAAAAAATACCCAAATCGCTATAGGTGTGCCTATAATATTTGAACAGTTCCCTCGATATCTCCAGGATCCCATCATCAGATCTTAACTTGATGACAATTGAACTACCTGTGAAGTACACCCTTTAAAACAAAAATATAATTTTCAAAATAAAACAAAACTAAATAAAATTAAACTTAAAATCGGTGCAGCCGTCTTCGAGTAATCGGGGAACACACATAAAAAAAATAAGATTGCGACAAACTAACAACCTCCTTTTTTTGAAGTCGGTTACGGTACTTTGTCTCCAAGCAATCTCAAGCAGTCGGAGGCATTTTCTTAAATTTAACAATAAAGACATAATGGCTTCGTCGCAGTCGGGTAAAAATAGATCCTTTCGCAAAGTTGCAATTTTTATTCCACGAGAAAAACGCTTTTTAATTGCGCATAAGCATATTGCGCACATTGTAAGGTATGCTCGTGACTATACGTTAGCTGAATAATTGCGAAATGAAAAGTGTACGGGATATAATTAAAAGAGTTAAAATTAACATATTGTTCGGAATCATTTTACTTCAACGAAATCTACCCTCAAAAATATTATGACATTTCGGCGGTCTACCGGTACCGAGCGTTACCCAACCCAGTGGTGTACCCCAGAATGTCTCGGTAGGTACAGTCGTTAAGGCTCCATCATATCTAGCAGGTTTATCGGGTTTATGTTGTCCGGTCACCAATCTAAGTATGTTCGTGAAAAATTCTTAGCTTACTTCGAAAAATATTTCCAAACTCGAACTTTTGTGACCAGTTCTAATCTAATGTAACTATAAGTAAACTGTTACAATACATGCATTATGCCTCGTGTCCAATTACCAACCTAAAAGTTTCTAGGCTACCTACAGCCAAAACTTTTGGCACACTCTTTTTTCCATTACAAACTTTTAAATCCAATTCAGTCCCGTACTAGGGGAATCAAAAAATACTTTAAAAAAATATTATTTCAACTATAAAAAACTGTTGCGTTTAAGTGCTAAGTTTGTGTCAGACTTAAGCGTTTTCTTTGCCACCATCTTGTGCACTGAGCCTTAAGCAAATATTAACATTTACTTTTGGAATTTTCTTCTCCCCTGTGTATATGTCCCTCTTTTAGAATGCGGTAAAGACGTTTCTGTAAAATCTGAAAGTATTTGCAAAATCTGTAGCTTACACTGCGTTTATAGATTTTGTTTTTATGATTACTTATTGCTAAAAATTGCCTGCTATTCTAAAATGTATGATTTCCAATTTGTTAAAGCTAATCATTGCATCAAAAAATTCACTTCTATCGTAAATGAATCAAGAAAACATCAACATATCCGCAGTCCGGATACCACGCGGATAAAATTTTCAATTTTCAATAACGCAGGACGTCCATAAGTTCGAACAAAGTTCCAAAATGGCGCTGTACGAAAAGAACACACACTTAAAATGGCATTATGTACTTATTTTTATATTAAACTTGAACTGGGAGGAAGTCTTGTAATCGCCTTAAGCTTTTCATCATTCAGAGACAGCTGGCGCCCCCGCGACATGTTCCCCAGATTTTTTACCAAACTTTCTTTAAATTTTATTGCTATATTGTTTTAGAAGTCTTATAAAGTCTGCTTAGGCAAGTTTCTTCTTATTTTATCGAGCACTGAAAAAGTAATATTTTGGAGTGATTAAGTACATTAGTGCATTTATAAGTACAACAGTGGGACAATAAGGGCCCGTTCACACGTACCACAACCACACCACATCGCAGCGACAAAATGTGGGCAAGCAGTGGATACGTGTGAATAGTGTCGCTGCGGCTTCTTGCAGTTGCGTTGTCGCTAATAGTTGCGATGTGGTCCGTTGTGGCTAGTGTTTACAGACAGATCGTTGTGTTTATGATGTGACCAGCCGTTAATGCGCGGTGTCGCTGGTGGTTGCGTTGTGGCTGCGACGTGGCCTTGATGTGGTCGGTATCACCCACACGGTTGATTTTGACAGTTAAATGTGGTCCGTGTGAATAAATATTATTCATTTTCATACAGATTACCGCCCGTCCACGTATTGTCATTGTGGTGTGTTTGTGGTACGTGTAATCTGGCCCTAAAGAATAGTTCAAACCTTCGACAAGAAAACGCAAACAAGACACCGTTAACCGAAAACATGACTAGAAGCATTTCTAACAATCAAATGAAAAAATAAAATCTAATGAGAATACCATAAAAAATCCACAGCTCGAAGTAATCTTTGCATCGGGTTGGAGTACCCATAGGTATGTATGGCGATATATTGTATAGACTTAAGAACATGAGACTTTTAAGATGAAAAGCGTCCGATAGTCCCAGAAAGGAAATTGATCACACATGAGATCTAAATACCGTACTAACACACACAATATGTCCTAGTAAAGACTACGTATAGAATGAAGGTAGAACATAATATAGATAACAGTATTTCGTATATAAATCCATTATAACTTCACTATTGCTAAATTAAATTACAGCGTACTTGAATGATCCCATTCGATTCCCAACTATCAATATTATAGTTTTACCCTTTTACTATCGAATAAAGCTTTCATCTTTCGGACATTCGGTACGGCCATTTCGCATAATGACATTGGCCACTCTTTTACATACTCTACGCATTCACTCTTTATCACTTTTTAAGAAATTCTATTCAGAGTTGAAATTTAATCAAATAGTGAAAGAAATGTTTTAACTGTTGGTCGTACGCCATGTTGTTTAGTAAAAAAAATTGAATGAATTGTAGTTGCTAAATTGAAATTCGTTTTCTGCTGCATAGTACTGTTATAGTGAGTTTTTTGCGCAAATTAATATAGCACAAAGTTGTTTAGTTTTCGGATTTATTGTTAGAAGACCAGTTCTGAACGTGGACTACTTTAATAAAAACTTTCCAAATTGGCAATCGAAGAAGGCAGTTATTTTTTCTAAGATTACAAAGCTCTCGCTTCGCTGTTGTTGCTGCAGCACCTTTCTGATCTAATAATATGAGACAGTATCAAATTGCAGTAGGCTAATTTTCTCGTGCACATGTATTTGAAAATGTCATAAAATACCTCTTAGTGCTGTTGGGTAAAGTAAAACTACCTTTTCTAAGTCCCTAAGTCAACTAGACAAAAATAATCGAAAATTTTATGTTCTGATAAATTATTACATATCGGAAAGTCCGCTCCGAAAATAATGACGGACAATTTGGCATTAGTAGGTACGAATTTTTTCATACAACGCATAACCCGACTATCTGTATTCCGTTAGGAGCTGATAACTTATCTAGCAACAAATTGCCCTGTATAATTCATAGAGGTTGCCAGGTGACAGGGGTACGCAATTCTGCCTTAAATTATGTGCATACATTCATATATAAATGTTCTTATATCTATTGTTAGAGTAGAGAAAAGCCCTCCACGTTTGTTTGTATTCATTATTTTGAAAGCATTATATTGTCCTTTTGGACGTAAAGGGATATGTTTGTTCCATGAAAATAATGAAATGGTATCGATTGGTTGTTATTATTATTATTATGTTTTGGTGAGATTGTATCTCATTTACTGAATATTATAATGATTCCTGAGAACTGTTTTCTCAATGAAAACTAAGTGCCGTCATGGCAGGTTACTTTAACTCTAGAGCATAGCTTTGGCCCAAATCGAGACAAATGTTTAGTGTATTAAATCCACACAATAGTTCCGCAAGTACGCATCTATATCGCCATCTGATAGTTACGGAAGGAATACGACGTTCGGTTGTGTGGTCGTGACATGGCGGGCAGTTCAAACATTTGTCTCGATTTGGGCCAAAGTTATGCCCTAGAGTCAAAGTAACCCGCTGCGACGGTATTTGTTATGATTAGATAATAATATATACCAATTTAGGTTTTATACAATTATAAAACCTTGGATAGGAGAAATAAATTTTACTTTAGAAGTAGTAAATGTAGTCGCTTTTCATTAGACTAAAAACTACCACATTACTCGTATTAAAATATAACTGTTGATGTTGACTCAGTTTCTGAAAGAAGCCAACCGGCGCAAAAAATAAGATAGTAAAAAGGACGAAAATTTTATCTAACCCATTTTCTTATTTAAAACGCTGAAACTATGACACTGTTAGTAAAAAAATTAAAGCTTAAAATGGTTGCAAAAGCGAAACTCAACATCCTGGTAGTGTAAGGAACGCAACAAAAATTTAATTTTACTACAAAACTTTCTATGGGCTCTCTTAAATTACTGACGTGGTACCGGCGAACTTTTCTTATTAGAGATCGCAGACGTTTTCGAACAACTCCCGTCGGACATAGGTAAGTGTCTATTTTATGTCTTTAATTTAATGATGAACTTTCTCCTTTTATGGTATCGGAAATAAATATTATAATTTTATAGTTAACAGCGAAGGAAACCACCTTTTCCATGAGTTTGTTTCCCTTTTTCTACCTGCTATGGTGTCTGTAGTTTTGCTATATTTATCAGCTTATCCATTATTATCCTAAAGTTTATTACAGTAATAATCTGTATACAAGTTGAAATAAAATGGCTACACTATTCTGTCAACTCAAAATTTCCACGAAATGAAAATATCAATCTACCAAATAGCATTAAATTCTGTATTTTTTTCTTTCATTACCTTCGGGCAGTGGTCCTATCGCAGTTGGCAATAAAGTTGTAGGCTCCCACGATTTATGGCTGGTTGGTTGGGCCTAATAATAGGAAAAAACTTAATATCTACGACGACCTTGAGAAACTTTATTTAGTTCTTATAGATAGTTCTGGGGAGTTTTGGATAGCTCAATTTTATTTTTCCTTGAAGGCCGCAAACTTGAAGGACTTGTGACAAGTTATGTCATTTTGAATAAGGAAAAATGTTCTTGCACGCAAGGCTTGAAATACCGGTATTTTTGGGAACCGGTACCATTGGCCTTGATGTGATACCGATGCCAGACGTAGTACCCTATGTAATGTCTTTCGGAGCCGATTACATTGCAGACAGACTTCAACAGACATTTGAAATCTGTCTGCAATGTGATCGGCTCCGAAAAACATTGTTTTAACAAAAATGACTGCAATACAGCTTATAAGTACTCGCTCTGTCTACACTGCAGATCGCTAGGTAACTAGTGTCTGTATTATGATCGGATTCGGAATGGCAACATTGAACGAATGCGGCTCGGCTTTCCTTCCCAGAACATCACATTCTCTTGTGCCTAAACGGACCCTGGCACTCGCCGGCCGCTGCCGCGCACCGTTCGCTTCGCTTGCTCAGCTCGTGCGCTGTGTGGTCACTTACAGCTCTAACCTAACCTACCTTTCAGCCGCAGTATTGAAGCAGGATTCTGACAAAGTAATAATGCTTCAAGTAATTCGCAACATAATGAGACTATGGGTGTCTTCGTTGAATCCGCCTTTTCATTGCCTTATAGAAACAAATGCGACTGCACTACAAAGCGCTGTGTTGCAGATGGGTTCGCACGGACGATTACTGCTTAGCCATTCGCAAGATAATGTAGCACAGACTATGGGTGTCTGTGCTGCATCAGTCTTTGTATTTACATGTACCTACCGGTGCCAAAACCCATAAAAAACAAATATTTCCCTATGTTAGAATGAGAAAGCAGAGAGAGGAACCTAAAGAGTAAATGACAACTGTGGTACGCGCCGGGTTCCTGAATTTGGTATCGGTTCCCAAGCCCTGCTAGAGGTGATGACTAATGCTCTGTTTATTAATATGTTCAGACAGAATTTATTTTAATATGACCGTAATATTTATGATACTTTTACTCCGCCACTACGGGATCCGAAACACCGCTCTGGATCTTCTTACTTCATACTTGAGTAATAGGATTCAGTGCGTTGACGTTAATGGGAAAAGATCTCCCGGATCTACAGTAAAAATGGGAGTCCCGCAAGGCTCAATTCTTGGTCCTTTCTTGTTTCTTATTTATATTAACGACCTGCCTTACCTCGTAAAAGACGATCATGATATAGAGTTGTTTGCGGATGACACTTCTATTTTGTTTAAACTTAAACGTCAGCAGCTGGTTACTGACGATGTAAATAGCGCGATCTCAAAAGTAGTTCACTGGTTCAATGTAAATAATTTACTTCTCAATGAAAAAAAAACCAAATGCCTTAAGTTAACGCTGCCTCACGTTAGGCAGGTGAAAACTAAGGTGTTGATAAAGGGCAAAGAATTGAATCCTGAAGATAGCACAGTATTCTTGGGCTTAACTTTGGATGCTAAGCTTCAGTGGGGCCCACATATAGATAAATTGTCAAAAAAGCTACGCTGTTAGAAAAATTCGTAATTTAACTGACATGGAGACAGCCCGTTTAGTGTACTTTAGCTATTTTCATAGTGTAATGTCATACGGTATTCTGTTGTGGGGAAATGCCGCCGACATTCAGACTATCTTTGTTTTTCAGAAAAGAGCTGTTCGATCAATTTATAAGTTAAGTCCAAGACACTCTCTCAGAGAGAAATTTAAGGAGATTAATATAATGACTGTGCCTTCTCAGTATATTTTTGAAAATCTTTTATATGCCCATAAAAATATAAAATTGTTTAAAAAATACAGTGATATCCATAATATGAACACTAGGAACAAACACAAATTTGTTGTACCTACAACAAAGCTCAAGGAAATAGGTGGCTCGTTCAGATGTCAATGTATACGTTTTTATAATAAACTTCCAAGCCCCGTTCAAGATCTGAGCCTTAATAAATTCAAATCATTTATTAAACGTAAGTTGTGCCAGAAAGCCTTTTATACCGTTAAAGATTACATTGATGACAAAAAGGCGTAGGATTGAGCTGCTCCAACAAATTTTTTTTTTTTTTTTAATGTACATACTGATTTATTTTTTTGTTCTTTTCTTATTGCTATTTTTTTTCTTATATACACATTGTCATTGATGAATTTTATATATGTATACAATGACATGCATATTTACTTTGTAAAATGTAATATTATTTTAATTACTGTGAATGTGAAGACTATGTGGGCCCTTGTTTTTTTTTTCTTTTCCTCTCAGCTTTAATCATAGTTTGCCAGTTTGAGTAAATTATGCGGCCTACCCAAATGTCCTTTCTTTGGTATTGTTCGTCGAATCGTTGAGCTCCTTAACTTTTATGTTGAGCTGTACGATTACGACAGATGCTTGCACTGACTGGACAGTTCCACTCAATCTGTGTGGTTCTTTCCTCAAAAGACCATTTCAGACACCAACCTACATGGTCTTCACATGATCTGACCAAGATTATGTCTGGACTTTAAAAGAGACTGTGACCTCTGAGTTTGTTTCGGCCTTTCTTCTCAGAGTAGTCAGATAGGAAACGCCGGCCTCATCTAGTTTTAAAAAAAATGTTTGACATGTAAAAGTGTTTGTATTATATAAACCTACTTACAGAAATAAAATCATTTATCATTTATCATTTGATCTAAAATTCTAAACTAACGAAATCAATGTATTAACTATGCTGCCAATAAATGAAATAAATGAATTACATGAATGTTATGTAATTGATTTTTAAATAGCATTTAGACCTGTGATCACGTGGGTTACAAGCTGTATTTAAGCTTATGAGAGAAATCTTTATTGCATTTTCCTTCATGTTATGTATCCAGCTTAACATTCCTGCACCAAAACTTATAGCCAACACAACAACATTTTTTTCCCTTCATCTCACATATCTAAAGCAAATGACGAGAGAAAAGTTGTAAAGATACATCTTTTTTACGGTCGATAGAGTTTTGAAACATAGAAAAGAACTTTAGTCATGGATAATAAATACTATTCAGGAGGAAACTATGTAGGGAGATGACCAAAGTTTGACGGCTAGTGAACTAAAGGCGTGTTTTAAATACCTATACGACCGAAGACCGGTCGGCTAATGTGCAAATAATTATTTTTGAACATGGAAGAGGTCTTATATGCGATAAAGGTAATTTATTATTTTTTGACGAAATCTAAGTTGGAGCAATAGACTCAGGTAAATAGGTGCGGAAGAAACGGAAAACGGATAGCAATTTTTTTTTAATAATTATATTAGATACCTCGTACCTTACTGATTGGACGGAAAAGGCACAGCACAAATAAAATTGGAAAAGTATGGGGGAGACCTTTGCCCAGCAGTGGGACAACATAGGTTAAACGAAAAAAAAATATTAGATAACAAAAAGTAGGTAGGTTTAATACGTGTGAAAAGTTAACAGAAAAATAATTAAAAAATCTAAACTAAACTAAAACCAAACAATAAAAGTCGGGAGGTGTCGTAGGACACCCGGTTGAAACACAGTTCCTTTCGTTGTATATTATGTATTAAATACAGAGCCATCTAGTATGGTCTCAAGTTTCAATTGTTATAAGTTTTTGTTTTTAGAGTTCCGTACCTGAAGGGTGCCAAACGGAACCCTATTTCTAAGCCTCCGCTGTTTTCCGTCGGTCCGTCCATCCGTCCGTCCGTTTTTCTGTCAGCAGGCAGGTATCTCATGAACCGTAATAGGTAGACAGTTGAAATTTTCACAGATTTTGTATTTCTATTGCCGCTTTATCAACAAATATTAAAATAAAATAGTTTCTTTTGATTTTGTTTTTTTTTCTTATCCTGGCATGTGCGTGTCATTGTCTAGAACTCATAGAGTAGAGTAGGTACAAATATAGTTTCTTTTTTTATCTTCAAAAATTAAGAAATAGCAAAAGTTGTCAGTTAAACTGACAACTTTTACAAAAATGGTCTAAAGACCATTTTTACACGAGCTCTGTCGCAACAACTAAATAAGTTAGGAATTTAAAACTTCTGAATATCATGTACCATTAAATTTATATGTAAACACTAAATTTATTTTGTTTAAATATGGGCCATTTTCTTCAACCGCAAAAATAACTTTGTAATTCTTCTTTACGATTCTTAAAATTTAAGATGAAAGATATTCTTCGTTTAGTATTTTTTTTTAATACGTACTGTTAAATATTGTACGGTGGTACGGTACCCTTCTTGTGCGAGTCCGACTCGCAATTGGCTGGTTTTGTAATACAGAGCCATCTAGTGTAGTTTTTAGGCAAAATCTTTTGTTTTTTAATACAGTCATCAGATTAAAAAACAAAAACAAAAATTTTGACATTTGAAACTGATGGCATAACGCTTCTTCGTTACGTGACAATTTCTGCCAGTTTACTCCTACAGAACTTCGTCCCAAAAAAAAGAGCAAGTCTTGTTATTATAAAGCAGACTTATTTCTTCCACAATATTTCTATCTTACAATAGTTTCCGCATATCACTAAAGCCATAAGCAATGTTCAACCTGAAGTTCACTCAAGCATACCCAAAACCTTTATACGAACGAAAACGATTTGATTCATACTTTCAAGACCGCTTTCCGTGTGACGGGATATGAGAAAAGCATTTTAATATTATCTTCATTCGTAGAAAACAACGAAAAATCCACGTTTCCTACAAGAAAATACGTTACTTCATATCCCGGAAATAATAAATCTAAAGGGGGACGCATCTGTCAAAAGTATAAAATATGTATTTCTTGTAACGCCTGCCTTGTCTTTTATACTTAAGAATAAGATGCATTACTATTGTAGGAGCTTTAAAATATATTTTTGACGATAATTTATGTATCATGCAACGTATCCTTTTCCGGAATCCGTTCTGCTGTAGACTTTTTCAGGGGGTACCATACCTGCGTGCTGAGTAACTTTGCTGTCCTCCAATTATATTATATAATGTCGTGCAATTTTGTAGGGAATTATTCGTTAAAAATGCTTTTAGATTTAGATGCAGATAGATTTTTTTAATCGCCCTAAATAATGCTATTTCGGACGATTAAAAAAATCTATCTGAAAGCTCCTGAGGGCGTCGAATTAGGTAAGTACCTAAGGATAAACGAAAATCATTAAATAGTCGACATGCTTAGTAATATTCTGCAAATTGTTTAAAACTATGAAGATCATAACTGAATACAATATTCACTACTCACTTTCTGTTCTGTTTCACTAGGTATTTATGCACGTTCTCCGTCTGACGTCAACAGTACAATAGTTTTATACGGTTTCCTCGAATTCCCTCACTAAGTTTGTAGCCCTGGCTTAAGTTTGTTGCCTATCTGTAGCGAGGATCTGCAAACCAGTTGTAAAACCTAAGTGGATTTTTGTTGGTTCCATTTTGGAATACGTTCTCGTGGAACGCATTGTAACAAGGATATAGGTATTCTACTTATTTGCTTATATTTTGTGTAACTGTAAATTTACTTTCACATGTTGAGCCCTCATTCGAAATCAATAGGAAAATAATCTGCCAATAAACTCAGTTTATTTGTCCACAAATAAGCTAGTCCCAGTTTCAATTCCATTTCGTTACTTTACGTAACGAAATGGAATATGCAGAGTCTCACACATTAAACCGAATGAGGTCATATATCTAGGGTAATAGATTCAAATCCGCAACAAGTACAGTTCTGAACGGATCTGGCAAAACCGCTTTGATCAGTGGCATCCGCAAATGCTCTCACTGAAGGATGGCTGGCTGGTCATGCAGAAGTTATCGCTTATTGAAATCGATCCCACGACCGGTACCGGTATCCGAGATTTTTCACAGCACTATTATGAAGTGACGTAACGTTTGCTGGAATTGGGTTAACACGAAAGTGTGACGGAATTTTGGTTTGTTTTATACTGGTCGAGAACAAAATACTTATGAGCTTTTTACATCACATAATATCAGCTGAAGGAAGGTTCAAAGCTGCTACTAGATTTTCGTGGACAAAACCGATGTCAACGTGAACATAACGTTAGTATATACCTACCGGTTTGAATTTATAACCTGCATTGAACTCATAATTTTTTTTTTCGAATCGACAGTACTTTCTTATCATAAGTATTTGGCTCTAGTCGGTGTTTATGCTAAACGCAACATTTGCCAGAATTCTTCAGGTCCTCAAAAATGTACGGATACTTCGGACACTTCAGCAAGTGCATAAACTAGCAATGACAGTAAAGAAGTAAAATAAAAATACTCTTATTTACATCAGTACCTATTTGTAGTACGCAGTTCTAATCCCAAGAGCAAAAAAGATATCAACCATCTCATTACCTCGTCCAAACTTCCTTCCCAACAGTTCTGAACTTCATCGCGACCGCACGCTCGGTTGACTCGCGTCGTTGTCACCTTTTCAGTTTCGCATCAAAGGCTCCCTTTTGATCGGTTTCCATGGCCCTAATTAGCAGTACCCTGTTCAATATTCGTTCGACTGGAAGATATTGTTTATTGGCAGTAGATCCGCCGTGCCGGAGCGCCTAGGGGCCTATTGGCACGGAAAATTGAGGCAAAATCGCGCACTAAACGCCTGCCCCCTTTCCGGTTGAACCTTGAATTATTTCGATATGTCGAAGTTTGCCGATTAATTAGGACCTTCGATTAATTACACGTATGACGTACCCGTAATTAAATTAGTTGTGGTGTTGATTGGTGTGTAGTTGGAAAATTGTAGGCTTATTTTCGGTCTTGTTTTCGTTGATATTAATTGTATCAAATATTGATCTACCTAGGTACATTAAACTAACGCTTATGTGAACTAAAACATTCCACTAAAACATTTGAAGCGCGTATGTGGAAAGCTTGAAAACTGCGGAAAAGTTTCTTTATCTTACCCGTCAGATAACTTCATAAAATTGCTATTAATATTTTCGTTTTATCTGGTGGTAGTGCCTATCAGAAGACGGATCCTGAAACACCGTTTTTTTTTCGAATCATCATCATCATATAGGTCGGAAATACGTTAGTCGTCGTTTGACTAATCGGGACGCCAGCGCTACCAAGCGGCGCTCGACAGAGTCTACAACATAACGCTCGTCGACCTGAGTTAAGCAGAGTTTTTGTCGGTGACTGTCGAGCAGTGAAGACGTTTAGAAACTGTCGCGCGTTCCGTATAGTTGTGTAGTGTACCTACAGAGTGTGAATAGCTAGTGTGATTAATTTGATCATGAATTATAATTTGATTTGAACTGAAAGCAGTTTTCCTATTGCGCAATAACCAACACTACCCATAGTACGTCCACAGTAGTTAAAGTATGGTTGACGATAAGTAGAGAAATGTACCTTCTCCGTCATATAGATGTCAACAAGAAAGTACATAAATAATTAAAATTATTTGTTGCAGTACTTGTCAAACGTACAGCGTTTTCCGATTATTCTCAGTCAAACTATGACGTTTGACGTTTGAAAGAAGCGGGCGCGAAGCCAGAAGGCTAATAAATTCTCGTACTTACAAAATGTTCAAATTCAAGTCGCAATCTCATCTCAGCGACAATCAATGTCAAAAAGTTGACAAAAATGTACGGAAATTAGAGATTTTAATTTTTGGCAGATTGAGACTGAGATTAGAATGCAACCGTTCTTAAAAATACTAAAATTGCCCCCCTGATGTAGGTTGAGCTAAATCAGTCCTAATTCCCGCGCCCGCTTCGTTGGAAGTAGGCCACGGCCGTCGTCATAACGCTTGACAACTGCAGGCCTGTCGTCTCGCTAGTCATTTGGCACTGCTCAAAGAATGGCTGGTTATTACAAACACAAAAGTACGATTGAGAAAACTTACATCTGACCAATTTGAAAACAAGATCCCGTGCACACGATGACCACATCTGTTGTTAGCAAGGGTGACTATAGCGGCCGAGCACTGTAAGCAAGAATAGTCCTTACGGTGTACAGATGTTCGTTTCTCCTATAGTACACCTTCTTCTTATTAGCTTACCTGACTGGTAGGTAATTGTGTGGTGAAAATGCAAGTGGCGTTGATGATCAGGAAAAAACGACGTACAAATCAAAGATGATCTAAATATTAATTCTTAGTAGTGTATGAGGTCGAGTTTTAGACAAAATGTTTTTCTAGACTGGCGGAGCCCGTAGTTTTACGTACTGACACGAATAGTTCTACAATTTTCAGAACAAAATGCCCTGTGTAAAGATTCTTCCCAAATTCTAAGGAAATCGGTGCGGTACCTAGGAAGCCGTAAAAAAGGAAGCTCAATTTTACAGGAGTTTAAAAAAATCTGAAGGAACACGGGTGGGTTTTAGTCAGTAAAAGTCTGACACGCCCTCTCGCTACGCCCAGAGCGGGAGAAGTCATTTGATGATTTCCCATCCAAAAAAAAAAAAAAGGTTCACCTACATTTATTTTCAGCTCGTAAAACATAAATGCGTAATCCTCCTAGACTATCTTGAACACTGCGAAACCTTGTTATTTCATAATCTTTTAACAAATTCGCGTTCGGAATGTTAAACTAAAACATTTTTACCTTTTGTCTCAAACTTTCTCGCGATACTTGTCAATAAATTAGCTAGGCCAAAGTTCACTCGTTCGGAAGATATTGCTTATTGGAAACTATTACTTCCCAGTTACTGTGGATATGAGCATCCAACCGTATCATATTTCTATACTGCAACAGTATTTTGATGGTTCTTTCAGTTCGTGTAATAAACATGAAATGGATGCCGTTTAAGGATATTGTTGATAGAACGAATAAGTTTGGTTATTTCTCTATTATTTTCCTCTATTATATTATTCTTATCCATAATTAAATTGGAAATGCAATCTGGGACCACGGAAATGATATAATATTTTGATGGAATAAATTTAACTCGTAACTGAAGAGGTAATAATAGGTGATAATGGTCTTGAGAATTTACGATAAAGCAATTACTAATTTGAAGACTCAAGTTGGCGACCTTTGCTAAAAGTCTGAAATCTCTTGCTCTCATTAAAAAGGTTCATTTTAATTATTTCGCTCGAGATTTCTTTTTACTTGATTTTGAATTGTAAACTGTGAGTTAATCTTATTACTATTAGGCCCATCTGCATGTTTCGTCGGGTTTAAGAAATAAATATAGAGTCTGTAAACTCGGAAATAAATAATTAACATTTTAAATCTTATTGCGCGTTTCGCCACTAAAAAGTAACACCGGGTTAAATAATCAGAAGCCCAATTCCCGTAATTAAAAACGTTCAAAATCTAGTCGCAATCTCATCTCAGCGACAATCAAATGTCAAAAACTTGTCAAAAATGTAGGGAAATTAAAGGTATTTTTGACATATTGAGACTGAGATCAGACTGTGAACTTTCTTAAAAATAACGAGAATCGCCCTTCGGATATTAGTATTTTTTGATTTAGGAACATTGCAGTTCAATCGAAGAAACATAAAATAGAATTGCAATGTCTGTGCCCTGATAGGTAAGCCCGACCAAAAATAAATGAAAGAACAATGAACGGAAATTGTAAACCCATCTCCTTTACACTACATTACGATACGTAATACTTTCTTGTCTTTGAATTTTATAACATGACATTCCATTTTAACCGTATTGTATGTAGTTTCCATGGAGATTTAGTTTATTTATTTATGAAAACGTGATGTACATAGAGAAGTTGTCGCTGAACGTAGGAGTAATATGTAAACCTGGTGAGTCAAATATAAATAGCTTCTTAGAAACATACACCTTGCAATTAGAACAACGAAGAAAAACGATAGTGTTTTGTGACATTTATTCTATAATAATATATGATATTTATTATTTAATAATGTTCTGAATAAGGACAATCAAGGCATGAAAGAAATTAAATAAACTGGTTACGAAATATTAAATAATATTAAAAGACCTATATAGCACTCGTGAAACCCATACAACACTACTAATAAGTAGGTACTAGGTACTGACAGATGCTTGCACTGACTGGACAGGTCCACTCAAACTGTGTGGTTCTTTCCTCAAAAGACCATTTCAGACACCAACCTACATGGTCTTCACATGATCTGACCAAGATTATGTCTGGACTTTAAAAGAGACTGTGACCTCTGAGTTTGTTTCGGCCTTTCTTCTCAGAGTAGTCAGATAGGAAACGCCGGCCTCATCTAGTTTAAAAAAAAAATTTTTGACGTGTAAGTGTTTGTATAAACCTACTTACAGAAATAAAATCATTTATCATTTAACAAAAACTATACTGAACCATATAATTATGTTTAAATATAAGCAACCATTCATTCGCATGTCTATAGTGGAATCGAGTCTATCAGATTACAAACAAATATTTCCAGAAATAGGCAGCTTAAAGCCGCAATTAAACAAAACAAAAAACATAACAAACTACTAGATTACACAACTGCGCTCTAATAGCTACTTACAGCAATGAAGATAATGACTATAATTGAATCGCTTGTTTTCAAAACAGCACTTGTCCAAAACTGTGTTTTTACAGGAGGAACAAAAAACAAGATAGCAAAATATTTTTCAGGATGACCCATGATTATTGTCAATTGAGAACAAATAAAATGAACAATGTTTAATGATTAAGCAAATAAAATAATTAAAAAAATGATATTTTTACCCTTTTTTATATTCAAAATTTTGGACATGTGCTGTTTGAAAACATGCGATTCAATTATCTAGTGAGATTTATTTCGGAACAAGTCAATAAGAGCAAAATAGACAAAATAAAAATATTGAACTTACCACAAAGAGATTGGATAAACCGAGATATTATCGATTCAATAAACTCACGAAACATAACATAACATACCATAACATAACATAACATCACGCCTTGTTTCCCCGAAGGGGTTAGGCAGAGGTGTACCTATAGTACACCCACATTTCGCCAGTTATGTTTAAGTCCCATGTAATAGGGGGCGAGCCCTTTGCCATCTACCGGGCACAAATCCAGACTCCGGGCTGCTACTGAGAAATTCCAGATAGAAAAACCCACTTTGCCCGACCTGGGAATCGAACCCAGGACCTCATGCTCAGCAGTAGCGTTAGAATAGAATAGAATAAAATAGAATAGAATTTTATTTTGCAAATATGGGTAATACATAATAGTTCTTAAGATTACATTTAGCTCAGCCACATTTTACCAATCGGCATGCAAACATTTGAAATTATTTATATCACTATTATTATACTTATTTAGATCAATTTATAAATTACTATCATAAAATTTTAAATCATCAACTTAATTAAATTAATTAAAAATATATGTTTGTATTAAAAGGAAAATATAAATCAGTATCATTAGATTATATAGCATGTCATTACTATTACAAATATCATTATCAAAATGTCAAAAATCTAAAAGTCATACATCAAAATTTCAGAAGTCAAGATGGTCACTAATTAACAAATATTTTTCTCAGTTACACTGTAGTACGTTTTATCTACCAAAAAATTCCGTAATCTACTCTTAAATTGTGCTGTATTTAAAGCTTTCCAACTACTCGGTAATTTATTGTAAATAATGGCGACCACTAGACCAACGAGGCAGTTACGAAACATATTATGGCAACAAACAAAATCACATCCAAAAAACGATGACCTAAAAAAAAAATCACCGAAGAACAACACAGTAATAAACCTAATCAAGACACAAAAGAAGAGGTACCACATTAACTTATTTAAAATTAATTACAATCAACAGAAGAAAATGTGGGACCTTATCAATAATTTAGTGTTAAATAAAATTAAGGACAACAGCCGTGCCATTCCTAAACTAATGTCGAACTCAGGCTTGACCACAAAAGGTAATGCAATATGTGACTTATTTAACTCATTTTTTCATCAATAGGCGTAAACCTAGCTAACAAAGTACCCATCATATACTATGTAAACACCGGTAATTACACACATAATATAACACTAAACGGGTTTTCTTCATGTAGCACAGATGAAATATCTAAAATTATAAATGACCTGGACAGCAATACAAGCACAGGCCTAGATGGCATCAGCACCAAAGCAATCAAATGTTTAAAACTTACAATAATTAGGTGTTTAACTGACTGTTTATACGTGTGATTATGACGAGGTCTTTTTTCCGATACGCTTAAGATTGCTAGGATCAGTCCTATTTATAAATCCGGAAATAGAACTGACCCGAGTAACTAAAGGCCGGTGTCGGTTTACCAGTGATATCAAAGATATTCGAACGAGTTCTATATATTCCCACTCCACTTCTCACCACACCTACTCTCCACTTCGTCATAGCTATTAGTATTTATTATGTTATGTTTCATTATTATCGTATATTTTTTTGTGATATTTATTTTGGTAGTATAATGTATGTATTTGTATGTACTCATATTTTATGTTTATATATATATTTGTTTATATTCATATTAGTGTATCGTTTGTGATTTTATGTATTTTGTTTTCTCTTTTACTTTTACAAACGTTGTCTACATCTCTTTATCTACTTTCCTATCGCAGGTATGCTGGAAGAGATTTCTTTAGAAATAAGCATCACCTTTGTTCGTATTTTTCTGTTCCTTTCTTCTTGTTTGTTTATATGTGTGTACATAAACTGTTAAATAAATAAAATAAATAAATATTCGTCTAGTTATATACCTAAAGGACAAGAATTTCTTGATAGACCGACAGTATGGCTTTCGAGCTAAGTCAAGTACTCTAGCAGCTACAGTAGACTTAATAACAAAAATAAAAACAAATATTGATGAAAAAAAAAGTTGTTTTAGAAATCCCTTCTATTGATTTAAAAAAAGCATTCGATACAGTAAGTCATCAAAAGCTCACCCAGAAACTAATTAATATAGGTATCACAGGCAGCGCCCTCGATATGTTCACATTATCCTTACAGAACAGGCGACAAGTAGTTAAATTAGACAATTTCACTAGCTCGGTGCAAAACATTACGTATGGCTGTCCCCAAGGCTCGGTTATTAGCTCACTACTCTTTCTAATCTATGTTAATAATATCAATAAAATAGGGCTTGAAGGGCACTTAACTCTATACTCAGATGACACATGAGGAGATGAAGTCTTAAACTATGAGGAGATGAAGTCTCGTCTGGAAAGCCTGGAAGTTGCACATAAGGAGAATGTTAAACACTTGAATGACATGTCGAACAGTGTGAATGCACAAGCTGTGACTAAACTTGAGGCTAAGATTGAGGGAATGGAGCAACAGGCATGTTCATGTAACATTGAAATCTGTAATTTGCCAGAAAAGCGAAATGAAAATTTGTTCGCCATCATGGATTCCATAAGCAGCGCTATTGGCTTACCTGTGTCTCATAATGACATCACATCGATACATAGAGTGCCACACGCTCAGCAACATGATCGCAAACCTAAAAATATTATTATCAAGTTCAGAACACGCGTTATACGTGATAACATTCTTAGTGCCTGTCGTCAAAAGAAGGGCCTTACATCTGATCAGTTGGGGGTCTCTGGTACCACGGTAAACGTTTATTTCAATGAACATTTAACCTTAACTAATAAAGCATTATTTCGAGAAGCTAAGAAGATTGCCAATGAAGTCGGTTATAAATACGTTTGGGTCAGGAATGGGACAGTACTTGTACGGGAACGGGATGGATTGTCATCATTTGCTATACGTTCTGGGGAAGATCTTAAAAGGATTGTTACCAGTGAAAGGAAGTGTACTGAAAATCCAGATTCATAGGTATACCTATGTTCACCCGATTTGTTTGTATAATTATATTAAGATTTGTCGTTTTTCCTTTTCCATATTATGTTTATTTTGCAGGTTTATAAGTTTAATTAATGGATATGTAAGTTTCAAATGTTATACCTATCTCTTGCCCACTAGCTCGCAACTTTTGTTGTCAGTGCTTGTATTTCAAAAATTCTTACATTTATTTCTAGGCTTTCTATGTTACATAAGATCGAATCTTTCTGTGCCATTTAAACAGTTATGTATAATATTAGAGACTACCTTGCAGTACAAACACTGCGGCAAACTTACCGTGCAGTTCAAACACATATTTAAACTATTTTGTAATTCTGGCTTATCCGTAACTTATCATGTAATTACTATAGACTACGGGCTTACGTATTATCAATTGGATGGTAAGCTTTACATAATACAAATTTATTTTATTATTGTCATTTATGGCTACTAACAACATTACTTTTTACTACCAGAATTGTAGAGGTACTCGTACAAAACTGCAAACGCTCTACATGAACGTATTGAGTAATTCTTATGACGTTATCGTTCTAACCGAAACTTGGCTTATTCCTGATATCCGTGATAGTGAATTTATTGATGAACGATATGTTGTCTTTAGATGTGACCGTGACCGTGTCGCGACGAAAAAAAAAGATGGAGGTGGTGTTCTAATTGCTGTGCTTCGTGAATTGCAGGCGACAATATTGACAACTGAATTATTTAACTCTGAAATTGAACAAGTTGTAGTACAGTTACCTGCCACGCAGCAGCATACACGTCATATTATTGGTGTCGTGTATATTCCACCAGCGTCTCGTGCAGAGGTATATGAGCAATACTTAGACATGCTGCAAGGCTTAGCTAACAATCCCAATTGCAATTCATATCATTTTTTTGGTGACTATAACTTGCCTGAGATTGATTGGGTTCAGCAGGGGAACCATGCCACTGCGCGTCACACGGACTCTACGGGACGTATATTGCTTAATTTTATAAATATAATAAATGGTTTACAATTTCATTACACAAAAAATAGTTCAGGTCGTGTGCTAGACTTGATAATCTCTAACGCGGACCCTCAAACGATGCCCTGCAATATCCTGGTGATTCCCGATAGCCTCCATCCCCCCTTTTCAATATTAACTCACCTAGATGTGCGTTTCAAACCAATGAAATGCCATCCTGTTCGCAGGTATAATTTTTACAAAGCAAACTATGATTGCATTAAACATGACTTAGGTAATATAGATTGGGAAGAGTCACTCTCTCATCTTTCTTCTGAGATGGCTATTGATTTTTTTTATGAAACTATATATAAAGTTATCAGGTCGCATACTCCATTAACTCATGCTAAAAACTCAAAATTTCCGATCTGGTTTTCACCTTCTCTAATAAAAACATTCAAAACTAAAGAACATGCTTGGATTAAGTGGAAGAAATATGGTAATCACTCTGATTACGTGCGTTTTTCAGATTATCGCAGATTGTTTCATAGTGAGACCGCTAAATGTTATAAGAGATATATGACATCAGTTGAGGACAGTATTCCAAAATCTATTAAGTATTTTTGGTCGTATGTCTCTTCCAAGAATGGCAAAGCTAAGTACCCTGCTAATATGTTTTACAAGAATGTTTCTTCCGATGACCCCAAGGAAATATGCAATTTGTTCTCGACTTTCTTTTGTTCGGTATATGAACCCTCTACCTTTGACCCAGACATATGGCAACCATCTAATTGCTACGAAGACAATTCGCCATGTATCTCTGACATCTACTTGCCACAGGAATCAATACATACAGCATTGAAGGCACTTGATTCTTCTAAAGGAGCTGGACCCGATGGCATACCACCCTCCTTCTTCATAAGTACAGCTGACCACTTGTCTTCTGCCTTATATATAATTTTTAATAAATGTTTGAAGGAAGGGGTCTTTCCCGCAGTTTGGAAACGAGCCTCTATTACCCCTGTGTACAAGAGCGGCGATAAAAATAATATTGAGAATTATCGGCCCATTTCCATTCTGTCCACTTTGTCAAAGGTTTTTGAACAACTTGTGCATAGTGCCTTATATCCTCATATCCGTCATCTTATCATACCCGAACAACATGGTTTTGTCAAACGTCGCTCTACCACCACTAACCTCATGACCTTTGTGAACTATCTTTTTGAAAATATGGACCGCCGCGTACAGGTTGACGCTGTTTACACGGATTTTCAGAAGGCCTTTGACAAGGTGGATCACACCCTGCTCATGGAAAAAATTGCCTTTAATGGTATACGCGGCAATTTACTCAGATGGTTTGCTTCATACATTTTCAATAGAACTCAGAAGATCGTCATTAATGGGCATAAATCGGACTCTATAGTTGTTAAATCCGGGGTTCCACAGGGGTCAGTATTGGGTCCTTTTCTATTCATATTGTTTATTAATGACATTAAACATTGTTTTATCAACACAAAATTCTTGATGTATGCAGACGATATGAAAATTTATACCACCTGTGAGAATATTCGCGACTGCCAGTATTTACAACAGGACCTTGATAGATTTTATGAATACTGCCTCAAAAATAAACTCTTTCTAAGCATTCCTAAATGTTACACGATTTCATTTACTAAAAATAAAAATCAAATCAAATTTAGTTACTCAATAAACAGTATAAGTCTTAATGAAGTTCAGTCTGTCCGGGACTTGGGTGTTACGCTTGACGCTTGTGTGCATTTTGATACTCATATTGACAATATAGTAAAAAAAGCCTTTCAGATGTACGGACTGGTCATGAGATTTTCAAGTAGCTTTGTGCGACCCTCTACATTCTTGATATTATATAAAACCCTGATTCGGTCGCAATTGGAATACGCCGTCCAAATTTGGGATCCTCTATATGATAAGTACAAAGATAGGCTAGAAATTGTACAGAGAAAATATTTACGTTCTATGAATTATAAATGTAAACGTCCTAAAGTCTCTTATAAACAATTGCTGAAACGTTACAATGTTCTTAGTTTACAGTCTAGACGATTTCTTCTGGGTGTAATGATGCTGCATGGTATATGCAATAATAGATTCAACTGCATTCCTTTAACAAATAGTCTACATTATATAGTACCTAGATCTGTCATGCTTCGTGGGGTACGTGTGCCTCGACTATTTCACACGAACTCGTGCAGGACTAACGCTGGGGAGCGCGTCCCTCTTCGGCGCCTTGTTGATGCGTACAACGCTCACTTCATGAAGCTTGACATATTTACTCTTTCCAAGGATCGTTTCAAGGCGAGAGCAATCGAGTTACTGAATTCATAAGTTTTTTTTTAATTTTTTTTTTCTCCTTTTTTTTATTAGGCTTTTACGATGCACACTATTTTGTCTGTTTTCTTTTAACTTTTTTTTGTGAATTCGTGGACAATGTTGTGGGTTACATGTATAATAATATAAATATGGCATAGATTGTGTATAAATGTATTTCTAAGTTTTATGCTATTTTAAGAATCTCTAGTTAAGCTTGGCATGTAACTGTTTTTTGTCCCTAACAAATAAAATAAAATAAAATAAAATATAGGTATCACAGGCAGCGCCCTCGATATGTTCACATCATCCTTACAGAATAGGCGACAAGTAGTTAAATTAGACAATTTCACTAGCTCGGTGCAAAACATTACGTATGGCTGTCCCCAAGGCTCGGTTATTAGCTCACTACTCTTTCTAATCTATGTTAATAATATCAATAAAATAGGGCTTGAAGGGCACTTAACTCTATACTCAGATGACACAATGTCTATTTGATTTCAATAAATCTATTCATAACATTATAACGGACGCACAAAACGACCTTGACCTGCTACACGAATGCTAAAATGTAATTTACTTACTATTAACGCCACATAAACATCTTTTTATGATTTTTTGTGCCAAAAACAAACCGTTACCGCAGTTCACTCCGCTTACAATAGATAAAGAAGTTCTCAAACAATCAAATATGAAAAATATCTAGGATTACATGTAGATGGCAAACTCTCTTGGAAACTTCACAGCAACCATATCAAACCAAAGTTAATTTCATTACTGGCAGCGTTACGTCAAGTTTCAAACTGCATTTCAAAAAAGTACGAAAAATAATATATAACTGTCTGGTAAAATCTCATCTTGAATATTTAGTTGAACTATGGGGATCAGCCGCGAAAACTAAACTAGAACAAAGAACACAAAAAACAAAATTATAAAAACATTATTTCACTATCATTATTCTCTGATAAGAAAACTATACAACAAAAAAACAAACTACTCAATATAACTCATCTTTACAAATATTACACTTGCGTCCTTATTTAACAAATCATCACCAAATCTGTTCAATCAAACATACAACTACGTATGAAAAATACACAACATACAATATATAGGGTGACTGGTAATTAGTGACCGATACTTAAACACATGATTGTACTCATGATAACAAACAACTTTTACTATGTGACCAAACCTGAAATCGTGAAATAAATCAGCTGTTACCTACATTGTGACGAGTTTGCGAACATAAATGTAGGGAACAGCTGATTTTTTTTTCACGATTTCTGGTTTGGTCCCATAGTAAAAGTTGTTTGTTATCATGAGTACAATCATGTGTTAAAGTATCGGTCACTAATTACCAGTCGCCCAATATATGAAACATACAACGTTAGGAATAAAAAGAAAATCTAGTTAAAACCAGTACACGCTCGCATTAATTATGGTAGAAGAACTGTATTGGTTGAAGGAGCACGGCTGTTCGATAGTTTACCGCAGGATATAAAAAATGTGACAATATAAACGCATTCAAACGCAGATTAAGGCTATTGCTTTACAATATTTGAATTAACATAGAACAGAATATTATGCTAATGTCTCCAACACCCTGGAAGCAACTAATATTAATAGTACTAGTTATAATTACTTATTATAAGCGAATTGTTATTTATAAGTTCTTATGAGAAATAAAGTTCTTTAAACCCAAGACGTCAGATAAGGAAAATGTGTTTTTTTTTTTAATAATTTGCACTAGCTTTTGCCTGCGGCTTCGCCCGCGTAGATGTCGGAAAATATCCCACGGGATCGTACTACTGGGATTGAAAGGAAGCGAAGCGATGGTCGCATACCTAATAGCCGAGGAAAAGGTCATTGATTCCTGTCCTAGCGCTGCACCGCCGTCAACCATAACCATTTTGTTACGCGTAATTTTGAATCTTTGATATCTTTTAAAGTAGTCATTTAAATGATATGATGTTGATATAAATTAAATTCCCAATTTAAATAACATACGTTATTGGTTAAGAATTAATATTACACCGGTCAAAATAGCTTCGAAACTAACCATGAAATTTTTATCAAATTCTGAAAGATAAAAAATTGTTACTGGGGGTGGTCATCTTTAGAAGATAGACATAAGCTATTATGGATTTTTGTTGTTTTTTTAAGATGTACAATCCTTTAGAATATTACTAAATTAAATGTATCTCTTACGGTTTAAGCGGCGCATGCCAGTAAAGCAACCAGTCGGCATGATTTTTTCCGACATCTTCTACAAAAATTGACATATTTCAGCCAATTTACACAAACCTTAGTGAATTATACATTCAAACCTTCCTCATCAATAATTCCGTCCATTCGTGTAAACCGTTTGGAAATCCATTAGGTAGTTTTTGAGTTTATCGCGTTCACACAGACAGACACAAAGTCCCCCGCCGCCGCGGCGGGGGCGCCGACTTTGTTTTATTATAATTATGTAAAGATTTAGTGATTAATTTACAGACTTACACAATTTACAGACAGAATTTATTGATCAAAGGAAAAATTCCAACATAATAACAACCTACTTTAAAACCTAACAATCTTAAAATAATAATATGTACAAGTATATAAAAAAGGAGGGGGAAATAATCAGAGGGCATCAAAAAATTCATCCGCATCGCTGTCAATAGGAAAAGTGCCCAGAAGGCTGGCAGCATTGCCACGTTGTATGGCAATGCTGATTCTTTGGCCAAAATATAGGCCAGCCCTCTGGTCACGTGTGGAGTCGACCAACCGCCTGGCGATGTCTCGAAAAACTAAGTGGGCAGGAAACAATAAGGAAAAGGAAGGAAAAATTAAAGGACATTGCTAAAAATAGCATATGTGAATCAACACGTATGAAACATTTATAGTCATTACTAGTTCTTTTTTTAATAATTTACATTACAATTATTACAATAGAACGGACACTTCAGAATTTCGAAAACATTTTAAAAGTTATTCACTTCGGTCTTATTCCCCGGCGCTATTATTTTTTGTTTCAATTTGACGTTTTGAATAGGCAAAGGACATTGTAGCTCGTTCAGCCAAGTCTTTGTACGCAGCGGTATAGTGTGCACCGTAATTACAAAACTCAGCACACTCTCAGCGCTGTGTGAAACGAGTAACATCGACATGTCAGTGTCATCATTTACAGATGACAGTTTGACTTTTGGGTAAACGAGCGAGATTTTATATTCGTATTAAAATGCAATACTTACCCTAATTCACACAAAAACGAAACAGTCCATAGTCCTAATCTAGTCATAACTACAAATAAATTAGTATAAAGAAAGAATAGTTCTGATTACCTACTATTATGTAATGAAACGTTTAAAGATAAAATCCAATGTTTTTCACTAATAAACGCTAAGTTAGTATGTTTCTATTGGCCTAATAAATATAACCTCAAAATCCGAGAGTGTTTTGGATTTTTTACAAAGCTCGGAAGTGTCCCTGATTTTAAATTAGTTTCAATTGATTATAAGCATTACTTAGATCACAGAAAGTAAATTCACTTCTCTGTTGTTTCTTGGGCGGAGGATGTAATGCCGAACAATGTCCTTTATATAAACTGGTCCTCCCTTTTCACCCCGAAAGAGGTTGATTTAAAATACATCTTCAATCATGTTTTTCTTCATTTAATGTTTAGATTACTTTTGACTTAATCCAGAAACGCAGTAAAATCCTCCCAAAAATAATTACCCCTTTTTGCTGATCGATTTCCGGAAAACCAAAAAACTATGTCTATGTTTTTTTGTCAAAAGTATTAATACCGTTATTCGAGTTATTCGGACCACGCGTTAAAACACTAATAATGAGAAATTTTATTGCTTACTTATGCAAATATCACGAATATTTGCCTAAGTAAGCAATAAAGTTCCAAGTTTCAAATTTATTAACCAAATGAATAAGATTCTTTCCATATAAACTTTATCGCCCCTTTTCACCGGGGTAGATTTTTTGGAAAACCCTGATATACGTTTTACTTTATTTCTGATCTTAAGTATAAATACCGAATTTCAAGTTAATCAGACCGCGCGTTAATTTTCTGCCATACAAACTTTGATACCGCCCAATCCCCCTTTAGGGGATAGTTGAAAAAAACTGAAAATAATAAACTTTACTCTTTACTTAGATGAGCATTCGTGCCAAGTTTCAAGTTTATTAACTCAAGAAATAAGATTTTTCAATAAACGAAATCCCGTTATACCACTATAGGGGTCGAATTTCCAAAAATTTTTCCTTAATGGCTGCCTGCACTGTATAAGGTCTATCTATGTGTAAAATTTCAAGTCTCTAGGTCCAGCAGTTTGGGCTGTGCGTTGAAATATCAGTCAGTCAGTGAGTCAGTCAGGACTTTGAATTATTTAAATTTATATTATTATATTTATTATTGTATACTATATTTTTTATTTGAGTTCATGAAAATATTGCCTGCTGATATAGTACCGAATTTCCACTTACTATAATGTCGAACAATATAAAATACAAAATATGTTATCAGCGGTACCTCATAACGTCAATTTATTTTGACATTACTTATACTGACCCAGAGTTAAGCGACTTAACTCTGCCACATCGGTGGGTTAAATATTTAAAAGTTTAACTCTAGGTGAATTATTTGACTAACCCTGAGTTAGCTGTTAACTCAAGAGTTATTTTGGATAACCCATGAACACGCAAGTGGGCTACTCACAGATTTGATTAGATTTTTTTTACCTAAGTAGCCCAGCAAATCAAACTATTTCAAACTAACAGCTTTATATTAAATGTATAAGTAAGAATATACGGTACTTATAACAAAAAAATAAATATTTAAAAAAAAATTCCGTCTGTCGGTATGCCTATCTGTTTGTTTGTCTGCCTGTTTGTTCCGGTTAATCTCCGAAACAGTTAGACTGATTTTGACGGGACTTTCACTGGCAGTTATCTGATATTGTAAGGAGTAACGTAATTATGCTACTTTTATTTTAGAAAAAAATACGGTTACGTTTAAAAAAATTGAACGCAAAATTGTGAACAAAACCGATTTCAATAAAGAGCTAGTTGTAAATACAAATAGAACTTACTTAAACTAAGTTGCGATAGAGCCTCGAACCAGTGTCAGACCTTTTTAATTGCAAAACATGGCGGGGCCAGGAACTTCCTCCGATAAGAATCTATGAACCAAGTTGAAATTTAGTTTCGCGGACTGTCAGTATTGATATTCGAACAAGTTTTATCATTCAGAACTTCGCTCTTTTTATTATTAACGTCTATTTTTTCATCGCTTCTGTGAAGACTCGGTAAATGGAAATGTCTTCGACGATTTTTTATTAGATTGAGTTCCGCATACAATTTTGATTTTTATAGGTATTCAAAATCCATTTGATTGGTGGCTGAAATTGAGGAGAAAAATCAGTAGTAACAAGGTATCGTGTCATGTCAATTTAAATGTAAAATGTGACCAGATTTAGCGGAATTTACTTAAAATTATTGCCTTAGCACTAAAACATACGCCAAGGAGTAGGTAGATGTTTCTATTAAAATAACATTGTATGTTTGTGAACATCAAAATCACGAATACTCGACTAAGGATTGATTTAACCAAAGTCAGATATCTTTTATCCGGGGAATAAAATTGATGTCTGACAGTTTTTGTATGGAAAATCTGTCAAAATTTTAAAATTAATTCGCCGGATTAGATTTATACTAGGTATAAAAGTTTGGTCGAATTCGCCCTTAAAAGAGTCAGAGCGTTAAAAAGTAAGAAGAATTTGAATTCAGAAACCTGTAAACGTTAATAGGATCCTTCATCATTTAAATTTTTCATAACGCTCATAAAAAAAAAATCCAACGTATTTGATAATTCACAGATAGCAATAAATTGTGATCAAGTCCCAAAATGTAGTAATAAAATGCCACGTGGTGAGCGGTTTATTGCTTGAAACGGAAATTTAATTAGACAGTTGCTGTCTTCAGGACTAAAGTGAAAATTTTAGTGGCCAATATTTTTCAATTAAGTATCATACTAGCTCGTCACGATTGTATTAAAACTGGCGTTTAATAGCGGAGAATGTGTTGGCAGTGAGCTACTGAATGGCTAAGGCAAAGCTTGATAGTTCCTTTGGTGGAGGTCTGGATATCATAAACGAAGGCAAATGACAAGCAACTAGTTAATATTAAGATATTCAAACTATTTTTTTCTTAATAATTTAACTTTTTTCTTTAACATTTTCAACTTAACATAGGTACCTAAAATTGCACCTTTGGAATTTAAATATTTCTTAAACCTACTAGGTTTGTATGTTTTGGACTTATCCTAGTTATACAGAGAACCCTATTATTGGCCACACATAATTATCCTATAATGTTCCCACTGTTGGGACACAGGCCTCCTCTCTGTGAGAGGAGGGAGCCATAATACATCACGCGGGCCAAGTGCGGGTTACTAGATGTCACATGTCTTCGAATTTTTGGTTCTAGAACATGCCGGTTTCCTCACGATGTTTTTCTTCACCGTTTTGACAGCAGTGATGATGAAATTAAGTACACAAGTAAAGTGCCCGCCTGGGTTCGAACACACGACCCGCAACTCGTAAGTCGGGCCTGATAGCACTGGGCCACCACTGCTCTCTTCTTATTTGCCATACAATACTGTAATACACATACTCTGCAACATACTATACGTATCGCTGTTGGATGCCTAAATAAATAAAATAAAAATAAGTAGATAGACTACTCTTTATAATTTACATCATAAAAATTACAGATATTGACACAATGGGCGGTCTTATCGCTAAAAGCGATCTTTTACAGACAACCTTTGGATGGATTAAAGGGAGAAGGAGAGATAGAGTTACTGTAGGTACCAATACATATACATACAATAAATACATATTTATAAACATGAAACAAGAGCAAGGAACTTTATGTAATAAATGATGATGTAAAATATTATGCATATTGCATAAGGGTGTGTTACTGGCGTGAATCGAAATGTACAAACATCCGGAAGCAGAGTGCGAATTTGATACGCTAGCGCTGATGTGACGTGATAGGAATGGATTCTATATTATTTCATCCTAAGTTCCCATTTAGGTATACCCATTTAGCCTCGTTTATATAACACATAAACATAAAATCACGCCGGTATTTCCCGAACGGTAGGGCAGAGGTGTACCTTAGTACACCCACATTTCGCCAGTTATGTTTAAGTCCCATGTAATAGGGGGTGAGCCTATCCCATCCTCATATAGCCTGGTTTAGTTTTAGTGAAATTCACAGGAGAAGGCATTGAAATCAATGGAAAGATACAGGTACAGTCAGCCTCAAAAAGATGACCTAGATAAAAATTCAGTAAACTGACTAAAATCTGATTACAATCTGTAGCCACAAAACATATTATCATTATTATCATTGGGTACTTATTTGTAGCTACACACTGATACAGTGTTAGGGAACACAAATTATCAAAAAAACAAATACATCTTTTTTAGGATGACTGTACGTAAAAAAATCATCTTGTAACACGCCCCATAAACTTTCATAACTGAACCTTTAGTAATCAACCGAAACACTGCACTACCAAGTGCCTAGCCCAATCACATATGCAACGTGTCGTCCTCCTACAAAAAACCTTATTGTATACAGGTAGCATTTCGGCCAGTATTGATCGGCTGGCTAGACGATCCGACACGCCCGGGGACCATACTTCTTCAATTATTCAGCTGCCTACTTCCACGGCTAAACTCGTTTGTTACATCTTGAGTGTATTGCTATTCCTCTTTTATGGTTTGAGGAAATCATCTGTCCTTGTCGTGTAGCGTAGGAGTCCGAAGACCGAAGCGTCTCCGCGGGAATGTTAATAAAAATGTATTTTACTTCCCAAATTCGGACTGTTTTATTGCTGTAGCGACATGAGTAAGGATCTGGGGAGGAATTTGAAATTTTCGGGGTAGTGTAAATTTGTTTCTACGGTACAGGACTTCTTTTGGCGTATTTATTGTATTTTTTTCGTATTTACAAGAAACAGAAAAGCAATTATTGTTAAAATACTCTTGGAGCCTTAGTTTTGCCCAAACCATATATAAAAGGTGCCTACATGCGCGTTATTTCTGAATACTTACTCCTTAATTTATTAAGAAACGCATTTTTGCAACGTTCAGTCCTTCAAAATGTTCAAAACTTCCTCACTCCAAAGTCTGCATCAAACCCTTTTACCCTAAATGGGGTAAATTTTGTCAACATCACAGCACTTTCAGGGTGGGGTAAACGTTTAGCAATAACGTAAGCGGTTAGAGTACCAATAACGATAGGTAACTGCATGGACAAGTCAATAACCGTTACACCTACCGACCCGCTCTGCATTATACGGCTAATAGCAGTGCTTATAGTGGAATATACAGAGTTGTGTATGAGAATAGGCTTGTAGGTACTTTTGTAGTACAAATGTGACTTTTATTGGTAGAAGCATCATTGATATACTTAGACATATAAAAGATGTAACTTAAATAACCCACAACCTCTCAAGGGGTCATTGTACTCATCATTATGAACAACTTTTACTCAGGTTGTAATTTAGTCAGTTACTTTAAACATAACATAACATCACGCCTTGTTTCTCCAAAGGGTTAGGCAGAGGTGTACCTATGTAGTACACCCGCATTTCGCCAGTTATGTTTAAGTCCCGTGTAATAGGGGGCGAGCCTATTGCCATCAACCAGGCACAAATCCAGACTCCGGGCTGCTACTGAGAAATTCCAGACAGAAAAACCCAATAACACTTTGTTCGACCTGGGAATCGAACCCAGGACCTCATGCTCAGCAGTAGCGCTTGCGACCACTAGACCAACGAGGCAGTCAGTTACTATAAAATATACCCAAATCGCTATAGGCGTGCCTATTATATTTAAAGAGTTCCCTCGATTTCTCCGGGATCCCATCATCAGATCCTGACCTGAACAAAAAACGAATTTTCCAAATCGGTCCAACCATCTTCGAGTAATCGGGGAAAATACATATAAAAATTTAAAAAAAGATTCCGACGAACTGAGAACCTCCTCCTTTTTTGAAGTCGGTAAAAAATGAGGAATCAAACAATGAGCCGAATTCTTTTGAGTATTTTCCTTCACAAATTCCGAAAACCTACATAATTGATTTTACACCATACATAGATGTTACAGCGTTCTGGGTTTTGTATAATATATGTCATCATCTTAGGGTAAAAACCCTGAGATAATATAAGACCCTCAAGCGACAAGTTCATGGAACTTTTGACATGAACGATATGATAGATACACATGTGGTCTATTTTCTCGGTAATTTTCGAAAATCACTCCATTAACTTCATGGTGTAGGAACCTACCTAAATATTTTACTTGGAAACTCTGATATGGTTCTTTCGACCTTGTTAAGCAGGCATATACGTCGAAAGACACCGTTCGTCGAAAAACAGCGTAAAGGCTCCTGCAAACAGGCGCGACACGCGACGTGAATCGCGCGCGAGACAAAGGAAAAAACTTAATATCTGCAACGACGATACCTTGAGTAACTTTATTTAGTTCTTACAGATAATTCTTAGGAGTTTCGGATAGCTGAATTAGCTTTTTCCTGGAAGACCGCAAACTTGAAGGGACTTGTGACAAGTTATGGCATTTTGAATATGGAAAAATGTTTGCTTGTATGAAGGGCTTGAAATACAAGTATTTTTGGAACCGATACCATTGGCCTTGGTGTGATAGCGGTGCTAGACGTAGTACCTTTTTTTTGGATGGGAAATCGTACCTACTGTTGGTATTTCTAATCAGTATCGGTACTGTACCTGAATAAAGTATTACAAATACGCTTATTATACTTTTACTATTAGTTATACTTTAGGTCTACCTCTTCCTAACCCGTCAGGGAAACAAGGCGTGATGTTATTTTATGATACACGATTACAGCACAGACATTTGAAATCTGTCTGCAATGTGACCGATTACGGAGCCGACTCCGAAAGACATTGTTTTAACAAAAACGACTGCAATACATGTCGCATGACACGCTGTGCCTTAGTGTCGCGTCGCGTGTCGCGCCTGTTTGCAGGAGGCTTAATGCTTGCAATGTTACAAATGGATTTCAAAGACGGAAGATCTCAGGTCCACACGAGCTATTGATATATTCTATACCTTTCTCATGCTATCAATATCATCGCCAGCCCCATCCCTTTTACGTATCACTATTCTTGTCCAGTACTATTTCAAATACCATATAATGACGTCTTATTCGGAATGTTAACAGTAATTGATTAGCAATTAATATAATCAACAAAGTATCAATAAATAGTAAAGTAGATATTTCGCTTATTATTTGATGAAATATTTTTAACATCTTCTTATACCATATTAAGTGGCTTAGTAAGCAATATATGGAGGGATACTTGGCCTACGGTTGTTGCTTCGGGAGGTTCCTGTTCCGGATAAGGCGGGAGGAAACACCCGGGTGTCACGGATTGCCCCGAGGACACGGTGGAGCATACGGTGGAGGTCTACCCGGCTTGAGTGGAGCACCGCCATATTCTTGCGGAGGCGATCGGTGGCGGCTATCTCTCGCGTCCGGCCCTGGTCCACGCCATAGTATGGAGTGAGAGTGCATGGGAAGCCATCACCTCCTTCAGCGGTAATGCTCTAATAATCTTTGCGCCCTTATGCCCCTTTTCGCCGCAGGAGACGCCCTGGGCGTCGGGGATTGAGAGCCCATTCCCGGCCACCGTAGTTGTGGCCTTGCGGACGGCGAGCAATGGATAGCCCGCCGTCCGGTAAGGACCAGGCCCGTGTCGATGGCACGTTGTGTTCCACGTGCGCCTCAAATAAATGTCAGCACTAATTGACGGGGTCCGCTAGGGCCGATGCCAGCCAGAGTCGCGGGATGTTCGAAAGAGTTATCGTGTAATCTAATCTAACCCAACCCTCTGCAAAAAAGGGTCGTGAGGACAGAACAAAAGCGACAGATATTCCTTTTGATTCGGTGAATTCCGAATAAGACATTATATTATTTTGCTAACTTCGACTTGCCAAATCCAAGAAAGTCAGCCGACCTATTTACGCATGGAAGCACAACCTAAAACAGGACATGACTTACTTCGACAAGGAAATGAATTTTTGGATGGATACGGGTGCAGACCGAGATAATATCAAGAAGGCTGCTAGCGAGATTTAGAAGAAACCTGAAACGGATAGTAGCGAGACCTCATATGAAGACTGGAAATAGTAACATACGAGGCAGTAACCCCGCCAAAAGACTTACCGGTGAAGCCGAACTTGAAACAACCTGGCGGCGACGTCGTTAAAAGATGCCCCATCCATAGATAAATACTACCCGTCTCTCCACTATTCCATTGCCTACTTTAGGATGCATATCCGGTACGGCGCTAATAATCCTTCCATATCCTAAGGGCACGTCTTCCCTACCATTACCGCGCCCCCTGGTCTACTCTTTAATATGTAATGGCCTCTGTTGCACCATGAAACATGAGGCTGCAGGGGCTAGTGTGAATCTTTGGGTTCATTCGAGTAATCGATTCTGGTTCAACCACGCTGGGATCGGTGCATTTCATACATTCATACATTCCCATCCAAAAAAAGGCCTACCTTTGTAGATTTGCGTAGGTAATACGAACCATAACACTGGTGGTTATAATATATTACGTTGTCGGATATTGCGTGTTCGACGGTCTCCGGATAACCTTGTAACAAGTAAATAGTTAATTAATTACATAATTAGCTGTTGTGTTATATTGATTGTACAGAGTATTTATTTATTTGCGCACAATTTAGCACCTTAAGTATGCTGTTGACATCTTGGGCGGAGCACCACCGTGTCCTCGCGGAAGCGATCGGCGGCGGCGATCTCTCGGTACGGAGCGAGAGTACATGGGAAGCCATTACCTCTATCTGCGAAGCAGTAATGCTCGCGAAGGAGGAGGCGGGACGCGTGAGGGAGAGGCAAACTTTGCGCCCTCACGCCCCTAGTCACCGCAGGAGACGCCCTGGGCGTCGGGAATTGGCAGCTGATTCCCGGCCACCGTAGGGCGGGTAAGGACCAGGCCCGAGTCGACGGCGCGTTGTGTTCCACGCGCGCCTCAAAGAGATGTCAGCAGCATCGAAGGGGTCCGCTAGGACCGATGCCAGCCGAGGTTGCAGGATGTTCGAAAGAGTTACCGTGGCCCCGGCACAGGCAACAGAAGAAACACGGGTGGGTTTCATTCAATAAAAGTCTGACACGCCCTTCCGCTCCGCCCAGAGCGGGAGAAGTCATTTGATGATTTCCCATCCACAAAAAAAAAAAGTATGCTGTTGACATAACAATACATAAGGCCGCCAGTAACAGTCATAAGACCCTCCGTATTCAAGTATAATAAAGGATTCGTAACCATTTTCGGCACTTTCCTTGAAAGTGTTGTATGTTGATACGTCCTTTAACATTGGAGGATAAAGTTTATCTGATTAAACTTGCAGCGAATTACATCTAACACATCATTGATAAATGCTATCTATAGTCGGCTTCCAGTCTAACCAGTTACGGCGGAATACCAGTACCTGCCTATTTTACATGTCGGAATAGCCCATCGCACCTCCACAACCCCACTGGGTTGTGGAGGTGCGATAGGCTACTGGGTAACACGATACCCGTTGGTAAGTCTGATTGTCAGACTTTCGGAGTTCTGACTACGTGTATCATCGTTTACGACTATCAAAGAATATACGAACGCCAGCCGTAATTTTAAATACCATACCTGCACCAAATAAGTTCCACCACCTTAAGTTTGCCCTTTCAATCTGGGGCATCAAATCCTGCCCATTTTATGAGCACAATATTCCAACAATAAAATTTTCCCGATCAAAAATATAGCACCACAATAAGAAATTTTAAAGGACATAATTCTAAAGCATTTCCATCACAAGGCAGCGGTTTTCATACAATATGCGCCCTATCCAAACCGAAGCTAATGTAGCGCATCGGCGCTGCAAAGTGGTGTATGACATTTTTCAATCGCTTAATGGTGCAGCATTATTGGCTCACGAGGCCATCCATAGCGGAATAATGTTGTAGGGTGACTTAGAATTTCGAGGAGTTAAGAATCGTCCTTAAACTACTTACATGATACAATTTTTTCTTTATCTTAATTGTGAGAATTATGATTTGTCGTTTATTTAAAAACGTAACACAAATCAAGAAGGCATTTAGAAAATGTAAGTTTATTCAGAATTAAAATGAAATATACATACTTATATAATTAACAACTTGTAATTATTTTTTTGTAATTGGTGCTGTATGATATTTCAACTTATCAGAAGACATATTAGATTACCTATGTTTTTAAATAAACTAGACAACTCTTCAGGTCAGGTGAAAATAAATCTAAATACTATGAATTTTTATATAGAAGTAAAATCAATATAAGGTTGTCTTTAAAGATCGCTCTTAACGATAAATAAGGCCACCAATTGTGTCACCCCTTGTACAATTTAATACTTACGGTGTACATAATAAAGAGTATTCCATCTTCTATCTATCTATAAATTATTAATTGAATAAAACTTACTAAAATTAGACGACTTGTCAGTACCTACAATTCAATAAATATTGCAAATCGGTATTTTTTTTATTCCTTCTACTTGATAATACCTACGTCAATTAAAACAAAATACCTATATAAACGTAAGTCATTATTCGGTCATCATTACTCGAATATATGATTAATCTCCTCAACACTAATTTATTTAATCATCTCTTATCGACTTTAGCAACGCTCAATAATCAGCTATTACAATTTATCAATGCGTGCGTACATAATCCGTAAGCCAAACCAGATTAATTAAGATTACACCATACGTCGACATTGTCTGATTAAGTGTAGGTACATATATGTAGGAAACTAGCTCATTTCCGATATTATTGAAGCAGAATAATGAGGAATTGTATCTTTATTGTTAGTTATATGGACTTAAGTAGGTACGTAAGCGAACGTTCCCGGTCGACCACTTTTCAACCTTATTGCTAAGGGAATAAGGGCGAAAAGTGGGTGACTGGGAACGTTCGCGGGTGTACCTGCTCATTTATAAACAAAAAACACGTTACATCTCGCCTATTTTCCCCGAAGGGTGTACTATCGAGGAAACTTACATCTAACCAATTTGAAAACAAAATCCCGTGCACACGATGACCACATCTGTTAGCGGTCGAGCGCTGCAAGCAAGAATAGTCCTTGCAGTGTAAAGGTGTTTCTTTCTCCAATCGTGCCTAAAGTACACCCACATTTCGCAAGTTATTTTTAGGTCCCATGTACAAACAATCATTAATAATTGTTTTATAATAGGTCTCTTCGAAAAAGAACCTGTACGGGAAATATCTTCTACCTACCATCATTAGTGATAGGAATAGGTAGTGCTAATTTGCCTAAACTTAGAGGAAGGAAGTAAGATAGAGTGGATAATATCTCCTCTAAAATCCCGGAATAATTTTAATGACGTTTAAATCCTGGGATTTAAAAACCACGATTTTTTATCGGACTTTATTTGTATGTAGTTACAAATTATTGATTTGAAAAATCATAACATTTTTTAGGGTTACACACACACACACACTCACATTTATATATGTAATTTTTATGGTGTACATAGTAAAGAGTATTCTATCTATCTATAAATAAAGTCCAATAAATAATTCGTGGTTTTTAAATCCCGGGATTTAAACGTCATTAAAATTATTCCGGGATTTTAGAGGAGGTATTATCTACTCCATGTTACTTCCTTCCTCGAAGTTTAGGCAAATTAGCACTACCTATTCCCATCACTGACCATCATAACTATTCGTGCCACCAGCAGCGATGTTGTGTCGATATGTTACGGCTACAACCCGAAGTGCAGTTACACCTAATTTTAGCCGATTACAACTAGGTGTGGGCGGTAGCAGTTGGTTAAACTTAGGTGTAGGCTGAAAGGTGTGTTAGGTTAGAAAGATGAAGAAGAAAGAAAATATGTTTATTTGCGGTAAACATGACGCAAACCACAAACACGAAAAGAAAAAGTTGGGGAAAATATGCGTCATAATGGCCATCGCTCAACATAAAGCTGCGACCCTATGCGAGACAGAGCCCCAGCGGCCACATCTAGTTGTGGCCGGCTACAACTAGAAGTAGCCGCACTTCGGGTTGTAGCCGTGACAGATCTACAGGCACAGGCATTTCGTCTTTGCTTCTAGGATAGCAACGTACCTGCGAAGCCTCTGTTATTATACTTCTGGGGCGAGGCGAGGGGCATACGCGGGGGTGTGTGTGACCGAGAGCAGTGTGAGCGCAAAGTGTGGCGTCGCGTCGCGTCGCGTTTCTTGAAGATGTAATGACTTACTGCCGGTCACTGCCGCCGCTAGTCCACCGTAACGTAGTTTCCGATCTATTTTGTAACGACCTCAGCGTGAAAATTTGGCTGAAGTGTGCTTAAACTGAGCTGTCAATATTGTTAGTCCTCATTAAACTCATCAGGTAGAATTGTCCCTAAAGGAACTTGTCCCTAAAGGTTCATTAGAAAATCAGCATCAGACAGCATCTGTCTGACATTATTGCTGAAATGAACCTTTTTGTCGCAGCCGTGAGGCACACTATTGTTCCTAAAACATTATTTTCACTTTTTATTTTGTTATTTGTATTTTGTGTTTCACGAACTGTGTCCAAACAAACATTATTCTTTCTTTCTATCAGAATAGACAAGCTGCTTTATAAAGCTACTTTGAATTGAAAAATATCCTGCTTAACTTTCCCTAAAGCATGGTAGCCGCCATAATGTCCGCTGCACAATGCACTGACAAGCAGTTAGTGCGATCGTTTGCAAACCATTTACAACAGTAGCACAAAACAAAATGGCGAATTATACAATAAACAGCTAAAATTAACACTAAATTACCAATTTATTGTTACACTAGCCCATTTTCATTTCTATTATATATGCTAGCGAAAATAATTTGAATATAAATGCGAGCTTTGATAATTAACTCATTATTTCGAAAATAAATGTTTATTAGGCGAGACTAATGATGATTTTTGAATTGTTTGTATTACAGTGGAGGTGTATGATAAGTAGTACATTATTTTAGGAAAAGCTTTTACTTATGTTTGCATTGTTTAACCAAACAATGCATACAATTAAACAGTACTTATGATGTGTGTTAATAACATTAATAATTCAAAACATATCAAATCATACATTGCAGCTCAGTTGCAACTGTTTTTTTTTTACAAAAGCGATGTCTAAGATTGTTATACTACCGTATACCTACAGCTTCTTTCTGTATCCTTTTGTCTTATCTCTGTTTTACTCATAATCAGCCTATAATGTTCCCACCGCTGGGACACAGGCCTCCTCTCTTCGAGAGGGAGTGATCCGTAATCTACCACGCAGGCCCAGTGCGGGTTGATAGATGTCACAAGTCTTCGAATTTTTGGTTCTAGAACATGCCAGTTTCCTCACGATGTTTTCCTTCACCATTTTGAGAGCAGTGGTGATGAAATTATTTACACAAAGTAAAGCGCCTGCCTGGGTTTGAACCCACGATCTACCACTCGTAAGCCGGGGCCGTTACCACTAGGCCACCACTGCTCTCTGTTTTACTCGATCCATATAAATTTGTATCTAGTGCATAAAATTCCAAATAAAACTACTATTCACTTAAATTATATTTAATAATATACAAAACACGACTGTGAAACAATTATCATTTATTATAAAGATACCAAAAACACAAATGACATCTATTGAGAAACGGAACACAACCATTACAGTTAGCTTATCGTCAAAAATTCCGCAGCTATTAGCCATATCTTGCTCGGCGATTGTCCAATTGCGCAAGTTTGTCGATTAAAACGCGAGGGAAAGTTGGACATTTAGTACAAAACTGGCACCAGCAGAGGCCAACTAAGATAAAACTTCTCAATTCGACGATTGGGAACTTTGACTTTGCTATGGTAGTATGCTAACTTGGAAACTCTTCATTAAATCTGACAGCTAGTTACTCCTGTGCTCGGGTCTCCAGCTAACGCGAAACAGATCATGCTTGAGAGCCTGACCCTCGCTTCATCATGTACGGCGCGATCTGCTACGTCATTAAAGACGATGTATGGAACGAAATTAATCGACGCCGAAGACATAGGTCCTGCGGCTGCTGCTTGAGCTTCCCTGTCTAAATCGTCACCAGGATGTGAAACACAGAAGTCAACGTCAATCAGATTTACACCAACGGCTTGCGCGCAGAGATACGATCCTTGTAAGAAAGAGGGGAAGGGGCTGGAGAATTCACAAGTCATGTAGTGGACCTGAGCATCCTGATTGTCCTTCAACATGTTCAGAACGCATCTATGCAAGCGGTTTGCCCAGCAGTCAGGTTCGCCAAACTGACACCAAAAAACTCCTTCGCTACTCAACGTAGTTCTTCCCCAGGGTACGAATTCAACCTCCAGAAAGTCTCCGTACAAACGGTACGTTTCCACTAAATGATCGCGAATGAAATTCACTGTATCACTACATCCTGATGTCGTGCCTATTGTTATCTTGATCTTTCCATCGACTACTTGCAATCCTTGTCCACTAACTTGAGTAAAGGCTAGCATAAAGCACGCGGCGATGAAAAACAAAAATTTTGCGGCCATGACGACTATCGTGTGCCGTACATGTGAAAAAACTGAAATATTTGGAGCAATGCCGTTACCCACTCATAATTTATCGTGATATTTGAATGTGACATTTTTAACTAATCTAAGCACGCGATAAGATCAATAGGGAAAAGGAGAATGGGCGACTTCTAATAAACATCTCGTCTTTTAATAAAATTTAGATAGACACATAAAATATGAAGAATATTTATTATATAATAGATCAATAATAAAACACATGCCTGTGGGTGTAAAACTATAATTTATTGTAAACCAAACCAGACAATCACTGGATTCCAAAAACAAAACTATAAATGACACACCTATTGAGAAACGAAAGGCAGCTATACGGAGCAAGCTTAACGTAAAATTATACAATTTTACGATTGGGACTTTGACTTTGCTATTGTAGTATGCTAACACTTTAGAACTCACAATTAAATCTGACAGCTAGTTATTCCGGTGCTCGAGTCTGCAGCTAACGCGAAGCAGATCATGCTTGAGAGCCTGACCCTCGCTTCATTCTGAAGGGGGCGGTCTTCGACGTCATTAAAGATGATGTATGGAACGGAATTTATTGTCGCCATCGGCCCAGCGGCTGCTGCTTGAGTTTCCCTGTCTAAATCGTCTCCAGGATGTGCAACACAGTAGTCAACGTCAATCAGATTGACACCAACAGCTTGCGCGCAGAGATACGATCCTTGCGAGAAAGAAGGTAAGAGAGTAGAGAATTCACACACCATGTAGTGGACCTGAGCTTCTTGATTGTCCTTCAGCATATTCAGAACGCATCTGTGCAGACGATTTGCCCAGCAGTCAGGTTCGCCAAACTGACACCAAAAAACTCCATCGCTACTCAACGTAGTTCTTCCCCAGGGCACGAATTCAACCTTCAGAAAATCTCCGTATATATGGTACGCTTCCGCTAACTGTTCGCGAATGAAATTTATTGTATGAATACATCCTGATGCCGTGCCTATCGTTATCTTGATCTTTCCGTCGTCTAATTGCAATTCTTGTCCACTAACTTGTGTAAAGACTAGCATAAAGCACGCGGCTAAGAAAACCAAATATTTGGCGGCCATGAGGACTATCGTGCACCGTACACGTGAAAAAACTGAAATATTTGCAGCAATACTGTAAACCACTCATATCGTAATAATATGATTATTTTTATGGGTTACTTTTAACTAATCCAAGCACGCGATTAGACCAAAAGGAAAAAGGAGAATGGGCAACTCCATATAGGCTCCGTCCCTAATGCTGTATTTTTGACCGGTTAAAAAATTCTTAACATTTTGAATGTAACGAGCGTGTGACTTTATGTACCTATAATAAGTGCATTCATTGAACATAACATTTATTTAATGAAAATCCTTTTGTCGTCGGTGTCGGTTTTATTTTTCGATCCATATTAATTCGTACCTACTTGATGTAATACGAAATATAGTTCCGAATCCTCCAACTCTGCCGCCAACTGTATAATGTGCAACGTGTAATAAAGAATTAAAACATTTTTGATTATTATTTTTTGAATCACTTAAATTATATAATACTAGCTTTTGCCCGCGGCTTCGCCCGCGTGTATTTCAGAAAATATCCCACGGGAACATACTACCGGGATTAAACGTACCCTATGTGTTAATCCAGGTAAACTTGCACTGCTTATATAGGGTGTAAGGGACAGCCCTCCGCAAACTAACAGGGTGCATAAAGCTCCTTATTTTGAATCATATTCCACCGGAAATATTCTCAGGAAAATTTTAATTTTTTTTTATTGTATATTCAGTTACTAAACCTTTATTTCAATGTGAAATTACATTATCTGTACGTAGCACTTCATTTATGTAAATAAAACAGCTAAAATAAAAAAAAATCAGCAATGGATGTTGAAATACTCGGCGGCCGAAGACTCGCTGTGCTGCCGTTTCGCCACGCGCGTTTTGTCACGGTAGCGATACATTACGTGTGAGGTAATAAAATAAATCAGGTTTATTGGATTCCCATAACGTTCCCGAAATAATTTCATATACGGGTCATCTTAGTATGACATATTGAATTCACCCCATCAGTCTGTGGAGGACTGTCCCTTACACTCTATATAGTATAGTATCCAAGGAGCGGAGCACGGATTGATATATGATTGCTGGACGATAAAAAACGTGTGCGGTTGGGGTACGTCAGGAACGAAGTTTCTTCTCACATATGATTTAAAACAAAAAAAAAAAAAATTTCGCTGCTACCATCTTGGATTTACATTTTGACGTCACTATCGGCTTTAGCATCCTCGACAACTATGAAAACGACACCCATTACGAAAAATTTTAAAATATTCGCAGCCACCATCTTGGATTTTCATTTTGACCTCACTATCGGCTTTGGCACCCTCGAAAACTATGATAACGACACCCATGACGATAAATTTGAAAATATTCGCAGCCGCCATCATCATCATACGAGTATGGACGCTTTTTCGTTTGTGACGATTTCTGCCAGTTTATTCCTACCGCAAGCCGCGTAAAAGAACTTCGTCCGAAAAAGTATAAGAGTGCCGCAATATACAGGGCGTCCCACGGATATGCCACATGGAGAGAAAGTACCTTGAATATTGTAGATGGAACATTTTACTGAAAGAAGACATTATTTGAATTTAAAGAAGAATTTAAACTGCATTCATATTTATTTGAATAATTACATGGTTGAACCGGAAATCGAACCCGTTACACGAGAAAAATAATCAGCCTGTAGCTTTATGATACCGATCGAAAGGCTTCATCATAAGGATTATTTTTTGCTAAATAACATAGTCTCAAAAATAAAAGGAAGACCATGAATTTTAACATTTTTAATAAAAAATTAATCAATTTATCAAATTCTCAAAATGAGTCCCTTCCTGTTGAATTCGATTTGTTACATACAACCAGGTACCTACTAATTACGTATCTCTTTATCATTTTATCATGCACTTAAATTATTATAGGGAAATGATGCGTACTTCTCAAGTGGGTACATTTATTAGTAATAGGTACTTATGATAATGTCAGTTGTATGTCCTTACGTCAATGTCAGCTTTTAATTTTTCTGAACAAAATTTCACATCAAATATTAAAATTCATGGTCTTCCTTTTATTTGTGATACTATGTTATTTAGCAAAAAATAATCCTTATGATGAAGCCTTTCGATCGGTATGATAAAACTACAGAGTGATTATTTTTCTCATGTCACGGGTTCGATTCCCGGTTCAACCACGTAATTATTTAAATATCTATGAATGCAGTTTAAATTGTTTTTTTTTTTAAATTCAAATAATGTCTTCTTTCAGTAAAATGTTCCATCTACAATATTCAAGGTACTTTCCTTCCATGTGGCATTCCCTGGGACGCCCTGTATAACGGAACGGAAAATTACCTACTTGCATGCCAAATTTGAAGGCAACTGTAAAGCGAAAATATAAATCCTCTTTAATCCCTATTCCTTTGGAATTTCGAAAAAAATATTTACCTGAATAATTACAGGTATGGAATTTAGTAAAATTTTTGTTCCTCCAATTACTAAAGTGTCTTTGGCGATGGCGAAAATCGGGCTGACCGATGATGAGTTATTAAGGATTTTTAACCCCCTAGGGATGATTTTTCAAAAACGCCAAAACATTTCATTCGTAATTTCTAAACATAAAGCTTAATACCAATTTCTTCCTTACAAACTTTCATCCCCTATTTTCCCCCCTTAGGGGATAATTTTCCAAAAACGCTGAAATAGTGGTTTTTAATTTTGAAACAGAATGCTAAATACTAATTTTCATGGTTTAAACTACAAAAATGTCGATTTTCCATACAAAATCTCATCCCCTATTTCACTCCCTTAGGGGTTGAATTTAAATAAATCTTTCCTTATTCCTTGTCTAGATTATAAAGGGAACATCTGTGCAAAATTTCAGCTTTCTAGGTCCAAGGGTTTGGACTGGGCGTTAATGAGTCAATCTGTCAGTCAGGACTTTTCGTTTTGTTTATATAGATTTACTACTACCGAGCAACGCACGAGCTTTTTGTGTCCGTTTAGAATTCTAGATGGTTGCTTTAGTGCTGAGAGTCATTTTAGTATCTGATTGTTCATCTGTGGCTTGAGCAGTTCGGATGACTGCATTTTTTTTGTTATCGCTCGCTTCAGCCTGAGGCATGCGTGGCAAATCATTCTGTACGCACGGTCTGTACGCAGTCTTACATTTTCCACGTTATTTTCAAAGGTTTCAAATAATATCAATTACTTAAAAACAGATGTTAAAAAACAGCATTTTCATAAAAGCTCTATAATCATTGTTAAAGATGTATCCGTTTTTCCCATTTTTGTACTTTGTATTATCTCCGTCCATTACAGATATTCCGCGATTAGGCATGCCGTACACCAAGTTATGATGCGATATTGGATAATATTCTCCCATTCCTCTATCAATGCAATTTTCAGCTCGCAAAGCGTAGGTAATTGGAGCGGAGTTTTGTCGTCTCATAATTAACCCGTATACCTTCATGAAAGTTAGATTACTTTAATTATTGTGAATTTGAGGACTATGTGGGTTTTTTTTTACTTTTTTTCTTTCTCAGTTAGTTTTAATGATGTTCTGGTAGTTTGAGTAATTTTTGCGGCCTACCTATAAATCTCTTTTCTTTGGTATTGTTCGTCGAGTCGTTGAGCTCCTTAAGTTCTAAGGTGAGCTACACGATTACTGACCAATGCTTGCACTGACGGCGGGACTGGTACACTCGAATCTGTTGGTTCTTTCCGCAAAAGGCCATTTCACCAAAAGGTAATTTTTTGTCTACATGGTCTTCACATGATCTGACCAAGATTGTGTCTGGACTTTAAAAGAGACTTTAATCCCTGAGGTTGTTTCGCCGCAACTCATTCTCAGACAGTCAGACAGGAAATGTCGACGCCATCTAGCTTATTTTTTTTTTTAATATAACGTGTAAATGTGATTCCGATACCCCATTGACAAAATAAACAATTTCATTTAATTTCATTACCTAAACTTTAGTTAACCAAACCTGACAACCAAACCAAACCTGAAACCTGAATCCAAACCTGAAATCGCGAAAAAAATCAGCTGTTCCCTAAATTTTGACGAATTAGGCGAACATAAATGTAGGGAGCAGCTGATTTTTTTTCGCGATTTCAGGCTTGGTCCCATAGTAAAAGTTGTCCATAATGATGAGTACAATGACCCCTTAAAAGGTTGTGCGTTAATTATGTTACACCTTGTATAAAAACAATGTGCCAATATGCAAAAAGAAAAACATAAGTATTTAAAGAAATAGTGACACGATGACATACTTCAAATCAAATAACGAAACAAGGTGCGTTGTGCGCTTCAAGGTAGCACCAAATGGGAGTCCAGCTCAGCATGTGTCAGGCAAATATACCTGAAACTGATATTCTGCTGAATCCCTGCAGTGACATACGGACGTCGAGCATACGAGATAAACACAATTGATGTTGTGACAAAGTGTTATGCGCGAAGTGAAATTATCCAAGCTTGTCCTAGACATGCTGTAAATCATCAGCATGCATAAGACGAGCTTGGGTGATGTCAGTCAGGGCTGCGTACTGGGCACTCCACGCTACTAGCATCCACCTCTTGAAGGTGACATTCGTTACCCCAGCAGTAAGGGGACGGGCTTGAGGATCGGTTGTTTTGTCCTCATCTTATCTCAAAGGAGACGATTCAAAATGTACCCAGGTCCGACGCTAATGATTTGTATTCCATATTATGAAGTAATAAGTTTAGTACATAGTTATACTATAACCATCGCTCTATCGGGTGGCTAACATGTTTTTTTTTTTTGCTCGGGGAATATTTGTAGGCGTTCATCACAAAAACAATTTTTTTTCTTTCCATCGATTACTTGCAATCCTTGTCCACTAACTTGTGCAAAGGCTAGCATAAAGCACGCGGCGATGAAAGCCAAATATTTTGCGGCCATGACGACTATCGTGCACCGTACTTGTGAAAAAACTGAAACATTTGGAGCAAAGCAATCATATCATGATGTCATTATTTAAATCTGATTTTTTATCTAATCTAAGCATAAGATTAAGTACCGAACTAATAGTAATCGATGAAGAGTTAATAACCTAATTGTATTAAACACGAAAGAAACCCTTAAGACTTTTGTTTGATTGTAAACTTTGCCAAATAACAACAACTGTAAAACAATTTTCTTTCACCCTCTCCCCTTCGAAAGTATTTCAAGGTAATCTCTTAAAATTACAACACAAAAAACTCAAACTCTTTAAGCCTCCATATTTTCTTTATGCGTAAAATATGTTTTTGTGGCAGCAAGTGGCCCGCCTAGAATAATAAACAGAAGAAACTTATTAACTTTCCTAAGAAGAAATATGTACACGCAGCCTTATTGGGGATCTGAAGGTATAACGTAAAACGCCTCCCCTAATTTTAGTTATACTTTTATTCCTTTTAAAATAAAGTCGGCTTACTGACTTAATTACTTTCTGGGTACATTATGGAAAGTTTTAAACGCATGTTCCTCGACTTGTTAGCCCTCGTTTAATTTGTCTATTTTTGCGTAACATTGGTAGATTTACAAAAAAACTGCAGCAATCACAAGTTTTGAGAAATATATAGATGTACATTTGCGAACCGATGTTTTACATATCCACATGCAAGAAAACATCTTCTTTACTCACTATGATCAACATTACGTTTTGATAATGCGCAAATGAGTCGAACTGTAGGTGATTTCGTGTTCTCGTCAATAACGACCAAGACACTACCAAGACACAAACAAAATGAAAAAAAAAATACAGTCCTTATAAATAGAACTTTGTGTGATCTCGTTAATAATGACCAAGGTTCTGTGGTTGGGGCTGTTTTTATTTATTTTCATTTTGTTTAAATAAAAAAGAAACACAGCCCCAAAAAAATCCTTAAGAGCACCACAAAAAACCGGACCCACTACCTTAATCTTAATTCATTGCACAGAGAGCAGGTATTCAATTACACTTAATATGTTTAAAAATGTACGCCCCCCTGGAAGGGTACCAACCACAGTATTAATGAAATTGACTTCCCCTGGGATACAACTGGGGGACCTTGAAACGTGGTTCCCCTTGTAGCTGAGGTCGCAATGTTCCGGGACTGAGAGTAGACACAAAGGTATGCCGTATCAAATTAACGAGTTGCTGTCAAATTCCAAGTTTCTAAACTTGATATTGATGATGCTTTGTAGTGAAATCTGTGCTCTGAGTGGAATACCTCAATGAGAAGGGTGTACGTCAATAGGAAAACTGTCGCATGATTGAAGTTAGGAGTTAATTGCAATGATCGTTTTAATGAAGACGCTGTAAATGTAATTGGATCTGGTTCTTCTGAATATACGACTAACTGTGAGTGCAGACAAATAAAATATACAAACTAGATGATTGGTCACATATCAATAATAACTATACAGTGTGCTCGGAAATTTGACCTATTCCTTGAAAGGGGTTATACTAGAGGTCATTTCCAATAAATTAAGTCCTACCAACTAGGGGTCGAAAATTAATGGTTTCCGAGTTACGGAGGTTTATAGATTATTGTTAAAAATTTCAGACTGGTCACCAAAAACAAATAATTTAAAAAGAACTACTTCTCCTTCGGCACTTATTTATTATTTTTCTGACATGATAAATGAGTAATAATTTATAAAAAAAATACATGCCCTAAATTCCTATAATTTCAGAAATAAACGGTCTTGAGTGGAAAGGAAACCTTCGTTATATTAATTTTTTTAAGTTTTGAGGTGTTTTACTTGAAAAAAATGTACCACACTTGGCATACAAATGTGAAATATAAATTTCTTATTTTATAATCTTTCTAAGAAGGTACAAATATTATGTACTTTGAGACGGTTTGGTAAAAAAAAAACGATTACCTAGCCAGGTGTAGCAGGTTTCAAGAAAAATGCCATGCCGGTGCCGTCACTCTATAGTTTTCTAGCTAGTTTCTTTTGCACTCGGTGAGTGTAACATTATTCGGAAGTCTTCAGAAATCTTCGGAGTAATTTGGAGACTCAGCCGTGACTGACTTATTCACTCAGTTTCAGCAATCCAATCAGTTAGTACCTTCGAGTACGAAATGAGTTCTCGCCGCTGATGGAGGATGTACCACTGGCTACACGAAGAAGACTGATTTATTAGCATGATGGCTGCCCCGCGCACTACTTTCGAGCCGTACGAGAGTGGATGGATGTGAATTTTCCACGGCGGTCGCGGTGGGCCAACTCCCTGGCCGGCGAGGAGTCCTGATTTAACGCCTTGCGATTTCTACATTTGGGGTCACATGAAAGACTTGGTTTACTCCACTCCAGTGGCATCCCGTGAAGAGCTGAGAGAAAGAATTTGAACAGCCGCCCAACACATCAAAAACACAATTTCGACGCGTGTGACAGTTACAGAAGTACGCCAGAGGCTGCGTGCTTGCATAAGAAATCGGGGCAGGCAATTTGAACAAGATCTCTAATAATTTTACTCTCTTTTTGATGATTGATAATGTAAATAAACGAAATGAATGTTCTAATTATGTCTGCATTTTTTTATTTAAACCCCTCTATTTGTTGGATTAGAGTCATATGTTGATAACATTGTGTACTTTTTTAGAAAGGTTAAGAAACAGTAAATTTATTTCCGAGATTTATATGCCAAGTGCCATACATTTTTTTCAAGTAAAATACGTCTAAATTCCAAAAAAATAAAATAAAAAAGGTTTTATTTACACTTAAGAATTTTTTTTTCCGAAGTTATGGGAATTTAGGTTGTGTTTTTTTTTTTTAATAAATGATCACTCATTTATCACGAGTCAGAAAAATAACAAATAAGTGCCGAGAGAGAAGTAGTTATTTTTAAATTATTTGATTTAGTAACCAGAATCTAAAAACCTCCGTAACCCGGAAACCATTAATTTTCGACCTCTAGTTGACAGGGCTTAATTTGTTAGAAATGACCTCTAGTATAACTCCTTTCAAGGAATAGGTCGAATTTCCGAGCACCCCGTATTTTTTAAAGCAGTACCAAAATACGAAAACAAAGAAAATCCCAAACAATTCATTTTACGACATGCTCAGTAGTCGGCACAGGGGCGCATTCACAGCTATAAGCTAATATACAGCTTATAAAAACTTTTACCGGCACTCTCATACAATCTGATTTAAACTTTTTACGAGCGACCACGCAGTCTCATCAGCTGTGTCGCACACTAGGGAAATGTGTAACACCCACGAAATTTCGCTAATTTTAATTAATTCAAACTGCACAGTGAAAGTCAACTCTTAAACACCCCTCGACCATAAAGCTGAATCCTGTCTACAACCGACTGTTAGAACTTAACGAGTTCATACATCCCCGTCTACGGTTACAATGGGGCTCGTAAAATTAATACCTTACCTCTGAATCGTCGGGCCGCCTCTCTGGATGGTAATTCCCCCTTAAATATTTAAGTTTTCTGTGCACCCTCCACCCGCAACAAGATTCAATTTCACGCCCAAAAAAGGGGTCCGCTTTGGGCGATTCTCGGCTTCTCAAATGTCAAGAGACATGAAAGCACCCAACTAAACAAGAACTCTATCAATTACTAGATACCAGTTTTCGAATGTTGTGTTTGTTTGTGCTGTCAAAGGCGTAGGAGATCACCTTATGATGGTGGGAACATCGTGGAGAAACTCTAGTATTATCCGGTTGCATACAAAATGGAAATGGTGGGACTCAATTGAATCAATCTTGCGTCAAATTGGTGAAGATTTCAAGGGAAGTTCACATTTAAGTTCGTTTTCTATTTGAGATATATGTACAGTTTACGTCTGTACCTGTCGTTTTCCTTTCAAATTGTTGTTGAGAATTCTTCGAAATGCATTTTTGATTTCATAAAGTTCGATACTATATTACGTTTGTATGTGAAGGATGTTTTCAAAGGCGTACTATTTGTGATCGAGAACTCGGCTCACGTCTCGTTCGATATGACCCCTTAAATCACATATAACGCTATCAAACCACATGATTAATTTGATTAGCTACGTGTCTAGCCTTAATGATATCTAGTGTGGCTACATTATTCACTAAGACGTACAAAATTAATCAGTTAACTAGTTTATGGTTAGATGAATAGATTTCATTAGAGTAACGTGAGGTACGGGCGGTGTATGACGTTAACTGTATTTATTTGTTATTGTTTTTTCTATCAGGTAAAGTTTATTGTTTAAATATGATCTATCGGGAGCAGCCTGAGAGCAGTGGTGGCCCAGTGGCACCAGTCCCGACTTACGAGTTTATAGGTCGTGGGTAACTAGGCAGGCGCTTTACTTTGCGTAATTTATTTAATCACCACTGCTCTCAAAAACGGTGAAGTAAAACATCGTGAGGAAACCGGCATGTCCTAGAATCAAGAATTTGAAGACATGTGACATCTACCAACCAGTACTGGGCCCGCGTGGAGGATTACGGCCCACTCCCTCTCACAGAGAGGAGGTCTGTATCCCAGTAGGGGGAACGTACGTTACCTATAGGCTGATAATGGGGGCAGCCTCCTTGTAATTCATTCATCTCTTTCGATTTGTGTTTCGTGTCCATTAGTTCTTATTTCACCATTGACATACTTCTGTTACCTTGAAAATTCAAGTTACTGGAAAATATAAGTTAAGAAAACTTGGCTAGTTAGTGTATCCGTCTGTATATTCTCCTACCATACAAACTTTCAATAACACCAATTATTTTCTTTCTACCTTCTACGCTACACAAGCTTAAGATTTTCCTCAGGAGTGACAGTAACTTTAAATCTACCTTAGCTAACTTATTCCTCTTCACGTTTATTGCTAACTATAACTTAAAACTGTACCTAAGATGGCTAGAAGCCATAAATACCCAGCATTTCGCGTACAGAATACGTAAAGCACAGGACTACGTGATCTATATTCCTTGCTGAGTATTAGTTACTTGTACTATGTAATATTGCTCCAGTATCGATAACTAATATTCGTATTTAGTAGTAATAATATAGTTTATTTGCGTTATTCGAATTATTTAAGCAGAAATTTAGAGGAAAGTTATATTTATAAAATAAGTATGAAAAGCTATTGTATGAAAAACGTGAAGCTTTTTTTTTTACTTAAGTTAGGTTTGCTCTTGACTCTAGTCTAGGTCAGGTTATTTTAGGGAACGAGGTTTAAAATAATTAAATTAATCTCGCAAATGTTATATAGTAATTACACGAATCATTATAATTATAATTATGTACATATTTATAATGACTTGTGGCTAGGTTGGGGGCTTGTGGCTAAGAAATAACAGTTGCACGGGTCAATCGATCAGGTTAAGCTACGCTTGCCGCGGTTGGTCCGTGGATTGGTGACCATCTTTACATATCAAGACCCCTCCGTGCCTCGGAAAGCACGTTAAGCCGTTGGTCCCGGCTGTCATTCGTGTATCTTTGACAATCGTTACTGGTCGTCAGAAGCCCGAAAGTCTGACAACCAGTCTTACCATGGGGTATCGTATTACCCAGTAATTGCGTTGTGGAGGTCAGATAGGCAGTCGCTCCATGTAAAATACTGGTATTCAGCTGCATCCAGTTTGACTAGAAGCCGACTCTAATATAGTAAGGAAAAGGCCAGGCAGATGAAACCATATTTATAATGACTTGTTTGTAATGTTTTATACGAATTTTTTATTCATATTTAATTTTTAAACTGTGACAATTTTTATCTTCGTTTATTTTAATTGCATTGACATTTAATTTTAATTCGGTGGTAGTATTGTGAAATTTTAAATTTTATTTTATTGTATCTCTAAGGCCCACTTGCGTGAAAAACTTAACTCAGAGTTAGTTGCTAACACGAGGTTAAATTGACAGTTTGTCATACAATATTGTCAATATAACCTTGTGTTAGCAACTAACTCTAAGTTTTTCACGCAAGTGGGCCTAAAAACCTTGCCTGAATTAAATGAATTAATAATAATAATTATAAAACAGTATTCTTACATAACTACATGAAAAATAAAAGGTTACGCATAAAATATGAATCGATATTGTTAACGATTATTCATAGGTAACCAATCCGAACTGTCGGCATAAAAGGAGGTAGGTACAATATGCAGGGCTAGCCCGCGGTTGTTTAAATAACAACATTAATTTGAATAATCGAATAAAATCGAAAACAAAAACTGTCGTATACATTAGCTTTTGATTAACATGTGTTCACTTATGTCCTTCTAAAGTAAATAAAATGTTAGCAGTGTCACAATAAATTACCTAATATAAGTACAGTTCTTGCAACTATATTTCACAATACCGAGTAATGTCTAAAATAGTATTTCAGTTTCCTTCACGCGATTTTCATATCCACCATCCACCATCTTACAAAGATAAAACTTTATCTTGATCATAACATTCGCAGCATACATAACGCATTCTGTTTCGTCTTAATAATACTAATCAAGTCATAATTAGTCTCGTGATGGTCTCGTTCAAGACTCCCCTCCCATAAGGCAGCGAATGTCATAGTATAGCTCTAATAATTGCAACTAATCTTGCCAAATTAACCCCTATGAGGCTAAATCAGCCCGAAGCAGAGAAACCGATTTGGAATTTTACGACCACAGCTTAGTAGGTACTGCGTAAATAGGAATAACTATTTTTGGTTGATCTCTTCGTTAGCGGATTGGGAGTGTCAGCTAGAAAATTTTGTCTTCCTATGCTTTAAAATCAATTAAACTTTCTATAAAAAAAAATTTGATCTGAAAGTGTTTGCAAGACTGAAAGCCTAGCTGTAAATGTGTTACATAAACAGTCGAGTGGCAATGCTGCCAAAGCCAAGAAAATTAATTCAACAATTTTATTTGGTAACAACCTTACACACTTGAATCCCTGCCCGGTAATCATAATTCAACACAGAATCAAAAATAAAAACACGCAAATAAAACGAAAAGGAAACAATTATTAAAAGACATTTAAAAAGACAATCGGGGACATAAAGTTTAGTGACCGTGCAGTATTTACGAGGCAGCCCTATTGTGCTAAAATACAGGCTATTAGCATACAAAGAGGGCCCATGCGTCGCCCTGCAGTTGTCGCTGCAACGAGCCCGCTTTGTATTTGGACAGCCCTAATAAAATTATTTAAATTGCTCTATTAATTTCTTTGTGACTGTTTATTTTTCATGTGTTGCTGTGTGCTATTTGTCTCTAATTAAGAGTCCCAGGCAGTTTTAATTGGACTTTTAAGGTAGCTTTTTAACATTCATTTTCTAGGTGGGACAGTTGATTTAATTTTCCGATTACCTACCTATTTAGCTGTTTTTCTAAGACTTTGATACTATATTTGAATGGCCCGATGTTCAAGCGGGTGCAAGCGCTGCTGAGCCTGAGGTCCTGAGTTCGACTCCCGGATCGGGCAAAGTGTTATTGGGTTTTTCCATCTAGAAATTCTCAGTAGCAGCCCGGAGTTGTGCCCGGTTGATGGAGATAGGCTCGTACACTTCCTATTACATGGGACTTAAATATAACTGGCGAAATGTGGGTGTACTATAGGTACACCTCTGCCTAACCCCTCGGGGAATACAGGCGTGATGTAAGGTTTTTTTTTATTTTATTTTTTTAACCTATAGATACTATCCCACTGCTGGGCTAAGGTCACCCCCTTTACCTTCCATCCATCTTTGTCTGCTGCATTTTCCGGCAAATCAGTCGAGAACGTGACTAGGTTGTTGCGCCAGCATTTCTAAGGCCTGCGTCGGTGACTATGTGAGGTTATGATACTATAGGTATATTTTCCAATAGCCACAATAAAGACCTCACACCTCGACAAATAGCTAAGTACAACAAACAAACAAACGTCTCCCCAATAGCACCTTTAGCAATTAACCCTAAAACGTCACTGGAAATAATCCCGCACCTTCCCTCGAAGAATTTAGTGGCGGACAAGTTTAAGCTTCGGGATAGAACGCACGAACTATCGCGAACCTCACGTGATCCTAGTAGGGACGCCATAATGGCCACCCGACTATTAGGCACACGGCCAGCTCAACTTAAGGCCGACTCACTTGAGCCATTTAATCTAGGATTGAAGGAGACTGGAGAACTTATTCTCGGGATGCTAGAGAGTCGTAACATATGGTAGGATAATAACGTGATAATTTTAGGGTTTGAGGATTTTGGTAGTCTGATATGAGTAACTTCGTAGTTTGGTAAGAGTTAAAATAATAAAAACGAGGCAAAAGGTGTATGTAAGGATCGTAGCAGGTGGCGTTCTGTAGTTTCTGCCTACCCACATGGGAAGAAGGGGTGAGTTTATGTATATGTTTCGGCCTAAGGAATCTTCTTGTTTTTGTTTGATTATTACAAAACGGTGTCCAATTTTTCTTGAAATTGCCTTTGCCTCAATTTCGCAAACTGTATTCCATAGTTGATTTATTGTCCAGTCTTTTTCACAAAAAGCTCTGTGCTATACATTAAGAAGAGAACCTACTTCACAAAAAACAACAATGAACTGAGAAAGGGAAGAGTTGTTCGATTGTCCGCTCGAGTACAAATTCTATAGACTTTTCCTGTACCTACACGTTAAAACAATAAAAATAATACTCTTTACAAAAATACGGTGACATTATTATTGTAACGTAGGTAAAAATATCGGCAAAGAGTGAGTCGGGCACACACAATAAGAGCGGTTCTGCATTGCATCCGATCCGAATTCAAGAAATGTCGGTCCGAATTAGTCATAGTACTATTTGTGAGAGGTTGCGCACTAGTTCCGAACTCTGTCCATCCTAATTTAGAACATTCCAAATTTGGATTGAACTCGGATCTTAAATTCGGAATCGGATCGGATGCAGTGCAGACCCGCTCTTAGGGTCCTGAACCAAACTACGCTGAGCAGTCTGTAGAAATCATTCTACAGGTTGGCTGGCCTGCCGTAATTAATGTCTAGCGATTAATTATGAAACCTCCGCTAGCTCCTAAACTATACACATCTAAATGAAATACCTAGTGTCAAGGAAAAAAATATCTTCGGTAACGCCATCTTGAATTTTGATTTGACCCCATTTTTGTTATCAGCAACCTCAAAAACCACCATCCAAGACGAAAAATTTTCGTGCACATGTCTGTCGCGCAAAAATCCTTTCGAGGAATTGTTTTGGCGCGCAGGTGTCTTTCGCGGAAATGTCTTTTGCCTAAATGTTTGTGCAAAAGACATTTCCACGAAAGACATTTCCTATCGATGGGATTTGGTACATACAAAATCCCATCGATAGTAGGTAATCATCAATAACTAATGTTAAGCCATTCTTCAAATTCCTACGTGCATAGAACTCGACGAACCTCTGTCAGAGAGAGAACAAAGTGAGCTTTCAAAGGTTCAATATTTCCTTTGAAAGTCGGAACCCTAAAAAGATCGAGTTTCACTTGCCTTGTGGAAATCCTACATTCCTTCAAATAAACCGTTGCCACGTGTAAGAAGAAAATTCATTTTATACGTATTTTTAAATCCTTTTAAATCCTAGCGTCTTTGCCCAAGCGAAAAATAGAATTCTGATGAAGTCCATAGTGGGTACAGCAAAGAAAACATATAGGTACCTAATGCTTGTCTCTATACAAATAAATAAAATTGAAGTGTCTGTTTGTAATGTCAAAATAACAATTTGTAACTAAATGCATATGAAAGTATATACGGTACTTATAACAAAAAAGCTATTTTTAACATTTTTGACTCTGTCTGTCGGTCTGTCTATCTGTCTGTCTGTTTGTTCCGGCTAATCTTTGAAACGGCTGGACTGATTTTGACTGGACTTTCACTGGCAGATAGGTAGTTGATATATAATTAGAGTTCCGCGCAAACAATTTAAAACCCATGAAACTGTGAACAAAAAGACGGATTTGAAAATTTCTTTTTGCATTTGGTAGCCCAATTCCTGAGGATAGTTATAGGCTATTCAACATCACACTATGAGTCTTAGGAGCCGAGCAAAATCGGGCGATACAAGCAGGTCGAGGGACGAGAAAGTTTTATTAAAATGTGGCTATTTTTTTACTATATTTTGTATCTTACGACTTCCACCCGAACGAAGTAGCGGGGCACAGCTAGTAATATCATAAATATACGCAAGCAGGTGATTGTTTACCTTGTGTTACATAAGAACCTGGTGTTACTTCATCTAATCTTGGGTCAGCTGCAGTAAAAATATCAGCAAAGTCGGTAATGTGGTTGACTATCCAGGACGATAGGTAGCACAAGCAGAGTAAAAACGGAAGAAAAAATAAACAGAGTGACAGACTGTAGATAATGTAGAAATATTTCTACGGCGCGGTGTCAAAAATGAAGAAAGGCGAGGCCAGTGGCGTGCACAGAGTTTTTAGAGAGGGTAGGCGGAAAATTTTACAAGCCAAAAATATTGACTTTACCTTTAAATTATGCTAATTGCAAGTCCGGTGTAACAACGACCTTTCACAATTACTTGTTTTTTTTTTTTACTGAAAGATAGTTTTGAAAACACATAAATTTTTATTTTCTCTATACACACACCACCTGAACAATTTTCACAGTGAATATTATCCATTTTTCATACTATTATTATCAACGTTAAAATCTTTCACAACAGATAGCATGGCTCACAAAACAAATCAAAACGAATCAAACATGGCGACTTGGTCTTAAGTAAACTCGGACTCTGTAAAAAATAATACGACAAAAAAAATAGTGTAAGTTATGATGCATTATACATGAAACAATGCCACTTTTTAAAATAGTGGTATAGCTACTTTCGGTTCGGAAAACATCGGTTAGTGTCGTAATTTGTCGTGTTGTAAAAAATACATTGTCTATCTTGTACGGTTGTGTGCGTTATTGTGACATTGTGTGCCACGTATTTATGGGAACGCATACGCATTAGATCCGCATGACCACGAGAGCACACATGGACAGATTTAAACAAAAATGATCCAACCCACATTGTCGGCGTTGTGGGTTGGATCATTTTTGCTTAAATCGGTCCACATATAAACATTTAGACCCGAATAGTTTAAGTCTTTCCCGAAGCACCCAGCGGCGCTAGTGCAGTGCAATAGCACAATAATACGAACGAGCTTGCGGAAGTACTCGTAGAGAAAATAATATTAGATAACAGAACAATATTATACTGAGTTACGTAGGGTAGGCAGTGTCTTTTTGTCTTTATCAAACGCACGCCACTGTGAAGCACCTTGTATAGAAAGAGATAATGTCTATTTTTCCTAGAATAGAGTTAAATTTAAGTTAAATTTAAATAACTGCCAATCTCTTGAGGGTTCATTGATCTCACCATTATGAACAATAGGTGCGTGAAAAAACCCAAATTCAGATGACTCTATAACGTTATCCTTTTTAACACTTTTTTTTTTTTTTTTTTGGATGGGAAATCATCAAATGACTTCTCCCGCTCTGGGCGGAGCGGGAGGGCGTGTCAGACTTTTACTGACTAAAACCCACCCGTGTTCCTTCTGTTGCCTGTGCCGGGGCCACGGTAACTCTTTCGAACATCCCGCAACCCTAGCTGGCATCGGCCCTAGCGGACCCCGTCAATAGTGCTGACATCTCTTTGAGGCGCGCGTGGAACACGACGCGCCGTCGACTCGGGCTTGGTCCTTACCGGACGGCGAGCTACCCATTGCTCGCCGTCCGCAAGCCCGCGCCTACGATCCTTTTTAACACTGAGTCTATATCCCCTCCTCGATTGACCGCCTAGTGGGCGGTAATAATAGAAATTTAATTGTGCCTCATAACATGACAGTTGAAGTTTTATACATCTTCACACCATTGCACCAACATGCAATAACGTAACTCTCTTCTAGATTACCATGTTAATTCAATTGATAGTATGTAGACACTAATATTAAATCTTAGTTCAATTAACACTGGAACATGGAACTAACACACTAGTAAATTCACTTCATAGGTGACTGTAGTTGTATGTAAATCTGAGATTAAGCGCTAGACGACCGATTAGCTGGGCCATGCCTGCTCGGTATCGGTCCCCATTGCCTAGCTCTACCAACGGCCCCTCTAATCCTGGGATTGTGAATATTATAACTGAGCTAGTGCCGATAATTGGGTGTTAAGAGATATAAGATGTTAAGCTGTAAGGGTTTGGTCAACGAAGTTTTGAAATTGTGTAGTTAACTTCATTTTTGACCGACTTCCAAAAAGGAGGAGGTTATATACATATATTCGTCTGTATGTATGTTCACCGATTTCTCCGTCAATTGTGGACCGATTTAGAAAATTCTTTTCTTGTTTGAAAGGGTATAACTTTCAGGTGGTCCTATTGTCATCAGGTCAGGATCTGAAAAAGGGATCCTGAAGAAATCAAGGGAACTCTTCAAATATTATAGAGATATTCGGATAGTTTTTATAGTAACTTGTGCATTTGCTCTCGGATTTGCATGAAGACCTCAGATGGCCACCAGAACTACTCAATAATAAGTATTTCACGGGTTGCGATTCGATTAATTTAAAATGGTTGATAAGCAATTTATGCTCGTCACAATGCATAATTATCGTTAAGTGGAGCTGATGGTGAAGTACAAGGAGAACTCCTTAACAATGAACGTTCCTGCATCGGCAAAAGCAATGTTTTTTAAAAAGTGATGAGCAGTTGACATTAGGCTATTTTAATATAGATAGATACATTGTTGGTTTTTCTATCTGGAATTACTCAGTAGCAGCCCGGAGTCTGGATTTGTGCCCGGTAGATGGCAATAGGCTCGCCCCCTATTACATGGGACTTAAACATAACTGGCGAAATTTGGGTGTACTGTAGGTAGGTACACCTCTGCCTTACCCCTTTGGGGAAACAAGGCGTGATGTTATGGGTTATGTAATATAGATAAATTACAAACATACCCACTAAAATGTGAAAAAAAAAACTTTTTTACAAAAAAAGAACAACCGACTTCCAGAAAAACACTACAAAGTGATCGAAAGGCATTGCCATTTTAAGTGTGTTACCACAGCATGAGCTATTCTCATTTAGTCTGTGCTGGTACAAGAAAGAAGACTAGGTGTGAAACAATTTGTTGTGTTTTTATTTAACCTTTAACACTGCGAGTGACAGAATAGTTATGCAATTTACTTTTATACTTTTGAGAAGTGATAACAGAATCCATTCTACGTAAAGCACTCAGATTTCCACACGAGTTACCCAACACTTCGTCACTCCGGTAACGTCTTTTGTCAACTTCACAGAAAACATCAAAACACAAACTTTGTACAATTTGAAACATTTTATGACTTCCAAGTGACAACACACTGACAGTGAATCCACCAATGAAAGGGCCACAAAGCCTCCTTCCTCCTCTATCCGCCCAAAATTCTTTATAGCAAACATAATAATAATTTCGAGCTCGTCTCAACATACTCAAATTAATTGAATTATGTTGACATTGCTAACAACTCGACATATTACTTGTGCATTAAACACGCATTGCTTCTGTGTATTTTTGAATAGAGTAGGTAGTTAATGGAGTGTTAAACTAGATGACTTTATGTAGATAAATTACTTACACATTCGTATAGATTTCATTATTATGGTTGTTTGTACGAGGAAGTCCTCGTACAATCAATCATAATTATAAGAATTCTCATCATTATACTATTCAAATCTGTTATTTGATAAAGAACCACAACCTAAGTACAATCACATAGCGTGTTCTGTTTTTGAAATTCTGATTGGTTTAAAGTTTAAACCAATCAGAAATTTAAAAAAAATAAGAAGACATTATTTTTTTTTTATCTTTTTTTTTGTTTATGTACATACAGTAAAAACGTACGGAAACGACATATAGCTTTTGAGTACAAAGGTACCTCTTCTTTTTTATATTATCAACTAATCACTCCATGTCCTCACTACTCTGTTTCCCTGATATCATTCCTTATTCATTAACAGAGCACGGGAAGAGGCGAACCAATTAAAGTGATCAAATATGAGGGGCTCCATGTTTGCACACAGACGAGTATGGCTTCTCTCTGCAAAGGTGGTGTGTGCCTGTACAGGATACGGATGGTAATACCCGATAAATATGCATTGTTAAATCGTCTTGAAATATAGGGCATATGAATTTGTAATACGGTCACATAGAATAGTTTTGACTGTGTACAAGATTTAAATATAAGTTGTTTTTTTTTTAACTCAATCACCGCCTTTTATTTCTTGGTGAGAGTCAGTTTCTCGTCTTACCGGATGCAGCTGAATAGCAATTCTTTCTATCCTATGCCAAAAAGTCCGAAACCTATTGAGATTTCAGACCTTTTGGCTTCTTTGTAATCAATAACTGTTATAGAAACCTAATTAGGGTGGATGGTAGGTACTGATTATTTTAAATATTAAACAGAAACTACAAAGTATACTTTCGTATATCCGTCGCATTGTTGCAAAGAAATGTTATCTACAAGAATTTACTTTTATCATCATTATCACAAAATATCTTAATTACGAATTTCGATAAGCAGTAGATAATAAAACCACTTTTCCAACAAACAAAATTCTTTTGACGCCTTTTAACGTAACGTTCAACAGGATAAACAATATAATTTACTCAAACTTTAATTGCCTCGACTTGACTGCCTCGTTAGTCTAGTGGTCGCAAGCGCTACTGCTGAGCATGAGGTCCTGGGTTCAATTCCCAGATCGGGCAAAGTAATATTGGATTTTTCTATCTGGAATTTCTCATTAGCAGCCCGGAGTCTGGATTCGTGCCCGGTTGATGGCAATAGGCTCACCCCCTATTACATGGGACTTAAACATAACTGGCGAAATGTGGGTGTACTAGAGGTACACCTCTGCCTAACCCTTCGGGGAAACAAGGCGTGATGTTATGTTCAAACTTTAATTCACATTCTGCCCTCGACTGCGTAACACACTTTTAAGGTAAATAAATCCGAAGGATTTTTAAAGGAAATCATTGTTTCATATGTTAGAAAAATTCGTCTACTCAACGCAATGAATGTGGTTGAATTTTCAAAATGAATGGCATTACTATTAGTGTGTTACGTAATTACCGCGCTGGTCTCATTCAAATGACAACAATGCAGGTACCGATCGTCGGCTCAGACTCGAAAGGACTTTGCAACAAAGTTAACATAAGCGGATCATCTTCCAGACGTAGTATTCCGTAGCCCAGTCGGTAACGGCATATATATTAAATTAAACCGTTCTTGCTAGTTAAAGATAACATGGAACGAGCAAATGGATTTTGTGACAGGGAAATGTGTAGATATGCCTTATCATAACAAGAGTTCTTGATAATGGTTCCGTGTTTCCAATAAAGTTACAAAAATGTAAATTTTGTACAGGTTGGATATAAATTATTTTTCTTCTTAATAATGTTGTGTTAATAATCTTATGCAAAATAAATAATGACGTTGTCATTAACGTCAGTGTTTATTTTGCAATACATTTTCATGACTTATTTTACCGTCCCCGTAGGGCGAAAAGTCATTAAGGGCTGATTTAACCAAAGTCTGCTGATTTAACCGCGGTAAAAAATTGACGTCTGACAGTTTTTGTATGGAAAATCTGTCAAAAATTAAAAAATTATTCGCTGGATTAGACTTATACTAGGTATAAAAGTTTGGTCGACTTCGCCCTAAGTCGTGAAACCCTGTTTTGAGTTAATGAGAGTTAAAGTTTTTCAAAATATAAATCGTCATAATTTTGGCTTGCCTTGTATGTTTTAGCGTTATTTTAAAAGAAATAAAATAAAGTTTATATTATAAGAAACATAACTTGAGAAAAACTTCTAACTCTTCTTTTAAGACTTAGTGACTTTTCGCTCTACGGGGACGATATACGAATCAAAATATTGATAAAATTATTGAATTCGTCGTTTATACGTTTGCTTTTATTTGCTTATCATAAATGTTTGGTACAGACTGGATGTTATCACAGTAACAGTTTCTGATAAAATACCTAGGTAGATTACCGGCTTATCAGATAATATAAGTCCAGATTGTCTATTTTTAGAGTTCCGTACCTCAAAAGGAAAAGACGGAACCCTTATAGGATCACTCGTGTCTCTGTCTGTCCGTCTGTCACAGCCAATTTGCTCCAAATCTAATTAAATTTTAATTTGGTATACATATCAATATCTGTGACCAACATGCGGACGTGTTACGTAAATAAATGAATTTGGAAAATGGAGGCCACTTTGGAGGGCAAATAAGAAAATTTAAAAAAATTCCAAAGTATACCGTGTGACATATAAAATGAAAAGGTTGAGGTCTCGAATATTATTTTTATAATTTTAAAATAAATAGTTTTTAAGTTATTTAAGAAAATAGCCGAAAATTGACCATAAAAAAATATAGACTCAGAAGTTTCGGAGATAAGGGGGGGCTTTATCTGCGATACTACTGAGCTTCAAATTTTGAAAAAAAATACAGAAAATAGTTCTATACTTAGAGATTACAAGAAATCCTGTAATAAGTCTATGGTCTTAAAATAACACGATAAATCTCTCAATATTGTGCGTTCAAACTTACATTAGCAGTTGGAATGTATGGGAGAACATATTTTTCAACTACAATGTTGTTATTTGTTGGGATAATTATGTCTCTTCTTTCTTCATCCCAACTCCAGAACCCTTCATTGTGCGTAGTCTGACACGCACTTAGCCGGTTCTTTCGTAAACAAACGTTTCTTCAAAATAGAACGACTTTATAAAATTCTGTCCTAAGAGTTCCGTAATGAAAAAGCGTATCGTCGATATGTTTGGAGACACATACCTACCTATGATAAAGTTGCTAAGCGGATCACTAATAGCTCACGAGAAAATATCGACACGGAACCAAAAAATAATAATCCCAGTCCGATGCATAATCCACTGAAGACTATTATATAAAGAACACGAACAATATTTCAAGGCGGAACTTATGTTGAATGGAATCTGATTCTTAATTAAATTCCTCATACAACATAGGTACTTGTTCATTTGGAAATCTGAGCTCCTCTGAATAGCTTTCGAATAGAATTCGTGCTTTATTTTAAGTTTTTACATCGCTTTTCCTGGATACTCTTTCAATGTTATCCTTGGTGGTAATTCTTTGTGAGTAGAGTTTTTATACTAGCCTAATGGAGATTACGAGATTAGTATAAAAACTAAGTAAGTATTAGTAAGTTAACAAACGAAGTGTAACTTTAAACAGTTTCACCGCTTAAAGGTTGATGTAAGTAATGCTTTTACCTCCTTACTAATAAACGTATTATATCAGGTGAATAGTTACACACCGATTTCTCTCTTTCAGTCGTCAATAATTTGACTTTAGAAAGAATAAGACATGTCTTATTCTTTCTAATGTCTTTCTTTCTATTATTAGTAAGGAGGTAAAAGCATTACTTACATCAACCTTTAAGCGGTGAAACTGTTTAAAGTTACACTTCGTTTGTTAATCATGTGACCTTACTTTTCGTCTACAATGTTGGGAAAGTTTTACTCGATTTATAGGATTTATTTAAAGGGGCAAACTTTAAGACAAAGTGTCCAATAGTTTTGTAGCTTTGCGGGATCTCTTTCTATCTAGACGAGCATTCATTCGGCAAAAGGAAAACAAAGTCAGCATTCACATAACGCACGCTGTGGTTCTATTACAAAATTTAATAGTACCGTATCAGCCGCCGCCGAGCTAACAAATGCGCACGGGTTTTCCATTCGCAATATGATTTCATACAGATGGATACCCACAATGACTGAGTAGCAATTAGATTGAGCAAACACACGAAACCACTCGTGTGGAACAATATGAGAAAGGGTGCACAGCCTAACAAACAAAAGCTTTATTGGAGCTTATGGTTGTATTGTAACCTGTGATATTGTGAATCGAATTCCAGTGCAATCAACGACCTTATTGCCTGTAATTAGAGATCAACGTGGTAAATAAACAGACGAGCACACGCACTGTTGTGCTGAATCGAAAAATAATAAGTTGATCGTTTCCGCGTTCAGTGGGCTGAGAGCAAAAGCGCGATTATTGTGTCGGTAATTATTTTGCATACACAAGATAAAAGGCTCTGTTATTATTTTGACGTGAGCTCAATAATAATTCATTAAGGCTGCAGATTTGAAAATTATTTAGAGGTAAAGTTACACAGTAGAAATACCGATTCCAGGTTAAAGAAAATAAATATTCTGGAAATGTTATCGCTATCCAAACACATCCACATGCAAATAAATAGCTGCATAAATGTTGAGATAAGAGCAATTTTGCGAATTATAAATCTTTCTGCTTTAACTTCAGCCACTATTACCAAGCCACAAAATCCAACAAAAATTGTTCCAACAATTACACAATTCTATTCCCAAAGCATTACAGCCGAGACAACTAACAATTACAGCCTAACACAATATAAAATCCAAATCCTATTAGAAGCAGAAAAGGGTACAATTTGTATCGCGCCCGCATCTCTAACTGCAGATGAAGCCTCAACAATGAAAGCAACTGTTAAGAACATATAAAGGCAGCAGTTAGAATGGAAGTCTGTGAAATGTAGAAATAAGGTTGTCAACGATGGTTTATTTAGTATTTAGTATTAGTAACCAATCACTTTGAGATGTGTTTTGACTGTTTTGTTCATGAGTGCTGATTGTTGGCAAATAAGTGGGCCGACGGTCATAATTTAAACTTACTACAAAAAAAAAAACCTACCTACCATACGAACAATTCAGCATTGGTAATAATATTAATTACTTATAGACCGGTACGTCCTAAGAAATCCCCTTTTTTTTGTATAATTTCTGTCTCAATTTGGGTCTGTTAAGGTGAAACGAGAAAATCAATAAGCTGAATCGTTTTCTTTCGCCTTTCAGTTGTTTCAAACCAATCAAAATTGTAACCCAAAACATTTATTTCGACAACTATTATTTCCCAAGTCCGGACGTCCCTCCAACCATCGTCAGCCGTGCACGAGCAAGACAAACCCGGCTTTTGTTGCGTCCGGCCAACGTAATATGTTCTATGACAAATTGGGATTTCAACTTGTAGGGACAGCGGTGCCATTCTTGAAAGGCTCGATAATTAGTCTCGAGGACCATTTCTATCGTTTTCGCTTTGAAATGTTCTGTTATATTTTGGGTGCTTGGTACTGTACTGTTGCCTTATGCAGGGCACAGACATCATGTATCCAATATCGTATGTGTCAAGGAAGCTGAGCGATAGTGAAAAGAAATATTCTACTACAGAAAAGGAATGCCTAGCATTAGTTTGGGCATTGAATTATTTCAAGCATTTTCTATGGGGTTTAAAGTTTCAAGTAGTAACGGATCATAAGACATTATGTTGGTTGAGAGATAGGAAGGACATGAACGGCAGATTGGCTAGGTGGGCGCTATGTACCTATTCAGGAGTATGGGTTCGACATCGTTCATTGCGCGGGAAGAGATAATGTTATAGCCGATTTTCTTAGTAGGAACCCTTTAAGTCAAGGGGAGGAGGAACAAAAGCTAATGACGGGACAAGAATACGGTATGCAAGTATATAAGATAGAGGTGATAAGAATGAAAGATGAACAGTTGGGGGATGAATATTGTAGGGAATGGATAGATAGGATTACGGCTAGCGGGCTTAGCACCTATAAGGGTTTTAGTATTATTAATGGTGAATTATGTAGCAGGGCTAGAAGGTCAAATAATGTTCGAGAACTAGTAGTGGTCCCCAAACGCCTGCTGCATGACATTTTGCAGGAATTACATGATGATCCTTGGTCGGGCGGACGTCTAGGGCTAGCTAAAACCTTGGCAAAATTCAGAGCGAGTTATTTTATGCGGGATGCTGACAAAGAGGTGGATCGATATGTGAGGAGTTGTGGGTTATGTCAAGAGCGAAAGAAGGCTAATCAAGTAGCGCAGTTGCAACCAATTGCGGTGACCCATATGATGGATAAAGTAGGGATTGATTTACTAGGTCCTTTTAGGAAGTTGCTGAATGGTAATAGGTATGTGGTTGTGTGTGTAGAATATGCTTCAAGGTATGCTGTCTGTAAGACAATCCCCAGGGCCACAGCAGAGGGAATCAGTGAGTTCCTGATTAATGATGTTTTCTGTCGGTTCGGTGGTGTCAAGGAGGTGGTGTCAGATAGAGGGTCAGTTTTTACGTCGCGTTTAGTTAAAGAAACAATAAATTATTTCGGGGCTAAGTCTCGTTTTACCACGGCATTTCATCCAGCAACAAATGGACTGGTTGAAAGGCTGAATAGGACGCTGACTCAAATGCTGTCCATGTATGTCTCTGCTGACCAGTGGAATTGGTGTAGTTATGTACCATTGGTGTGCTACGCATATAATTCCAGTAAACAGTCAAGCACTAGAATTTCCCCTCATATTATTATGGTGATGTATGCTAGGGAACCGTTGTTTCGCACCGACCTAGTGGTGAATAGCGACAGCCGTGATCGCGTAATTAATTATGCGGAGCGACATAGTCGTCATATTGCTCTAATTAATTGTGCTATAAACAACATATAGAAGGCACAATTAAGGCAAAAGAGGACATGTGACAAGAGGGCTAAAGTGAAAGGTTTATGCCTAATCAGTTGGTTATGGTTTATACACCTAGGCGCGTAACTGATGAGAGCATAAAGTTACGTAGATTATATAAAGGACCCTTTCAGATAGTTAGGCAGTTATCGGATGTAAACTACGTTATTAGGAAGGTAAATAATAGAAGGTTCCGAAATATTGTACATGTAAACAGATTAAAACCATTTCGTACTAGGTTATGATTATTATTATCTTATAGTGCCATGTAATTTTTTTTTTCTTTCTTTCCGTAACTTTCATTGTTGTGTCAATGTAATTTAGATGTAAACATCATTTATATTAGCTCATTATTTTAGTTTGGTTATTGTTATATTATACTAATGCATTATTTTTTTGTGTCGTTTCATATGAACGGGACACATCGGATGCGGCAGGGAGAGCCAGTGAGAGGCCGCGCCTCTCAGCTCTCCTCCGAGCCTGATGGAGAGCTTCATCTGGGCTTCATCTGCGCTTCGTCTTCTATGTTTAATATTCGCGCGGCCCAGAATAGGATGGTCATACTTCAGATTTATAAAGGCATATTAGAAGAGGAAAATAGTTATTTGAAACTGTGGTTCCAGCCTAGAACGGGGGGGATAAGCAGTCTGTCTTAAGTTGTAACCGGCCTTGCTGACGGGACATAGTCCTTGCGAGGTGTGTCAGGTTGACACAACTGGTCCAACTGACGATTGTGGACCCACAGTTTGGTCAGAATTATCTGACAGTCAACGGATCTTAGTGAGTTCGCGACATTTTGAGATTTTTCTCTCTGGAGTGCGGCCATGAGTTAGGACTTCATATGAACTATTGCATCTTGAGCTTTCACCTCCCTCACGCTCATCAACGTCCGGTGTGGTAAAAGTTTAGGTTGATTAGTTTAAATTTTCTTCCTTAAGCCCCCTCTGGGCAGATGTGAATTGTCACGTGTTGTTAACACTTAAGGGGCTATGTTGGGATGTTTTAGTGCGATTTTTGGCCAACGAGGTTGGGACAGCAAAACGTTAGTTTGCGTGGGTGCTTTGTGGCACATATTAAGGATTAGTGTGGCTGATGCTCGGCAGAGTGCCGGAGCTTCGCGGATCGTTATTGCTGAGCCCAGCTTTCTCTTGAAAGGATAGACCCCATGTTGTAAATTTCGGTCCGCGCATAGGTCCTTTTCAAGTAGAACTAGGTAGGATACTTCATTGCTTGTCTTAGTGTTCGTCCTAGATGGATAAAATAGGACACTACGGTAGCCCGATTTTATCCAGAAGGGGCGTAGCTGATGTAGAGGCTTTAATCGAGTCTGCCTTCAGTATGAAACCTTCATCGGAATCGCAGCTGACCATTAAGATACGTCATGAGGTTTTATAGTAGAATAAGTTCGAAAGATGTCATATAGTAAAATTGTTTTATATTTAGTCACTACTAGCTTTACGTTGAACTTGTAACGAGCTTGCCATAAGCCATTAAAGTAATATGGGACTCCGGTGTATGGTTTAGTAGATAATCGCCCCATACACTTATCACATCAGACACCAACATAACACACGTATTAGTCAGCTTGGTCCCCGAAAGACCCCTGGCAGAGTACTACAGTACTGTGTACTATTGATTTTGCTTGCAGTTGGCCTATTGTATAAGACGAGAACTGTTTTAACCCTACAAGGCTCAATTTTTTTGTTGGTGGTGAAAAAAATATATATGTTGTAGTTAGTGATTAGTAGTTAGGGAAAAATAATAAAAAAAATCATAAGTCAATATCTGACCAGTAAATATTTTTTTTATTTCGGTTCCATACATATATGGTACACTGAGCCTTAACTATACTATTTGGTACTGAACTAAAATAAATGTAATTATAGGAAATAGTATCTTATTTTAATAATCACAAGCTTTTTTTAAATTTCACTTATACATAATAAAGAGATCACAAAGTCGGGAACAAAATGAAATAAGTAACATAATTATGTTTAAAAAAATCTACTTATAAAAGTTTCGGAAGCAATTATTATCTTTATTCAGGCAAAGTTCTACCCGACATTTCTCACAAGAAATAAAGGTTTTTCCTTTGCAAGTAGGCATTTTGCATCTTTGTCTTTTTCCCCCCAGACCGGGAAATGCTCAAAACCGTCAAGTCTGACATCACGAGGAGGTAGGATTGCAACATTGGGCTTCTTTCTTTTCTTCTCAATTTCTTCAGATACTATGGATGGACACCTCTCTTCTTGTTCATCGATGGCCCAAACATACATAAACTTTTGCCTATCTCAAATTTGAAATCTTTTTTCTTTAGTGAGACTGACGTATTCCTCTGTTCCCCAACTCTTTTGTACAATAGCCAACTGTTGATTTAGTTGCTCAGTTTCCAAGGTTTGAAATCGAGATGGCAGTAATGTCGCTGCGCGTTTCTTTAACGCTGGAGAAACGATAAAAACGGTTGTCCCTCATATGGTACTGGGGGCCTTGTAGGGTTAAACGGTATTTTAATAACTGTTATGTAGCTGTATGTACTACCTATGTTTTGAGTGCTGTTATAAATGATTAAGGAAACGATAAGAGAATGGTGATGACGACAACGTTGTTATTCACGGAGGTCAGGTGCGTAGTACTCGCAACCGGCATGCGTGTATGACCATATGTATGAAGTTAACGAACCAAACGCGGAGTATGGAGGATCGCAGCAGACGGTGTTCTGTAGTTTCTGCCTGAACCCATGGGAACTGCCGCTGCTGCTGCTTCTGGCGGCTGTTTTTTTCGTATATTGTATCCACGTCCACGCAAACGACCCGCACCTTCGTTTGCGTGGAAGTCGTAAGATACACAATATAAGAAAATAGCAGCCACATTTTATCGACCCGCCGCGTTGCATCGCCCGCTCGCGCTATTTGTTCACAATTTCATGGGTTTTATTTTTTTGCGCGGAACCCTATTTCTTGTTCTAAATTAAAAGTAGCCTAAAGTAGCTATCAGCCAGTAAAAGTCTCGCCAAAATCCGTCCAGCCGTTTTGGAAATTAGCCGGAACAAACAGACAAAAAATTTAAAAATATTTTTTTTTGTTATAAGTAGGTACCGTTTCTACTTTCATTTATCATACATATACGGCCAAACCCATTAACGTTTTTTCAGTAAAAGACAGATCGCTATTGATGGTAGACAGTATAATTCTATCTGTCCTTATGTCATGATAAGTGTCCGGTAAGATCCTATAATCTCTTATAGTATCTTGGGGACTTTAAAAACATAGATAGATAGGTTATTGGGTTAGCCGTAAGTAAAATGCTGTTATTTTGACATTACAAACAAACACTTTCTATGTATGCACTAGCGACCCGCCCCTGCTTCGCACGGTGTTTACGAATTGACAAAACATCGAGATTTCTTCAATATATGGTAGTTTAATTTAATATTAATTAACACGGTGTAGGTATGTGTTCCGGAATAAATTATTTCTGGGCCCAATCAGAATATCAGCGCTGCGGTATTTGTTTTATCATTTTCAAATATCGCAGCATCATGCTGAGGATAGGAGCCTTTTTGGCCTCGCACAGGTCTTCTTTGTTTTGTTTTTTTTTTGTCTTTCCTTTTGTTTTATTTGTGTTTAAGATATTGTTAATTTTAATGTTCTTTTTATTGTTGCATTTTCTGTGTGTGTGTCCCAAATAAAATATTTACCTTTCGTTCTTTCTTTCTTTCTTTAAATGATAGTGAAAAAAACACACTGGTACTTGCCCGGATTTGAACCCACAACTTCACGCATGAGAAGCAAGGCCTTATTAACCTCTTGGCCATCACAACATTCCATGTATAATTATAGTTAAGCATAATTTATTTTGTTTCTAGTTTCAATATTCAACAAAATTTCACTCAATCTGTTTGTTCAAAGAATATAAGACCACACACATGTCAGCACATAACAAATTTCTGATAAACTCGACACACAGACGAAATTAATTAAAATAATGAATGACGAATCTCAGTTAATTAAATTGTTCTTCAAGTTTCGTAGAAAACACGTACTCGTAATTAGCTGGAAAATTGTGAAAGCTCTCAAATGTTTGAGTTTGAGTTTATTGGGAAACGAGGATTTACATTCAAATATTGTATTAAACACAAACACATACATATAGAAAGTCACGCTTTTTTCCCAAGGGAGTAGCCAGAAACTACAGAACGCCACCCGCTACTATCTTTACATACTCCTTTTGCTTCATTTACGTTCAGACATCTGAAGGCCAATTCCCGTAATTAAAAATGTACAAAATTTAGTCGCAATCCAACGCAGCGACAATCAATGTCAAAAATTCCATACAAATTTTGACAGTTCTTAAAAATACGGGAATTGCGCCCCGTGTCATACACGCACTCCGGTTGCCAGTACTACGCACCTGACTTTTCTGAAAAACATCACCAATAAGGGCAGTCATACGTCCTTCTAGAGACTCACACTGACATGTCTACGGACAGCCGCCTTGTAAATACCTTTTAGATTAAACCTTACAAAAAATATACATTCTGTAGCTGCTACATTGTACGTATGTGCATTGTGTCATAAACTGAGATATGAATATTTAAACATTAATAATAAAAAAACAATTATATCTCCTTCTATTTTGGTTTTCAATATAGCTATCTATCTCGGTAAAAAATAGGTACCTATTCGTTGACTCTGCTGAAGTCAGAGGAAATATTTTAAGTGCCTTTTTCCATCTACGACCACAACTAAACATGCAGATGCGAAACATGCAGATACTTGGGTAGTAGGGCAAAACTTGGCTAATCCGTGATATGTAGCTATTCGGTGATAGATAATATGTGTTTTATTACCAAGTTACTACTGACTTGATAAATGTATATTTTTCAATCATTATAGTATTTGCCACATTTTTAGATATAAGTTAGCAAAGCTTCTTTTGTCTACTGTATCACAGTAAATTTAAAAAATAATCTGATCAATGAATCGAATTTTACAATTAAAAAACAAAACTATCACCGATTACCCAAGTTTTGCCCTAACAACCAGAAATATGATAAGTTATCGTCTGAACACGTAACACCCCATTAGGAAACTATTTGTTACCCAGAACCTTTAAACCTAGCTCCGTAGACACTCAATTTAAGATGAACATGAATATGTCCCTTTTAAATCCACATGAGTCCCAGACAACATAAGCTTCAACCGACCAATACATGATTAGAAATCTGATCAACCTATAGGTACATATACCTACCTGTTAATAATACTCCAGACCGGAATAATCCCGAATAAGCTGCACTCGAGTGTACCTACCTACCATCGTGTAGTAGGTATGTAATGCACACATTTATATCAATACCACAGTGCAGCGCTTGTCGTTTTTATATCGAAATTCGTTTCGTTGCGATTTTTGAGTGTGTCCCTTGTTTTGAGTCACGATATTCCTGTTAGAAAATGAACCAATTAATATGACGATGAAATATGTACCTATATTGATAAAATAAGACAATTTATTTCCACTGTCCAGCGCGAAACGTATTTTTTTTACAACTAACAAATATGTTGTCTCATTGCAACACAAAGGACAGTGCCAATTTCATTAATTCATAGATCAAAATATGAGGCATGTCAACATTTTTCATCTCTACTAGCACAGCGTAATACGAAGCCAAAAGAAAGTAAAAAATTATGCTATCTTCCGTTAATGAGGAAATGTTCTATTTCCACCTCCTGGTTCCTAAGCGTACCCGTCATTAAATGAGATACGAACATATACGAACACCACAGCAAAATCAAACATTAGCAGTGAAAAAGTTAATTTCAAAGGGGGAACAAAAGAGCCTTTATGAATGACGAAGACTTTAGTCAGCCACATACTGGGCAATCAGCCCCGTTACCAATCTTGCTGACTTGAGAAAGGCGTTAAAAATAATACAGCAATCGGAAAAGGGAGGTACGATAGGCGACAAAAGTCGTTTAACAATGGTACTTTTATCATCTGATTCTAGATTGATACAAAATTATTCGTTAAATTGTATTTTATCATTCCATATAATAGCTAAGAATTAATATATAATTCATTATATTTGTGTTCCTATTTTATTTAAATATTCAGCTCAATAACTAAGATTTAAAAAAGTGAAGTGACTTTTGTCGATGACTGTACCCATAGACTTTCTGTGCGTACAAAAATCTGCTTGCAATTTATAGCACGATGTTTGCCATTCGTAGGCATTATGTAACAATTATATGTGGTCCATTTTTGTTTACAAAAAATTGCGACAAAGTATCGTTTGCGCATTCACGTGTACGTCGCACGAACTCGAAGGAAAAAGGAAGAAATGTATCCGTACAACGAGAACAGACGCTAAGCGCATCTCGATAAGTGCTGAGGCCAGTATCGGTTTCTGTTACACTCAGATGAAATCTAATTTACTCTTCAAAGTTTTACAAGTCTAGACATTTGACGCACGATAACACGACTCTTGGGTGTTTAGTTTCCATTTGTGAGGAGACTTGCTAATTGTTTTGACTGTCTGGGTTTGTGCGTGTCATAATATTTGTGTGAGCAAGTTATAGCGTAAGGGCGAATTTCACCAATGCAACTAAACGCGAGGTCATAATACCGGATTGAGACTGTCAGTGTCATTATTTTCTGTGGAATATTGACACTGACAGGTCTTGAACGCGGTTTAGATGTGCTGATCGCGTTCAGTTTCATTGGTGAAATTCTCACCAAGTCTGTTATTTGTAGTCGGGAAAATATAAAATGTTAAAGGAAATGGTTAATTCATAACTGGTTATTTTACTAAAGATCTTAAACAAAAATTATAAACAGATAGTGTACTAATTTGCATCACATTATTTTGTTCCTATTCCATCATTCCATGGTCACAACGAATACAGTGAACTACACAACAGTCCAATGCCAAGCCAGCTGACGAGAGCAGATTCCAAAGATTGTCTCGCTTATGTGATAAATATGTGACTCTGCTTGGTGATGGACGTTGCTGCAACTTTAACAGGTGTAAAAAGTTACACCCGTTAAAGCTGTGACAAACGGATTCATATTTTTTTTGCAGTACAAAATCATTTCTGGAAACAGAAACAGTTACGTACTTACCGACACTGCCATCACTGTCAACTGTTTAAATCCTGAATACTGTCTTTGGTTACCCATTACTCAGTTTATACAATTACATTACACAAGAAAAGCCTTCATTCACAATGCACTAGCACACATTGTACTACGTCATCGAGCGCATACACAGATCAATATTCAAAGTGTGTACAACTTATTTATTCCGCCCCCGCGCTCGTGGCACGCCTCCGACATGCCTCCGTCGGCTTCTCGTCAAAATAACCAACGTTTACACTATCATTTACGTGTTGTGGCATTGTTTTATATGCGCACGTTATGTAAGGAGAAAATAAACGAGAGTTTACCTTGATCTTTTGTTTTGTTTTTGTCACAAGTAACTGGTTCGGGAAAAATCGTCAAGTACGGAATGAGCATGTCCTCTATCTTTCTTCGTTTATATATTCGGATATATTAGTAGCAGGAATTCTTATTTTAAATGACTTCAAATAAGGAGGAGGTCATCCACGCTATGAGTTTTTTATATAAATCAATGCTATCGCGTCTGTAGCTATAAAATCCTTTCTCCGGATACTTCTTTGAGTAAATATACTGGTTGCTAGAATTTACTCAGAAATCTACATTCTTTAGTACTTCTCCTCTTCCCTGAAACTTTCGTAAGTTTATAAATAGCCCACAAAATACTCTACAACTCGACGACAATTTTGTTTGGCATAAACATTTTCAAGGATCGATGCATCTGCGACATGCAATATTGATTTGCGAGACGAAGGCAGTAAATAGCGAACGGTATGGAAGTCAACTCCTTTGGGGATAGGGGTCTATCCTCAGAGCTTTCAATAGTTTTATGCCGCTCGTCTATACGTGTTTGGATATATTGTGCTTTGGTAATTGGATATTACAAACATTTATTCAGAATTAAATGATATGTACATAAATAACAACTTATTCCTAATTAATTAATAAAAATAACTATTTTAGGTATAACCTAACTTAACTGAAACTATTAACAAAGCAAAATATGGCGTCTAAAAATTCATCCGCATCGCTGTCGACTGGTAATGTATCAAAATGACTGGCGGCATTGCAATGCTTAGCCTCTTGCCAAAGTAAAAGCCAGCCCTTGGGTCTCGGGAAGTGTCAACCAGTCATTTAGAGATTTCCTGATAGAGACCATAATATACATATTTAACGACATTTATGTAAATACATTATTTTGATATTTATCCAAAAAATAATGCCAATCGCAAACACACAAAATTGAGTTTCTTAAAACTATCAAAACCTATCGCTTGCTACCAAAATCCGTCACTTTAAAAGGGGAAGTTTCGCCTAAGCTATCACACACTCCCGACTATTTCGCCAACACTAGCTCGCTACAAGGATTTGCAAGCTCTTTTTACGGATCTACTAAGAATAGAACCTAGTATAGGATACAAGTTTAGAAGTTTAAGTGAAAATAACCAGCTGACGGCACTCCTTCGGACATTTGTCGGATATTGTTTCTTGAACGAATCATTTCGTTTGATAGTTTATGAAGCTGTCTTTAATTTGAGGTTTTTTTTAGTGATGTAGTGGATTCGTATTGGTTTTATTGTGTGTTTTGAACTGCTATTCGGGTCTAGATATATTTTTCTGTAAAAAAATAAACAGTATTTACGACGTTTTTACGTTTTTTTGTATTTGTTTAGTAGAAACGCCTGTGCGGATTTTTTAAATAGGGGTTTTAATATGAAATTGCCGTTTTAAAGTACTGGGGCTACTTTAAATTAACATTAAACCTGCATGGTGTGAGATTCTTGAGTGAAACATTTTTCACACGATTAAGTACTATAAAAATTTCAATTTGATGATGATGATGTACAACATTCGATTGTTTGACTTTCGATTGTTTTTTGATTCCGCTTTTAAACTAAACATGAAAACATTGAAAATTAGAGTAATTTTTGGATACGAGTTCCAACGTGGAACTAACGCAGCAGAAACAGCTCGCAATATTAATGCTGTGTTTGGAAAGGATACGGCTAATGAACGCACCGTGCGTTTTTGGTTTAATCGCTTTCGTAGTGGAAGCTTCGGCTTGATGAATGCACCCTGAGGAAGACCAGTCACTAAACTACCTAAATAACGATGAATTGAATGCGATGGTGGAAGCCGATCCGTATCAGACTACCAAGGAATTAGCGGTACGGTTTGATGTTAGCATAAAGATTAAAAGATAAAAAAGCGGTAAGACAAAAAAGCTTGAAAAATGGGTGCCCCATAATTTCACTGATCTGCAGAGAGAAGCGCGCGTTGAAGCTTGCCTTAGCTTGTTCAACTAGTAAAGAAATTAAGGGATTTTGGGGTGAATTGTGACGAATGATGAAAAGTGAACTCTTTACGATAATCGCAAGCGAACAACGCAATAGCTGACTCTGGAGTCAGCTGTTTGACCTGGGTCAAAAGCCGCAAAAATGCCGTAAAGTGAAGCTTACCCATAGAAAAGTGATGGCAGCTGTTTTGTGGTCACTTCATGATGTACTTCACTACAGCTTCTTCAGATCCGGTCAAGCAATAATAGCAGATGTTTACTGTACAGAACTTCGAACAATGATGGTGAAACTCGCATCGAGCCTGCCCCGTCTCGTCAACCGATCTTCACCACTATTGCTCCATGATAACGTAAGGCCTCACACTGCTCGAGAAACCGTTTTAACACTACAGGACCTACAGTTAGAAACCTTCCGTCATACACCGTACTCACCGGACCTGGCCCCAACCGACTACCACTTTTTCCGCGATTTTGTCAATTTTTTACAAGATAAGAAATTTTCTTCCAGGAAGCAATACAAAATGCCTGCACACAGTTTGTTGAGTCCAGGTCCCCAGAGTTCTACCGCAAAGGCATAATTGACCTTCCATAAGATGGCACAAATATATAGACAATAAGGGTAAATATTTTGATATAATAAATATATTCTACCCTAGAAAAAAAATTGTTTGAATTTTTCAATACTAAACGGAAATTTCATATTTAAACCCGTACTATTTAAAATATCGTGAGCAGATAAAAATGAATGTTTTTTACCTTTCCATTTTGAGCCCACTACCTTTTCAATAAATCAACTTAGCCTATTTCAGTACATTGCAGTACCATTGCAATACAACGCGCAATTCCATAATTGCCTAACTGTGTACTTGTACTATGTACTTAGCTCAATACCACATTATATTATATTATATTATATTATATTATATTATATTATATTATATTATATTATATTATATTATATTATATTATATTATATTATATTATATTATATTATATTATATTATATTATATTATATTATATTATATCATATTATATTATATTATATTCACATTGTTCAAAACTCGCAATAGGTACTGCAAAAGTCACTAACCGCCCTACACAATACCAGCAACAGTTAATTTGTAACCTGTATAATGTTCGCATCGTAACACGCACCTTCCCATATCAACTGTTAGGACCCACCTTCACAAGCCGTTTCTACAAACAAAATGGCTGCCATTCGTCAGCAAGAATTAACTTATCACGTTGACATACGGCACTACCCTCAGAATTGGACACAATCTGCATTAATTAATTAAGTTCTCGTTTGTACCGCAGTATGGAAAAATGGTAGGTTTTTATTTTCTTTATGTCTTTATTGTAAGCAGATTGTTTTATGTCATTAAGTTGAGTGTTGTTTGAAAATAGAAATGTGGTTGTGTAAATGTGTCCTTGCTATGAACTGCAAGTAATGTTATGTTTTTAATTAGCATTAGCATAGTAAGCGAAAGATAACTCATGATGAAAATACAGCAAAAACTGCCCTGTGAAAAAAAAAATCCTATTACTGTCACAATATTGGGCAAAGGCCTCTTCTTACACAAAGAAGGCATGATCACTCAGCATCTGCTTATCCTTTTTCTAACTATGTTGAGGTCGGCTTCCAGTCTAACCGAATGCAGCTGAATACCAGTATTTTACATGGAGCGACCGCCATTTGTCACTAGGCTGTGTTTAAATACCTACACCCTAATGCAGCTTTAATTGTAGAGCAAGATCTAACACGTTGTATGCCAAACGTGATTACGTTTCACGCCTCTGTGGTCACTAACACGGTCAACCGAGGTGTCTGTCTACGGACAAACACCAATCCAATCCGTATTTTAACCAAATATACAGAATGTTCCTGTCATAGACAGACTGATTAGCTCGTTAGCAGTTCCAAATGTATTGGACTTACTCTAAAAATCCAACACAAAACTTGAGCTTTTATTGCTAAAAGCTAAAGTAATTTAAACTTAAATCAAACATCGGTAACACAAGTCGTCGAGGTTGGACATCGTCAGAGCAACTACTGTCGCAGAATACTGATGACCCCCCGTGGTCGTATGCATTATGTATCCGCCTAAGCCCGCCCAAATGAATGCAACAGCCAAGAAAAACAACGCTCATGAGACAATCGAACGAAGGAGTACTGGAAGAGAATGTGGATTCGAAAAAAAATGCTATTTATAGGCAGGCTAATCGCGTTTAATCTCTGATGATCATGTGAATCTTGTGTTTGAATAGTAGCCAGTAGTTCCATGTGTTCATGGAAAGATAAGTCTATCGTTGGTACTCTTGATACAATTTTGCCAGGATTCTGCTTTTTATAGGCTTTTGTTATAGCTACGGTGTTTACTTAGATCATTCTAGATTTAAAAAATAAGTATGGGTAAAGAAATTAACTCGTCACAACTGCTCATAGGTACAAAACAAGCTTAGCTTAGTGAGTAAATAAGCATCAACCTCACAACACTAGTTCAACCTAGAGGCCAACAAACGTCTACCCCTGACTCTGTCATGCGACTCCCAAGATAAGGCTGGAGTCCACATGCCAAAACATTCCAGATACGCGCCCTTACCACATCTAGTTGCATCTAATTCCTCTCACATTGTCCCCTACCTCCGTCTGTCGACGTGTATCTGAGGCTAAACGACGGAAATAAAAATCCTATAAATATTGAACAACCATATTTTTCTCACTTTGTCGCGAGAACCCGCCGTGTCGTCCGTTTGTCGCCTTATATGGCCGTTGTAAACCGTAGTTAGAGTGTTTACACATGCCAGCGGCCGGTCGTTGTTGATGCTCCGGAGTTTTCTTTAGGATGTTCAGAAAATCCGTTTGAAAATTACGGACATACAGACATTTTTTATTAGTCTTTTATGATTATGGATGGTCCTTCAAAAATATGCAGTAGACAAATAATTGAAGCAATAAACATAGAGACGTAACATAATCGCTTTATTGCAAACCTATTGGGTATATAGTTAGAAAACTTTCCAAATACTCTATTGAAATTGGTCATAAAAACTTTACGATATTCTCTGCAGTGAAATACAACAGAAACTTTTCAAATTTTAAATTTTATTTGAAGTGTCATCGCTGGCTGAAATCGCAGCGATTCGTTTCAGTGTGTTCGGTTCTTTAGTTATATTTAGCGTATGCACTGCGCACAATGTGGCTCCGAATTCGATTTTTTAGGGTTCCACTGGGAACTGAGTGCGTTTGGTTTTATAGGCGATCATTTTCAGGGGATCAGTAGAAAATTGGTTGCCTTTGTACATGCAACGGATTTCAGAATCGAATGGGAATATATCTCACAATATACCTGATCCTACACTGGTGGGGGTAGAGGTATTGACGGATGTTTATTGCGAGGTTATTTCTATCGATACTATCTGTATTGTACCCCCAGATCTGTTTTCTTGAAATGCTATAGAAGTGTTATGTGTTGAGTCCTTAAAGTATATAAAAAAAGAAAGAATAATATTTTATTATATCAATGACAACCAAAAACAGCCCGCAGTAAAACTTACCAACTTACTTTAGTAGGTAGCTAACTGTATTAAAAAAATAGTTAGTTTGCTTATCGTAAGTGACATAATCGAAGGTTCTTAGGGTACTGTAGAGGCTTTAGTTGAGCCTGCCTTCCGCATGAATCCTCCTTGGATTGTGACATTGGCTGATAAGACAAACACTGATTTTATTTGGAATTTAGAATAGGTATAAATGATGACGTATAGTTATATTGTTTTATGTCGAGTGAGTGAAGTACTAGCCCTGCTCATATAATGTATTGTTGCTTTTATATAAACAAATAAATCACAAGAATAGTGTTGCTGTGTTCATATTTCTACGTAGATTCCCCAACACACCTCGAAGTTGAGACCCTACAGACAATCTACGTGGTGACCTGCCTGTGTATCGTGGCCGGTCACTACAGTACCGTGCCTTACAAGAAAAAAACGGAATCCTTAAATCTTCTTCAGTGGCGTTTTATAGGTCCTCAAAAGTGCAGGTATATGGACACTTTGGACATGCCAACATATGGGGCGTGGTTGGTCAGGAGCACCGCAATCGCACTGGGTGACGGTTGGGTCAATAATCCTCCATTTCATTAGATTTTGGTTGCAGCGGTCTACTTAGGTCAAAGTCAAAGTCAAAACGTATATTGCGAACTAAGTGTATAATATTGGTGTTATAATATTATATGTTAGTACCTACTTATGACTTGGAGGAGCTCATGGCTAAGTAATAACAGCCGCACGGGTCGATCCATCAGGTTAAGCTACGCTTGCCAGGGTTGTCCGTGGATGGGTGACCATCTTTACATATCGAGACTCCTCCGTGCCTCGGAAAGCACGTTAAGCCGTTGGTCCCGGCTGTCATTCGTAGATCTTTGACAGTCGTTACGGGTCGTCAGAAGACCGAAAGTCTGACAACCAGTCTTACCAAGGGGTATCGTATTACCCAGTTACTGGGTTGTGGAGGTCAGATAGGCAGTCGCTCCATGTAAAATACTGGTATTCAGCTGCATCCGGTTAGACTGGAAGCCAACCCCAACATAGTTGGGAAAAGGCAGATGATGATGAGTACCTACTTATGACTTAGCAGCCTTTTACAAGCATTGCAATGCAATTATCATTCGCCTGCCCTTGTCATCCTAAATTAGCATGCATTAACATTTATTATTACTTAATTATTTTCTTATATAATAGTACAAATAAATTGAGAAATTAAAGTTATATCAAAATTAAATGTCAATAATAATGAATTTAATAGATACAATTATTCAGCAATATTAATATCATCCGCAGTCGGTTGATTGCTCTCTATATAGGCCACTGCAGGTTACGTCTATGTGGCAGGTGCTCCTGGGGCTGAAAGAAATCGGGTGGTGGCGGGTGCTGATTTTTCCCCAGGTCTCTTCTCACCCTAGGCGGTTGATCTTAGATACCCTGTAAACATCAGAGAAAGCTCTTCTGGTTCTTAAGTCTACCCGGGCTATTGTGTGTTCGTACGAACACGGAACCCTTATAGGATCATTTCGTTGTCCGTCCCTCCGTTCGTCTGTTTGTCTGTCCAGAGCCTTTTTCTCAAGATATGTGGAGGTATCAAATTAATATAAATTTATGTAAGTCTACAGTCCCTTAGAGCTCTAAAAAATCAAGCTTCTAAGTCAACGCAATAAAAATAATACGGTAATTTTTGCGATATATAAATATATATGCATACGTGCTCACAAATAAATCAAAACCTATAGGGTGCTTCCCGTTGACCTAGAATCATGTTTGACAAGAAGTAAGGTCTTACAGCACAAGTAAAGGAAAAAGTCCGATAATCGTTAATTTGTAGTTTTATCACATATTTTTTTTGCGATTACAATCTACATTTGGAGAATTTTGTTGACCGTGACGTACATATGTATATCAATGTATGGGATAACATTTTTTCAACAACAAAGTAAAGTTTGTTCTTGGGATAAATTCATCCTAACTACGGAACCCTTCATTTTGCGTGGACCAACACGCACTTCGCCGGCTTTTTATTTAAATAAACATCGTACCTACAATGATTATTTCATCAAATTAAAACTCAGGCACTGCCTTAAATTCACATGTAAGATTTCAAAACGAACAAACAACAACATCCAAACCCGCTTGCTTGCAACCTCATCAAAGTTATGGAAGTTCATTCAATATTTACCGTACAAAGTTATCCGAAGAATAATAAATAGTGCACCACAAATAGTGCACACCGGTGGTCGTAAATGATAAACTCGTCCTGAGGATTATACAGTAAATTGGAAGTTAGATTGTACATCAGGGTGGCCAGGTGCTATGGTAAAGCAGGATAAAAAGTTTTAAACTTTAATGGGGTAGAGATTTTGTTGGTAGCGATATTTTTTGGGGAGGTTGAAAATGTTCTAAAAAGAAGTTTTATAGACATCATTTATTTTTTTATAGAGAATTTTTAAAAGAGGGGTTTACCCACTGAGTGATAGAGTTTATTGCGCTACATAAATGATAATTTTCAAAGAAGCAACCGTTGATGGACGCAAAAGAATTTACTGTTTAATTTTTGCGGGCCCGTAAAGATATGTCAAATATTTTTTCATTAGGCATCATTAAATGACGAATGAATAAATATTTGACCTATGAGATTTTGCACATTTTAGCGTATTGTTAAATTATATAATATTTAATACAAAAAAATCTAATGACCACACAACAGGGCCTTCAAAAATAACTAAAAATAGAACAACATAAAACACATTGTCATGCAAAAAGAAATAAAAAAAACTCGTAAGTACCCACAATCTTACCTCATCATGGTCACCTTAACCACGGCGGTAGTCCAGTAAACATTACGACTTAATCTCAACTAAATTGCCAGTTATCTGTTCTGGGCCAGGCTTGCATAATTGCAACTTTTTAGTTCGTACAGCTGGTTTAATTAGAAGACATTTGCCTTATAAATAAGATAAGTGTGACGTAATCGCGGGATGTTAGATTAATTACTTAATTGTGCTAGGGTTTGCGCGGTTTGTTTATTGGTCGAATTAGTACGTAGTTCCTACCTAATTAATGTAACTGTGGTAGGTATATGATAAGTTTTGTGATCAGAATTGGGTGTTTAATTTTTTGAGTGATTTTAAAATTTCGGCTTCATAAGTTCTTTTTTATTGACAAATGAAGAAAACGATAAATACCTACATAAGAACTTCCCACGCGTTCATTTCGCTTTTTAAATGCGAATTTAAGCTCTCTCTAATTTAATCCTATGAACCATATTAGTATCTAAATAATTAGCGAAGATGAAGAAGATAAAAAAAACGAATTCTGCTGTTCCTCCAAAACATACTTCACGTTTAATTCGTGTTCTTCAGTAAAACTCTCAAAGGAAATAAAATATGTATCAAAAAAGGAAAGGACCTAATACTCCTGATTGCATTAATTTTAAAATATACTTACGTTCCGCTAAAGCGGGGAAAGCGATGTCTAATCAAGCGAACGACAGCACGGAGAAGGCTTTTACACTAATGGAAGAGCTCCCGCGATATGATAACACTCTAGACAATTTTGCAGCAATTCAAAAATCTACTCGCGCGACGGCGAGCGTCAAATGGGTTTTTCTGTTTCCACATTATGTTAAACGTGTCAACCGAAAAAAGTTTCAAAGTTGTGTTGGAAATAATTTCGTGACAACGTGTCTTTTTTGTTTCGTTTCTCTTTTTTGTTCGAGAATTGAATGTCTTCTGTCAGATTAGACGGAATTCTTGGAATCAAATTTTGACAAAATAGCATATCGGATTACAAAAAATACTTTGTATTGGTATTAAAGACAGATCAACAAAAAATTAAGCTTTGAAGTATTTTTAACTTTAGAACGGAGCTGTCAAAACAGTAGTACGTACTTTTAATTTCTATGAATACCTTATTTCGTGTTTAAAGTTGAACTCCTTAAATTTGCAAAGAACCAGGCAGAAATAAAGATAACTCAGACTGCGTAATATGGTAAAAATCTTGCTAAAGCTAAAGATAAAAACACAGTAACGTGTAAACAAGACAGCAATGACAAGAAACTAATGAATATATATTAATTAATGACGACATCAAGAAATCCATATATGCAGCTCAAAATTCTATAAAATTGTAATTGCAAACATGATACAGGGATACAAATAGTATGGATAAAGTTAATTATTTACACGTGTCTTACATAATAGAGACAAAGAATAATAAAAACATTAATAAAACATTTCTTGAGAATGCACATCTGATATAGAAGAAAAGGAATCCGTCACGTAAAGGGATGTCATTAGTACCATAGGATTATTTTCATTAAATGCATAGTTGTCTCGGGCATTTGTACGTGTACGGAATGGGACATGTTGTGACTTGCTTCGTCGTTTGCTGTTTTAATTATTGTTATGTCTCGATGGTTCTTATTGATTATATTGTTTTATAGCTCGTTGGTGTTTTGAAACTTAAAGTACTGGTACTTGTAATTATGATACATCATACCGAGGGGCAATTCTCGTAATTTTTAAGAACATTTTACAGTCTAATCTCAGTCTCAATATGTTAAAAATACCTATAATTTTCCTACATTTTTGACATTTGCTTGTCACTGAGATGAGATTTAAACGTTTTTAGTTACGGGAATTGGGCTTCACGTTTGCGTCATTATCAACATACTTGGTTGCTATAATGAAATGATAGAAAGCAGTCACTTCCAAACGTTTAATGCGCTTAACATTGAGCGAACTATTCCCTCGAAATTAACTCTTACAGTTGAACATAGAAAGTTTCGGTTGAAGACATGGCATACCGAACCATCGTATGACAATTGTTGGATATAATGGGCATCCTTTCTACCCGCAGTCACTGCTCACTAGTTTTGACGTAATCATACCAGATAATATGGTGGTAAATATCTATGAATTTCATAATCTGACAAGAACCCAAAAAAAAAGAAGAGCAAAAAAACGTTTCTCCAAAACATGAAAACATTAAAACCGTTACAAGACAAACACTAATATGACAGAGTAACACAACACACAAAAAGATTGGTTGGAATTTCACCGCAATATATTTTGCTTAAATCAGGTGGGACGGTCTTGGTCGGTGACACAACCCCGTGACTCGTGACATGGGTCAGCCTCGTTAAATTTATCCGGTAACAACCCAGGTACGCTGCAAAAATGTGGATACCGAGATTTATGTACGGAGGCTACTGCACTTGAAAAAGATATGTGGAGAAATGAGGATGAGTTTTGTACATTTAGGTTTGGTTCAACTGTTTTATGTTGATTATGAAATGAGTGTTCATAACTGCATATTTTATATTGACCGCGTAGAGAAAAATATTAATCAGGGTTTTTGAATGAACTACACCTGTTCGTATTCTAATCTGTCTCAATCTGTCAAACATACCTCTAATTTCCCTACATTTTTTACACAGCTTTAGACACTGATTGTCGCCGAGATAATATTATTGAGACTAGATTTTAACCGTTTCTAAAGTACGGGACTTAGCTTTCTGATTTCTATGACTGGTTATTCAACAAAAGACACGCTGTCATACCTCATCTTAACTGCTGTAATTGTGTAACGGCTGAAATGGAAACAGTCAATCGAGTCTCTTTTTATATTATATTCTTTTTATAACATTTCAATAGTTGATACATAAAATACTTGAGACAAACCATAATGCCTTTAATTCCATTCACTATGTATAATTTTTATATAATATTCCAGTTCCAATAAGAAACACAGTGCGAGTCAAGTCCAGCGCTCTTGTATTTCTTGCCTTCTTTGAAGCAGTCCGCTTTGTGATTACCAAAGTCGTATAACTAAATCTATTAAAAGAACAAAAAAGAATCCCTTTAATTTATTTGTAATATACAGCTCATGTATTTGAAGTCTGTTCATTCAATAACAAAAAATTTATTGGAAGAAAATTGCAAAATGTGCTTGATCGGAATTTTATTTAATAAATGCTCGTACATCGCTATTTTAGTCCAACATAATTAAACTTTGAACTCGTAAATGTTACCCTATTTGGATACGAAAATAGAAATAACCTTTCTCGTTGATCCTAATTTAGAAAATAATTTAATACTCTTCGTTGTTCGGTAAATAACATCAAAAGCGTACCAATATGTATGTCATAATCAAAAATAGAAATTGTAATAATAATTTTCCGTTTTTGTTTCTATGGAAAAGTTTTTCAGCTTTTCCACATACATTATTTTCCATACGTCATCGGTCGGTCAGACGTAAGTTATATTGGTGTTTAAAACAACGTCTAAAATATTCGATAAGAAATTTAAACGGTTACGAAACCCCTTAGCACTTCTTCCATGTTCACTAAAGTCACGATGATTTTATTTAACTTTAAGCACTTTAATCACGGCCAAAATCTTTCATATTCCGTTCGTTAGTCGAAAATTTAAATTCATGTTCCTTTTTTTTAACAGGTCCGTTCTGACACGGACATGTCATTTGTGCCGTGGATAATGACGTGACCTTTTAACACTGGCAACTCTGCTAATTGCGTGTCAGACCTTTAATAACATGGATTTCGAATGCCATCGCCGAGGACTTCTGTGCTCCTGGTAATCGTGGGCAGGTCACCATCATTTTAAACCTTTTAGTGAAAAATCTTTGTGAATAAAGATGACCTAATAAATTGAAAATGATAGGTTTGAGAAAATCCTAGTACCTACCTAAACAAGTGTTTACACATTTTATTTTACCGATTATAACCCGATTTTAGGATACAAATATAATACCGAAACTAACGCGTATCAGCTTTTAACAGCCGAGTTTATAAAATTATCCGTACTAAACTCACAAATGCTTTGGCAGGCACGGCTTCCGGCAATCTGAATAAGGTAACACAATATTTGTTTTAAACCCATCCTCCCGTAATCTGCGAGAGCGTTTGCGTTACAACTTCCAGCGAAAATTAAACACCTTCTACACTAGTACTTATTATCAGATGTACAACAATGTAATTTAATTTCCCACTTCAAATAAGTTAAGGCGGAGTTACCATTTGTCTCTCTCTACATCCCTCAATAGGTATTATTCGATTAGACGGCCTAATTTCACAATACAAATAAATCCGACTGCATTATTCGCTTTGGGGCGAGTATTGCAAGGGAATCAGGGTTTAATCCGGGCTAAATTGCTCACAGTCTGCTTGAGGCTCGACCGATTATCTCTAGGATGAGTATTTAACACCCCGACGAATAGTTAACTTACTTGTTTCCTTTGTTAGGTCAGTATTTGTATTTGATAAGGAAGGTATGTAGATAGAAGGTGATTTATTGTAAACCAGAGATCAGATACATTACAGTTTATTTGAAGGGTAAGTACTGTCGATCTCAACTAAAGGTAAGGTTTAATTATTAGAATAAGATTATTAAGATATAAAACAAAAGAAGCCAAAGTTTCTTCTCGTACTTTTTAACAATAAACCTTTAAAAAACCTATTTTACAAAAAAAAAAACAACCGGAGCTTTAAAAACAAATACATACTATCTAGTGAAAATTAGCTTTAATTTCGAAAGTCGGTGTCTTTGGATCTGTGTTTTAGTTTCTTGCCACCGACTTCCGAACTTAAAGTTCCATCAGTTCCACTTCACCAAATGGTGTTTTCCGAGAGGAAATGTATAGGTTGCTATAAAAAATACCCAAATCGGTATAATGTGCCTATAATTTATTAAGAGATTTTTCCAAGATCCCATCATTAGACCCTGTCCTGCCCAGACAATGGGACCACCTTGGAAGTATACCCATTCAAATAAAAAAAGAATTTTCCAAATCGGTTGGCTGGACCGCTTTGGAAAATACTTCAAGTAATCGAAGAACATAAATAAAAAAAAATATTTAAAAAATGATTCCGACGAACTGAGAACCTCCTCCTTTTTTGAAGTTGGTTAAAAATACAACAGCAGTAAAAAAGGAAAAGAAAACTTCTTAATTTTTCTCCTTTACGCATTTTTAATATCAATTACTTAGCTACTAATGCTTCCTTTGTCCCAATCCTTGTTCCACAAAGAGGATTTCCGTTTTGTTTGTTAATTTTCCGCGCGGGCGCACACGCCGTGCCTACTTAAACGCCGAGATTGTAGCCCCACAATCAGCGGCTTTGTGGAGACGGAGGCGAAATAAAAACTCGCTTGATGTTGAATACCTGGCTTGTTTTTATTTAAAAAAATACCTGGTTTTACAGCAGTAATGTAACTATAGGAACCCTTTTAAGGAGAAAGACTATTTTAAGTGTCGTGACTAACAAAGTCTCTTTGAAGGTAGTGAATTTAATAAAAAGGCCAATTCTCTTGGAAGCAGCATACTTATTAAGGACATGGCGATGTGGATGATTTCGGATGAACTTTACCGAAACTGGCTGCTTTAACTTCTAAGTCACCTTTAATCACAACCGCAGGAAAATTCGCTAGCCTAATTTAAACCCCAGAAAGATATTTTTCTATCACCGTATTTTCCGCTTTCCCTCCTTCACACGCTTGTTCAAAAGCCAGCATATCCTACAAAGAAGTTCCAAACATGCCAACATGTGCCCGGGTGTCATATTGCGTCACTTCCACGTCACATTCGATTACAAAGGGACAATCCTTGTAACAATAAGTTTATCCGTGACCTTTATCTGCCTACGTCTTTGTTTTGTTACGACAACGTGTTAAATAAGACGTTTGTTGTTATGTGTCGTTCTTTGGGTATTTATTGAAAACATCTTTTGGCACTAATTATTAAAAAATAACACTTAGGTACTCATATTTGCTCTGAAACAATGACTAGATCTAAGTTAAACTGCAAAAAATGTCAGATAGCACACTCTGGTGCCTATTAAATCTATACAAATAAATAAAATTGAAGTGTCTGTTTGTAAAATCAAAATAACAGCTTTTTACTAAACGCATATGACAGTATATACGATACTTATAACGATAAAGCCATTCATAAAATCTCTGTCTGTCTGTTTGTTCCGGCTAATCTCCGAAACACGTGGGCCGATTTTGACAGGACTTTCACTGGCAGATAGCTGATGTTACAAGGGCTAACTTAGGGTACTTTTATTTTAGTAACATTTTTAGGGATCCGCGCAAAAAAAATTAAAACCCATGAAATTATGAACAAAATGCGATTTAAATAGGGAAGTATTGACATCCACGCGGGCGAAGCCGCGCGTAACAGCTAGTTATTTAATAAAACTTATAGATGACAGGTGACAGATGTCAATTCGACAAACTGACAAGTTTATTATTTGACAGTACCTGTCGTGAAAATGCGACAGTTAAATAATAAAAAGGGCCTATAAATAATGTGCAGGCCGTAATCGAAGTTAAGCACAAAACAATAATATTGACATGGAATTTTCTGAATGCCTAATGAGATGGTACAGATATTCATCCCAAAATGCAAGAGATTGTGAGCAAAATATCGTCAACAACTATGAAAACATGATCAGTTAAAGCAATATTTGCTTCTACTCGTGTTATTTTTTTATATCAGTGAATTGAATATGAAACAATGGAAAAGATACGGAGACAAAGGTACGACCGTTGATATTAATCCCTTTGAAAACCTTTTTCATCTATCATTCGAATCTATTGTTCATTTCAAATCAATAATTTCCAAAATTATTTGTATTGTACTCCCATTGATTTTCTTTAGAAGACAAGTCTGTTAGACTGGAAAATGACCTCCAATTCAGTTTGATTTTCATTATCTTTAGTCTCTTCTTTAGCTTCAAAATGTTGATTGATTTCCACCACAATTATTATAACAAGTTTCTTTACGTTTCACTTTAATAACTTTTACATTTCACTTGATTTTGAATAGTTTAGTAGAGTTTATTTCTTTTTCTCCCACAAAAATATGGAATTCTGTTATTCAAACTCAAACTCAAAGCATTTATTTCAAATAAACGAATTACAGCACTTTTGAATTGAGTCAGTCAAACGGATGAAGCTAGTTGCCCATTCCAAAGCGTAGTAAGTTCCTATGGAGAAGAACGGGCAAGAAACTCCACGGACACTCTTTTGAATCAAAATATTGTTACAAAATATTGGTTACATCATTCATGTTGAAATTAAGTATGTGAGAACAATGTAGAAAGACGTGCACGTTAAAAGCATCCGCAACTAAAAGATAAAAACCGAAAATGATTCAAAAATTAAAATAAGCCGTGGCAGCTAATAGATGACCAGTCCCTACTGACGGCGCCCGTTCACGAACATGGCGCATGGGTCAACACCATTCAGCTCAACCATTTTGAAGGGAACTTAATGATCCAACACACACGCCACCACCAGCGAGACATTTGAGAGAGAATTTTAAAATATTAAGAGATTGAATCTACATAATGCAAAGATAGATTTTACAATCTTCAGCAGCTCCAACAATATTTTCGAATGCTAATCAATTAAATTCTGAACTCTTGTCAAGCCAAGCATTTTTGTCAGCGATGTAAACCCCCAACATATAATATGCTTGGCTACATAGGGTGCGTTTTATACAAAATTTAAATTTCGTTTCATCCCGTTGGAGAATATGGGGAGGTATTTTATTGTAATATTTTAAACAGTACTCCATGAAGGATGAGTCTACTTTAGCCAGTCTGAAACCTGATTGAACTAATAGGTCCCTATTTGTACACAATTGCATACGCACACACATACACACTCACTCATTCTCCAATCATACAACCACAACATACACTGAGACTATCTATTAGGTTATGAATTCTTTTTACCTTTTTCATTCTCTGTTATTTAAGTAATTTAGTGACTGCATGGCCTTATCATACCAATCCACATGTCACTTACTGTCATGCCTTTATAAATGATTGAGTCTGTCATATTTTAATATATGTTTTTAGTGACAATAAACGTTTTTATTTTATTTATTTTTATTATTATTTCTAGTCCTACAATTGTGTCGTTCACCTCTTTTACTAAAAATATTTAGATTTTTCCTTACGTGCATGATGTTTTCATAGATATGTTGACAAGGTACCGTCATGATGTTAATATCTTTAAACAGTTCCCTTAGAGAATCGCGCCTGCAGAGGCCACATATTGCCCTGATGGCTCTTTTCTGCATAATAAAAATAGACCCGATATCTATAGCCTGTCCCCATAGTAAAATACCGTAAGACATGATACTATGAAAGTAACTGAAATAGACTACAGTTCGTTCGCGTTAAGAATGCAGTGAGTCATCAGTGCGACTGCAAGATAAAAGTGTATTCACAGTGGTGTTAAATTCAAACAAATTATATTTTAAAAGATTAAGTTTAATGAACAACATTGTAAATTACTTTTCTTTCCCCACTATGAATTCTCGAACCACTTTTATTTTTACGAATTGGAGATGTACCTATTCATTTTTTTAAATTTAAATCAGTTAACATAAATGACAGGACACAACCGTTGCGTTCGAAGCAATGCCTTCAACTGTCATTGTGAACTTGACTTTGTAATTTGAAAAGATTTGATTGGTTAGGGGGCGGGGCTAGGCCGACGGACAATGATGACTCACTGCATTCTTAACGCGAATTAGTAAATTGACGGATTTTTCTCACGGCGTATGCTGCTGAACTTAGCCGTCCTGCAAGAGATATTAAATGAGGACCCCATTGCAGCCTTAAGTCGAGTGTGATCCCCAGGAAAACAGATTTATCGACGAATTCTAGTTTCTCCTTATGTTTATACTATGTTACAATCACCACTTTTAACATTTGCTAAAGCAAATCTTATGCATTTAGTTTTTCTACCATTTAATACTAAATTATTAGCAGTGAACCAATGTTGCACCTGCAGTAGGGCGTTATTTACGTCGTCGAGATTTGATGCACGTCTATTTATCTTAAAAATAAGTGAGGTATCGTCAGCAAATACCACCATTTGTGGTTGTTTTTTTTTAATAAATGGGGTAGACTATTAATATATAGGTATACTAAAAAGAGGAAATGATGATGATGATGATGAATGAATTAATGAATGATGATGAGGGGATGGATATCGAGCCTTGTGGAATATCCATTTTTTTTTTAGATAAGTTTGCTCTTGACTTTAGTCTAGGTCAGAGATGACAGAGACAAAGTCGAGAATGGAGCGAGCTTACCCAGAAGAAGCCTGTTCACTCTCACTTTGAAGAGATCGGGGCTGTATGCGTTCGAAAACAGACGCAGGCAGAGAGTTCCACTCCTTTGCTGTGCGCATCACAAAAGACATTTGGAAACGCTTAGTGCGAATTAGTGGGATAGCAACTAGGTAAGGATGGTAACCTGCATTGCGTCTAGATGTCCGCTGATAGAAGGGGGTCGGCGGAATGAGGTCGTGGAGTTCTTGAGCACACTCCCCGAAGTATAATTTGTAAAAGACCGTCAAGCAGGCAACCTTGCGGCGATGAGCCAAGCTGTGAAGCTTGGCATCCACCAGTCTAACGTCGCCAATGAGCCTCTTAGCTAGTGTTGCCCAAATTCAGTCTTGGTCTTGCAGTCTTAGTCTTGTTCTTGCGTTTTTGCAAGACCAAGACCAAGAACAAGACCGCGTATTTTTAGCAAGACCAAGACCAAGACTGACCGTGCAAGACTTGAGCAAGAACAAGACATAGCCTGCAAGACTCTTGCGTCTTGCAGCTAGGACTTAGCGCTATTTCACTGAGTAGTTAGGTGTAACAGTTCGGTGTATAGGTAGGTACGCTTAGGAATTCTATGAGACGCAAAAAACTGTATCAAAGAATATGAAAAACTGGACCTATGCGCATTACGACTAATACCATAAACATAGCGAATAAAAAAATATCTATTAAAATCAAACTGAGTGCATGCATAGTTATGTTTTAACCATCGGCACTTTGATAATGCGGCATCAAAGGTTTTGTACTTACTTCTCAAAGAAATTTGCCGCTTTTCGGAAGTACATGGTTATGATACACGCGCCGGCGGCTTCTTTTGAAATCTAAAACAATCGTTGCCGCCACGCCGAAATCATAACATTTGTGACACTATTTGATTGCCGCCATAGGGCGTAGGTATACTCATGCAAAATAATTTCGAATTTTTTTAAGAGTACCTACAGGTGTTCCAAAGAATAAATAAGTTTCAGAGTGCTTAGAATGAAAATGAATACATTATACTGATCACGCAAGTAGTATTATGATTAGGATAAAATGGTAAGGATAGGTAGTAGATGTCATATTAATTCATTCTAGTAAGTATATATTATAATATTGATTACTTATATGGTTTTAAACTAATTACTTAGGTACTATTATTGTACATTTAGTCATTATATTTCTTAAGTTTTTACAAGAAAAAATAGCAAAAAAGTGTTCAAATATCACCCGTTTAATAAATATTGTAGCCACTTTTAAATATACTTGAAACGTGTAAAAAAATTCTACAAAACTAATAAAATAATATAAAAAGCGTAGGTACTTACCTACTAATAAAATAAAAAGCCTGCGATAAGAGTTTTGTATTACTTACCAGCCCGAATATCTCTGAGAGAGATGATGAGAGTAAGTATTTACTAGCTGTGCCCGCGACTTCGTCCACGAGGAATAGTAACTTTGGAGGTATAGTGACGTTCAGGACTTATTTATTTATTTTAAAACTTCTTAAGCTTATAAATCATAAATGTTTATTAAGAAACAGTTACTTCCATGGAAAACGACATATAGGTCAGTTGATTTTTCGAATTTCTTATCAAATCTTCAGTTATTTATTAATCTGCTTGATCTTTACTATGGCTATGTTAATTCAAGCTCACAATGTTCCAATTCTAATACGTTTTTCTAAGATTTAAAGTAAACTTTAATAAATAGTAATAGACTAATAGGTAATTGCAAGACTTGCAAGACTCTTGCTGCAAGACCAAGACCAAGACCAAGACTGGGAGCGCAAGACCAAGACCAAGACCAAGACCAGGTGTATTGGCGCAAGACCAAGACCAAGACTGGCTAAGTCTCGTCTTGTTCTTGCATTTGGGCAACACTACTCTTAGCTCTGCGTTCCACCGAGTCAAGCGCGGCAAGTTGGTATTTGGCCGAGCCATCCCAAAGGTGGCTGCAATACTCCATGCAGGATCGGACTTGCGCTTTGTAGAGAATTAAAAGCTGTCCAGGCGTTCGCTTACCCTCACCCTAATTAGGATCGCTTCACCCTATTTAGGATGCCCAGTTTCTTGGCCGCAGTTTGGCCATTTTAACTGTTAAACAGAGTATTACAAAATGCTTTAGTACTCCGCTACCATTTTCAATATTAATTTCGTAGGTCTCGCAAAAAGCACGAATGTCAGTCACTAAATAAATTTCCTGCATCTTTTTATTCATATCTTTAGTTATCGGCGGGAAGCTGAAGCGTTGGGCTTTTTAATGTAATTTCCGAAACGGAACGCCACGTTGCCGGTAGCCTCCTACGGGAATCGACTAATGGATTTTGTTCATACTTCCCTCGGAACTCAATCTTATCAGTTAGACTTCACATTTTAAGTAGTTTTCATTTTTTACCAGCTTTACTTTTTGTTTTGATTCATTTTATAATCTGATTACTTTTTGCTCTCTGAAATTCCGTGATTATTTTTCGTTAGAAGATAGCTGTAAAGCTTTCAGTAAGAAAACCTACTGTAGTTTTCTACCTTTACCCACCAGCGTTATAATTAATTTTTAAATAACATTATTCCAGACATAGCAAAAATATTTCGATTTAAATATTCATTGTCTGAAAGTAATTACCTCATTTTTTATTCCATAAAATATGGTATTCGCGTGAAACCGTGAGATGGAACCTTAATTACATTCCTCATCTCCCAAATACACGATAAAACAACACTTGTACCTACGTTTCATTTCTATTCTTATTATTGTGAGGACTTTAAACCGGGACCTAATTTGATCTCACAATTTTCTTCCCGTCGGGCGCTTGGGGCTCAGTGTCAACGTTTCATTTGGATTACACATTACCAACAAATATCTTCATTCTTAAACCCTTCTATTACGAACCAGCTAAGGTTTATTTTCCTGTGTTGGAAATAAAATTGTATTGTTGCGGTAAGTCGGGGTGCAGTGCAGCGGTCATTCTGTTACAGCCGGGACCAACTTGAACATCTTCCAAGACTTTGTGTTGTCATTATTAAAGGAGAATGTGTATTGTTATGGCTGCTTTTCTGTTTTTATTAAATCTTGGTATTTTTAATATAACGTTGATATTATTCTTGAGTAAATTGATGTGTGCTCTTTAATCAGCGTTTATAATATATTGAAGAGAATTGATAAAGGCTTTGTAATTAAACAGATTGTGAATTCTTAGCATCTCCCGATACAGTCACCGTATGATCTTTCCTGGAAGAAAAATACATATTTTTCTTACGGCCGAACCCAATAACTTATCTATCACCAGTTTCGGCATACTGGAGATAGAAAAACCTATCTATCTATGGTTTTAACGGCCCAATAATCTATTATAGATTATGGAATCTTACCGGACTGACATAAGGACAGATAGAATTATACTGTCTACCATCAATAGCGATCCGTCTTTTACTTTACTGAAAATAGGTTACCTATTGGGTTCGGTGGTTAGTGGAGTGGTATCATTTACTCGCTCTGGTAGATTCCATTATCGATAGGTATGTACAAAAATGATACCATAATTACTCCTATCCAGTCTCTAAGAAAGAAAAAACTTGTCGTTACATAGCCGAAAATCTATCTAAATCAGACAAGCACAATCGATAAGCAACCTCAATTCTCGAGAGTAGTTACAAATATTGATGACAGCTTACACCTAGCTAGTTCCAACAAAATCAAAGACGCGAAAGAATCTTAAAGGGGAAGTAAAAGGAACGGTTTTAAGACATAATCCCTTTGGGAACAAAGGAGACATGAGCATGTTTGTTTCCCAATTTTACGCTTTGCCGGGTACGCCAAAAAGAATCCAGTAGCGAAATGAATTCTCGTTCCTCCTGAAGTTATGTTTCTAGTGGAACGTTTTAATTGAAACAATGTTAGTTATCCTTTTTCTGTTGGGCAATTCCTTTGTCGTCTGTTACGTGATCAATTATTTGTTTAATTTCCATTGTTTTCTAAATCTTTTTCTTATTTTGTTTAGTCCTCAAAAAATATTGAGTGAATACACTTTTCACATATTCGTTTTCTTAGTCATCGATCTCTAACGTCTTGAACACTTCACAGTGTGGATTTCAACGATCTCCTAAACCTGGTTCTTATATGTGTGATATATAATATTATATGTACATATATGTACAGATGGCCGCACGTCTTTTTTTTGTGGAGGGGAAATCATCAAATGACTTCTCCCGCTCTGGGCGGAGCGGGAGGGCGTGTCAGACTTTTACTGACTAAAACCCACCCGTGTTCCTTCTGTTGCCTGTGCCGGGGTTACGGTAATTCTTTCGAACATCCCGCAACCCTAGCTGGCATCGGCCCTAGCGGACCCCGTCAATAGTGCTGACATCTCTTTGAGGCGCGCGTGGAACACAACGCGCCGTCGACTCGGGCTTGGTCCTTACCGGACGGCGAGCTACCCATTGCTCGCCGTCCGCAAGCCCGCGCCTACGGTGGCCGGGGATCGGCTGCCAATTCCCAACGCCCAGGGCGTCTCCTGCGGTGACTAGGGGCGTGAGGGCGCAAAGTTTGCCTCTCCCTCACGCGTCCCGCCTCCTCCTTCACGAGCTTTACTGCTTCGTAGAAAGAGCTAATGGCTTCCCATGTACTCTCGCTCCATACCATGGCCTGGACCAGCATGGCCGCACGTCTGCAGTGGTAACAAATGACCTCATATTCTATTGAAACTCCGTACTACGCAAGGCCAGCTAAAAGTATTACCACCGAAAATCGGTCTGCTCAATGTCATGTTGTTCAATGCCATGTGCTTTAACTAAAGCATCTCACAAAACTCAATAACTTCATCTGCTACATAGTTTGTCATCAGCAGTATCAATACACACATCACCCACACCACTCCTGAGCTCCTTAACTTTTATGTTGAGCTGTACGATTACTGACAGATGCTTGCACTACTGGACAGGTCCACTCAATCTATGTGGTTCTTTCCTCAAAAGACCATTTCAGACACCAACCTACATGGTCTTCACATGATCTGACCAAAATTATGTCTGGACTTTAAAAGAGACTGTGACCTCTGAGTTTGTTTCGGCCTTTCTTCTCAGAGTAGTCAGATAGGAAACGCCGGCCTCATGTAGTTTTAAAAAAAATGTTTGACGTGTAAAAGTGTTTGTATAAACCTACTTACAGAAATAAAATCATTAATCATTTATTTACCACAATCTGCCGAGGCAGCTTTTAAGCTTTCATTAACTTACACATCACTATAAAAATATTCCCGGAGCGCATCGGTGTCTCAAGAAAGCCTTCCACAACGATTACCATATAGAGTGACATTTACACCGCGTCGACTCTCAAAGACAAGTCGCTTTGTGGCCGCCTGCTTTGAAGCACACATTGATTTTCTTCCTAGAGAAGGATTAGATTAGTTAGTGAATTAATTGTTAGTAGATGCGCATTTGTTTACTAGCTTCTGATATGAAATTGAGGCAATGAATAGTTAATTCTTTGAGTTAGAAAGGTAGCGCGTGTGTGGTTTAGCGTCTTTTGGAGAGTGATTAGCGATGCATGTAATGTATTGGTCTAAAAGGTTATTTTGACGCGTGACCAAAATTGGAACTAATACCGCCATCTTATTTTTCGATACATTTTACAAAACAATTGCACAAATGTTAACCAACAGCGCCCCTCTGTCAACATCATTCGAGCGCCAAAAGATCCTTGTGGCAGTGTAAAGTCTGGTATGACATGCGTTTGCGGCATTTTATATTTGCAAAAATCAAAAATGACGCTTTAGGCCTGACGTGCCAATCGGCTTATCAAAAATAATCTTTGATTTTAGAAACATTTGGACTCTCAAAATATTCTTTGCCAGACATTTTTTTAATCGGCTGGATGACGATAAACGAGAGACAATAGAAGTTTCATCGTTATGACGTCTATAAACGTCAAGCTTGCGCGAAATTGTTAACTAAAATATGTATTATTTGGGCATGATGGTAATTTGCTCAAATTAAATGACATTATAATTAGAATTTTATAGTTAGTTATTTTCATTACAACAGAAAAGCTACAAAGAAACAGGTCATTACTCAAAGCTAGCATTAAAAGCAAAATATCGATAAAATTGCTCACAAGAAAAAGCCGTCCCCAAGCAAGCTCAAATCAAAAGGGCTATTACGGCTTGTTAGCTAAATTGTAAGAAGAATTATTAATGAAATGAATCCAAGGCAAAACCCAGCTATATTTCTAAGCTGTTATGCGTTTGTACGTAAGTTTATAATTAGTTATTTCCGCAATGGGCCCGAAGCGATCGCTTTATACAGTGGCTGCTGCAATTAACTTCGCTCATGGCTGTACTGTCAGCTGAACTCGCACTGCTAAGTCAAGTATGTTTGTACTGAATACTTAGTAATTAGTTGCAAATACCGGAGTTTTGAATGTAATAGGTTACGCTACATTGAGGTTTGATTGACATTTCGTTTGAAGTATAGATTTTGTTGTAGGGATAAAAGTATCTGTAGTCAGCTTCAACTAGAATTCGTGTTTACTATAAAAAAGTAATTTGCAAATGCTCTTGGACAGACCAGTCTTCAGCAAATAAAATCTTTCGAAACTACAGCATTGCTTGAAATTGAGCCATCAATAATAAATCTGAAATACATAAAAAATGCTTCTATTGACATCAAATATTTAAAGCCTTCAGAAGTTTTACCAGTAAGCACTAAAACTCGAGCACTTATTTATGAAATCAGTTATTTACACTTTCGTTCAAAAGAACTGCGAGAAAAATATAAAAGTTCGACCTTTCAATACATTCCTAGAACTTGGAATTAACTTTTCACAATTCTACAAAGATTAGATATGAAAGAGATAGTATTGAACAAATCCCTCTAGAGGTTAAGTCGGGAACCATGATGAGTATCATAACGTATGAAGTCATTACGAAATCGTTAAAAAATACAAACTGCAATGAACTAGACCCATATTTTAATTTCGTGTAACACCGCAACACTTAAGATTTTATGATGCTGCTCAAGTTGTATGCATAAGCGAGCTATGGAAGCGATCATATTACATAATTTGCTTGTCCGAGTAAACTTCTTGAAATCCTAAAAAAAAAATAAAGCATTCTCTTCGATCTTTCAACAATATAATATATTATTTCGTCATTCCAAATAGCTGCTGCAAAGACATGTCTGCTTCCAGGGGTACGATCTACATAAATACGAAAATTCGTCATTTTGGAGAGGAAAAATTACCTAAGTTGGTGCGTAGAACTTATGTTCTGGTAGGTACTTTTGATACTGTATGTACTACAGTAACTTCAATCGTGCGTGATGTCTCTCTTTAAAAAAAACACACTTCTGGACCGATGTAAATAATAACGTAGATAAATATGATGACGGAACGCCCGCTACAGCACCTATCGTGCACAATACAAGAAGTGGCAAGCTGCAAGCCACTACGCAACTTCATAATTACCTATTTCCCATTTCGCCTCGGGCCCGCCGGCTTTACTGTGAGCCTTAATTAACTGCACTATGTTGTAATATTCCAAGCTTCAGTTATATTCCAAGGAATATAACAAAACAAACTCTAGCACTGCTCCTACGGATGTGCTCTGGAAAGGAAATAAATTAGGTGTTAAAAAAAAAGTTATTAAGTTACTTTAGTTAATTAAGTTAGCTCTAAAGATCTTATACCTTCTTTGTTGTTTGCGGTCTTTCTGATTTTGACTTGTATCTTGCAAATAACTGACTGCAGTTATTGGATTAAAAGTAAGACATATTATAAACAGATAGCTGGCCACTGCTAGGAATTGCAGTGTGTTGTGTAATTTCAATAACCATTGTGTTGTTTCCTTCAATTTTATCTTTCTTTAGACGTGCTCATAGGAGATTTATCAGATAACTGTGTTTATATATAGTATTGTAAAGATACATTGGTATGGAGCAAGCTTTTATTTAACCTGTTATGTTTTGATACCAAAGACATTTATGTGATTGCTTCCATTAAATCACGATAATTGTGTACCTGATTCTGTCTTATTAAAGTTGCGTTATTTTTTGTCACTTTAATAACACAAAATAAGCGTTGAATGAAATAATTACAATCAGTTGCCTTAAGTGCAATGAGTGCGATTACATCGCGCTCCAGTTAGCCGCACCATTTAATAAAATTGTACTTCATTCTAATTAATTGTGTTCGATAAAGTTGCCTATACATATGCCTGTATATAGATGTTTTTGCATGTAGAACTTGTGTAAGAGATAAGATGTAGACTGGCCAGTCTATACATATGTACATACATACATACATATAAATAAATAAAGTTGAAGTGTGTTTGTAATGTCAAAATAACAAATTTTTACTAAATTCATATGTTGGAAATACGTCAGTGATCGTTGGACTAATCGGGACGCCAGCGCCACCAAGCGGCGCTCGACAGAGCCTACAACATAACGCTCGTCGATTGGTCACCGGAGTTAAGCAGAGTTTGTCGGTGGCTGTCGAGCAGTGAATACGTTTAGAAACTGTCCCGCGTTCCGTGTAGTTGTATCGTGTACCTACCAGTGTGTGAATAGTTAGTGTGATTAATTTGATCGTCAATTATACTTTGATTTGAATTGTAAACGGTTTTTCTATTGCGCAATAACCAACACTACCCAAAGCACGCCCACAGTAGTTAAAATATGGCTGACGAAAACTAGAGAGATGTACCTTTTCCGTCACGTAGGAAATTATACAGGGTGTAAGGGACAGCCCTCCACAGACTGATGGGGTGAATGCAGTATATCATACTAAGATGAAATTACTTCAGGAACGTTATGGGAATCCAATAAACCTGATTTGTTTTATTACCTTACACGCAATGAATCGTTACCGTGGCAAAACGCGCCTAGCAAATGGCAGCGCAGAGAGCCTTCAGCCGCCGAGTATTTCAACATCCATTGCTGATTTTTTGATTTTAGTTGTTTTATTTACATAAATGGAGTGCTGCGTACAGATAATGTAATTTTACATTGAAATAAAGGAATAGCAACTGAAAATATTATTAAAAAAAGATGAAAATGTTCCTGAGAATATTTCTCGGAATATTTATAAGAATAACTAAAAAAAGTCGTTTCCCAGCAATAACGTTTGCTCAATTTCACTACAGATTGCGTCGATAACGGCTATGCGATTGGTATTTTTATACCCTGTATACAGGCTGTAATTAAAATTACGGAAAACCTGAAAGGCATCATTATAAATAGGTTTTACTTACTATGCGAACCACACACTGTCCAACACTGTCATCGCGAAAACTGTTCCTACGTTTTGTCGAATTATGCGAACATAAATGTATAGAACAACTACTTTTTTTGGCTACTTCAGGGTTGGTCCCATAGTACATAACATCACGCCTGTATTCCCCAAAGGGTTGCGCAGAGGTGCACCTATAGTACACACACATTTCGCCAGCTATCTTTAAGTCCCATATAATATGGGGCGAGCCTATTGCCATCAACCAGGCACAAATCCAGTATCCGGGCTGCTACTGAGAAATTCCAGATGGAAAAACCCAATAAGACTTTGCCCGACCCGGGAATCGAACCCAGGACCTCATGCTCAACAGTAGCGCTTGCGACCACTAGACCAACGAGACTGTCTACACAGTAAAAGTTGTTTCCAGGTGTTGAATACAATGACCCCTTTTAAAGTTTTCAGTTATTTTATTTACAACTTGTATAATAAAATTATTGTGCCGTTATTAAGTTTCGTACGACCTCTCAAAAACTTTTCCTGAATAAATTCTTTAATATTGCTCACGTGAATTGCTTTATATATTCGCGTTGAGAACATGCGTAGTAAAAGGAAAGTACTAAGTTTTCAGTCCCTAATGTAGAAGTGGACTTAGTAGCAACTTTTTACTCAAGTTTAACTCACAGGAAGAACCTTACTCCCTCTCTCTTTTAAGTTAAATTTGGTGAGAGATGAGGCACAACTTTTCAGATTATTTTAGCAAATCTCAAGGACTAGGTTATGAATGATTCATAATTTAATGCCTTAAACTTCTAAGGCTAACCATGGGCTTCCTAAGTATGAACGGTTTGGGGTCAGGTTAGGTTATCATTAACCACACTCGATGAGAGAATTGATGATTGTGTTACCAAAGCATAGAGGGCTTTACCTCTGCTATAAGGTCTTTAGCAATGGGTTAAACCGTTAAGAAAGAAAATCTCTAATATAGATTCTGCTGCCTTTTTACTAAGATTAGCTGAAAAATAACTAGCCTAATAGCTCCCAGTTAATAGTGACCTAAACAAGTGTTCAACGTTAGCCCTCAGTACACAAACCCGACTTATAAAACAAGGCACTCTTGTTAACAAGTTAAAACAGTGGAGCCCAGAACTTTAATTTAGGGGCACGATATTTGCGAACACCCCTTCTCCCCGCCAACCCTTCCCGCGCCGCCCAACTGTCAACTGCAAAGGCTTTCGTGTAAGGAAATTTAAGGTCGGTCACGCGGACCGACTACGCCAGTCTAGGGTTTACAACGGATCTATATTAGACACTGGATTTGCTTGCAGTGTGTTTGTGAGTAAGAAATTGTGGAGAAGTGTTAGTTTCCACTTGTGTTTTGGTGTTATGTTTGTGGCAAGACACTGGAGGTGATGATAATGCATAAGGATGGTAACTTTAGGGAGTCATTAATTTTAAGATTTACGAAAAAAACAACCAAGATATAGGTACAGCAAAAGTTTTAAACTCAATCTGAGGACGGGATACCTGCATGCCCGTCAATACTAGACTGTAACACCACATTAAAGCAACAGAATGCACCCCGTAAGAATGTATAGTCCTAATTTCTACTTCTACTATTACCCGCTCCTGAACACCAACATTAATTACCTCCAAACATGCTCTATGTATTTCAAAATCTATTCAAACAAAACACACTTCATTTTCAACACACAATATAGCCTCAAGCAACATCTACTTATGACATTTCCATTAAAACTGCAAATCTTTAATACTGTAGGTTAGGACAAACACGCTACGTTCACGTCAAACTGTCTCGACTTTGAGATCCAGGTTTTAAATTAGCGCAGACTACTCGGAAAACAAGAAGGAAACCAACCTTAATCTGTTTAGGTCACGCTATAGTAACGTAACGCGAAAAGTAACGTTGAGAGTTACGGCGTTTGAATTACTGGATTTGCGGCAAGACGAGCGTTGTTTGGACGCGGTTTCCGTTTTAATGGCAAAAAGCGAATCAGACTTGACACGTGAGTTTGTTATTAGCATATAACACGCGCGAGCACCCTTTTTGTTGAGTTTTCACAATTGTATTTATTAAGTGGAGTTCTATTAATTATGAGATGAAATTTTGTGAAGCTAAATAGAAAAAAAAATAATAGGGCGAGCCGAGAGATGATTTAATATTTACCGATATTAAATCAAAACCTAATGATGAAACATTATTTTTTCACAAGACTATAACTAACATTCTTAGTATCTACCCACCGACGCAGATTTTATTAATATTAATGAGCATCTTTTATGAAAAGATAAAGCAACGTATAATAGCTATTTTCTTTTTCACGAGCTATTTTACATCATGTAAGTACCAACTTAATAGAAACAAAAACAAAATACCTAAAGTCTGACCAACGAAAGCTGTCCAAGAAAAAAGGCGGGAATTTAAATAAAATCAATAGCTCTCAACCCTGGCCATACACTGCTTAAACGGAGTTGATGCTATTTATAATTCAAGACATATTACGCGATATTTAGATCAGTATTTCATATTTATATACTTAGACCATAGTAACCTTATTACCCTTGATATTTACTTGGAACTGTGAAACCACCATTATGTATTCGCGCAATGGTGGATAAGCAAAAAAACGTTACAATAATTCGCCGTGAGGATGATCATTATCAGTACCAAAGTTAAGCTCTAAATGAAACTAGCTTGATGTTTTCTAAATTCTGCACATTGAAGTTCACAGCTCAACTTTCCTGTCACAGCCTTATACAGAAAAGGTAGAATTAAACAAAAAGTTATTTTTATACATTTATTTAATGGAATAGAGACCACTGATATGATGAGGATGACACAATAAAATCAAAACAAAACATAGGGGTTATGAGTCATAGTCGAAATCGGATTCCAAAAACTCTACACCTGATAATATTGAATCAGCTTATTTGCTTTCTTCGCTGCTGCTGCTACTGTCCTCAACATGTATTATGAATCGTTCAAGTTCATTTTCAACAATACGGTCTTTTAATTTGTACTGATGTTCAACATTTAGTACATGATCAGTGTACTTCTTCCAGTCATCAGCAGTTATGGATAGAAGACATTCTTTTATTAAATTTTTCATTTCAGACCCTGGTATTCTTATATTTTTGCTTGCTACTTTTCTCTTCGCTTGACTTCACACAAGCTCAATGCAATTGAGCTGGTCGCAATGAAACGGTGGCATCAACAATATTTCGTGATTGTGGGTATTGACTGTATTTTTTATAAGTACTTCTGCTTCGTAAACAACTGCAGGTGTATCTTTCACCAAACACATTAATTCAGCTTTCGTATGATATTCTTCAAAATGAATATTATTTTCTTGAAGCCATATTCGGAGATTAGCTTTAGAATCAGACATATTAGGGGGTTTGTTCACTGGTTTCACATGGTAACTTACATTGTCCATCACAACTACACTAGGTTTAGTGAGATTTGGTATCAACATTTACTAAAACCATTTCATAAAGTTGGTAGCATTAATATCATCATGGTAGTCAGCTGATTTGGGTTTTTTGCTAAATACCAATAATTTACCTGGCACAAATCCTTCCTCCGATCCTGCATGCACAATAATGTCTTTTTCCTGACGGTATATTAGTAGTGACACTACTTGTTGAATTTCCTTGCCACGATTTTTTAACTTTATAGTTCTGATGTACATACATAATATGTCTCATCAAGGTAAACATATTGTTCTAGCCTCTTCTGAATTATTGTCCTCAATAATATGTGTCTGCATGCCGCAATGTCATATTTTTCTGTAAGTAAAGCCCGTTCATTTTTATTGTTTTGAAACTCAAACCCGTTCTTGTGTAAACTTTTTCTAAGGGTTTCACGGCATCCCGTAAATTCAATTGCTTCATTCAGCTCATTGTGCAGGCTTCTCAGTGTTGGGACTTGTTTTTTCACCCCATAAAATATGTTTATTTTGTTTCTTTTGTTCTTTATCAAAATTATCCAAATTGGAAACTGTTGCTGAATGTGGACGATTTTTCCCTGGAGTCCACGTCACTTTTCACTGTCCTTGATTTTTAGACCCTTCAATTTTAATTCTTCTTAGAGTCTTCACACTTACATCTGAAGAGAACAAATAAAATAAATTATGTAACAGTATATTAATACTAATCAGTCATTAAAATAAAAGACCATAATAAAATACAAAGATAGCATATTATTGAATTTAGCCATCTATACACATAATCATAAATGGTGGTAAGGGTTTACACAATTATAATCATAAGAATCAGTAATGAAATTCCTTAATTTAGTATAATCCTGAAATGTTAAGATTTCATGAAATAGTCATTCAATAGAATTACTTAGTCTTAGAGAGTTGTATTGATGACTTTTATGATTATAATACTGTAAATACATATTTTTTACGATCGCGAATCATATATTAATAACTAACTATATATATATACATATATTATAACTGATTATGTCGATTCAGGGAAAAAGTGTCTGGCTGTATTCCTTGATCTAAAAAAAGCCTTTGACACCGTTGCTGTTCCAACCCTTTTGTTCAAGCTAGAAAGAATTGGAATAAGGGGAACCCCTCTTATGTTTTTTAAAGATTACCTATCAAACAGAAGACAGAGGGTTAAGATAGGGACATACATCAGTGATGACGTGGAGGTATCATTCGGCGTGCCTCAAGGAAGCGTATTAGGACCTACACTTTTCTTAATGTACATAAATGACCTATGTAATTTAAAAGTAGATAACGCAAAAATCTTTTCTTACGCCGATGATACTTCCATTGTCTTTTTTGGGGATAACTGGTCCGAAGTAAAGGTCAAAACGGAAATAGGTATGGCTAAACTTGCTAATTGGCTTAATGAAAACCTCCTTACGTTAAACGCAACCAAAACCAACTATATGTGTTTTACAATTAGAAACCGCTCACAACCAGATCAAGATTTAAATATAAAAATACATTCTTGTAAACGAGCCATACATTATGCCTGTACATGCCCTATAATTAATAAAGTAACACAGACCAAATATTTAGTTGTCATAATTGACCAACATCTAAGCTGGTACTCCCACCTTGAACATGTTGCTGATAGAATACGTAAATTGGGGTGGATATTTAAATCATTAAGATACGTGACCCCTGCATGTATAGCCACAAATGTGGGCGCCAAGAGAAATCTTCTAAATGAAATCTACACAGCCCTTGCACAATCTGTGATAGTCTACTGTATACCTATATGGGGTGGGGCAGCGAAATCAAAATTTATAGACGTAGAACGAGCGCAAAGAGGTCTAATAAAAATAATGTACTTTAAGAAATGGAGATTCCCTACTGAAAGTCTATATGAGATTAGTGGCCTGCTATCTGTTAGGAAATTATATATCTGTGCCTCGATCTTAAAAAGCATAAGACACTTAGACTTTAGACCTATGATAAAAACATAATGTTAAAGAGAAGAAAGGATATTATTGCTCAAGTGCCACAATCTAAAACCAATTTTGCTGCTTCACAATATAATACTCAATCAGCACGGTCATAAAATAAAATTAATAAAGACATATACATTTACACTGAACATCTTCATAAAGGTAAGCAAATGCTAATAGAATGGTTAAATAACGCACCTATGCACATATAGAATTATTGTTAAAATAAGTGGAAATTAGTTAACTGGCACCACCACATCCACACGCACATCCTATCATACACACATCCACACCAACCACACACCTCTCACCCCACGCACACCCCAAACACATCACTACCACACACACTCGGTACACTAAACACACCTCTCATACATCACACACTCCGCACACCCAACACACCCACATTAATGTATAAATGTAACTCAAGAAACTCAAAATAAAATAATTTTGTAAGTTGTACAAACAGCCAAAGCTATGGAAGTGCGGAGTCTCCTAACACAGGCGTCATCATGCTTAAAAGGAGGCTCCAATCATAAACTAATATAAACTAGTTGGTACCGAAATAAACATTTTGTATTTTGTATTTGTATTAATCAACATACCTACAACCTAATACTGACCTGCGAATTACAAAAACCGTAAGAAAATTTTAATTTCGCGGGCTACCCTGGCGCTTTCGCCTTAAGTACAACGTAACGTCTACTTAACCATACATCTTTTGACGTTTAAACTTTAACCAACGTTTATAAATAAATCTGTTTTGATGCGTAACATGATAAACTCAAACCCAAAAGTCGCAAGTAACAGTAGGTACATAAAAATCACTACGATTGTTGAAATACACATACATAATACAAATACAAGTATTTTGACACTTCAGCGGTTAAATAAGTCAAGTTTTAAAAGACCTAATATCACGACTTATATCAGACTGGATCTATCAATAAACAAAGCCTATTCTGCAAATTAATTCATAAGCAATTGCCAATGACTATCCAACACTTCCGATCTTCGTATTCAAGTCGGTCTCAGTAATTGACGCCAGAGTGTCGAGTACAATCGAGTAGTTAATTACGACTCCCGTAGGAAGGGCTATCGGAGGGTATAGCCAATTATAAAGTTTGAACCTCCACTACCATTTCAACCAGACCCTCAGCCACCCTAGACAGGGGAGCAAAAAATTTGAAACGGGAAAAAACGAAGAGACCAACTTATACCGGCAAAATATTTCCCTCTGTTTGCGTTTAGATGAAAACCAGATCTGAAAGTTTGTCCTAAACAGTGTTTCGTGTTTGCATTTTGTTGCGGGCTGCGAAAAGTGTAGTTTCGTAATTTGTGAGAATTTGAGCGTACAGATCTTTGTAACATGTTTTTGTTATGATAATAATTTCGGTAGGGAACGGAATGAGGTGCCGTATTACAGTGAATATGGGTGAATATTTTGAGGTGGAACTTTAGATTTAGGTTTTGTGTTTCGTAGCTTTTCGGGGACATTTTCATATCTAAACAGATTTGCTACGTTTTACCTTACATGCGTAAATCACAATTTATCATCACAATTCTGTTAATATGGTGGGTACGAGTCCAAAATGATCTACTGTTGAACAAAGTCTTTACATGAAGTAATTACCTACAAACAATCGTGATCATCGCTAATATAATATATTAATAAGCATAATAATCTAGAAGTAAATTCTATTCATAAACAAAGAAGACTCAGGCATAGAACGTTTTGTAACTACATTAGCACCTGAAAGCGAAACCAAATACTCAACCTAATAAAAGCTTCGTTACAAGAAAATAACCATCGAAAGATATCTGAAGACACCCCAATTAATACCGGAGCTTGTTAATCAAGTACTACTAAAGACTTTGGACCGATAATTACATTTGCTTCCCTTGGTGGCGACACAATAAACAGATTATAACCTTCAATGTAGACATCTTTTGACGTATACCCCTAAATTGGTGTCGTATGCTTGTTTACCTTTAATGACACCTAAAGCTGAACTCATTATAGAGAACTTTGATGTTGATGTCTGAGGGATGATGTTATATGTGGAAAGTAGTGGTTGACCTTATCGTGTGGCGTGTTATAGGTATTTACGTGGGAGAAGGGCATGTGGAAGTGTTAAATGGATATTGTTGACAGTATACAAGGTGATGGCCGTCATTAATTAGTTAACCTTTTGATGTGCGTCTAATAACCGTTTGGTACTTAGAACTAGCCTTTGTTATATGCCAACGTAGGTATTTCCAACTTTACCTAACGACAAAAATCAACGTTGTTAAAGCAATTAGCATCGCGTATGCTACAAGCAGGTAAATTCAACCCACCTTGGACAGTCATTCCCAATAACACCATCATCATCTGCCTAGCCTTTTCCCAACTATATTGGGGTCGGCTTCCAGTCTAACCGGATGCAGCTGAATACCAGTATTTTACATGGAGCGACTGCCTATCTGACCTCCACAACCCAGTTACTGGGTAATACGATACCCCTTGGTAAGACTGGTTGTCAGACTTTCGGGCTTCTGACGACCCGTAACGACTGTCAAAGATCCACGAATGACAGCCGGGACCAACGGCTTAACGTGCTTTCCGAGGCACGGAGGAGTCTCGGTATGTAAAGATGGTCACCCATCCACGGACCAACCCCGGCAAGCGTAGCTTAACCTGATGGATCGACCCATGCGGCTGTTATTACTTAGCCACGAGCTCCTCAATAGCACCATATCAATTAAGTAAAATTTAACCAACAGAAATGAATATAATACAAAACGTAGCTTACCAAACCCACTCAAATCTAAACAACGAAACCCACACTATACAAAATTACTGTAAAGTCATTACACTACATCGTACGTGATATAATATAGTGAGCGAGTGCGAGCTCCGAAAACGCATTATTTTAATTAAACTTGTATAAGACGGAATTAGTTGCGAGACGCTGTTTCATTAAAGCTGTGTGCTTATGTTTTGTCGGCAGAGGAAGCAAAGACCATGACCCATATTACAGAACCTCGCTGAAGACTCATTACTTTAAACCAGTTTAAAGCCATTTGATTGGTTGAAACTAGTTTTAAGAAATGCTTGAGTCTTAAATTAGGTTCAGAATACGGGCCTATGTATGTTATTTAGGAACTAAATGTAACGTTAATACGTAGGGTATAATAATAATTTAGGGCTCATTATTGAGAAAAGGGTAGCTAGATGTAAGGTTAAGCTGCACTTGCTGCAGTCAGTACTTAGATGGGTGACTATTCGTAACACATCGATCTTGTTTATTATAATGACAATGTACTAAACCCAAAGTACAAGCCTATAAATTGTATTATCTATATGTATATAAATCTATATAATAAAAATTATATGCTGCTTACGGAAAGAAAAATTAGAAAATTTTCAAATTCTGGTAAAACTGAACGTTCTTTTTCCTATGAATTATCGAAAGTTGGCAGGACAACGTCTGTCGGGTCAGCTAGTGTACTTTGTACAATAAAAATGAAATGCTGTTCGTTGTTAAGCGCATCACTTGAGAACGGCTGGACCGATTTGGCTAATTTTGGTTTTAAAATTTTCATAATAGACTGCATCAGGTTTATATGGAAAGAAAAATTTGAAAAGTTGCCGGCAAAATTGGAAATTTCGGGAAAACTGAAAGTGCATTTTCTATAAGCTTTGTATGACAGGACAACGTCTGTCGGGTCAGTGAGGGCTGATTCCACCAATAAAATTGAACGAGATCAGCACAAAAACCACGTTTTAGGGCTGTCAGTGTCATTATTTCCTTTGGAACAATGACACTGACAGCTATTGAACGTAGTTTAGATGTGCTAATAGCGTTCAGTTTCATTGGTGAAATCCGCCGCTCTTAGTTATTTATTTAAACATAGAACATTGTATATCTACTTATGACCTAGTTTAACGAAGCAAAGTTTTGCTAGCTTTCGTCAACACAATGGTGAATCTAGTCTATACTCAGAAAACCTGGGCGTTATTATTAAATGCTCTTCGATCATAGAAGCTGAGCTGTATGTAGAGCAAACTTTATTAATATAATCGTTATTAGTTCTAGCAACATTGGTTAATATGGAGCGTTTGAGTGTAAATAGAAAATTATGTTTAATACCTAGGTATTAAACATAATTTACATAAAGAGATGTGTCTATGCTGTAAGTAACAATCCTTACAACACAAACACATCCATAAGTGAATGTGTTTTTTTGTGTTGTAAGGAACAATATCTTTTTTCAGCTGGAATACTAACGTAAACTTCATAAAATGATAAAGAGGTTTGTAGGAGTAGGTACATTTTATAACCAAGTAGGTAAAGTCAAAGTCAAATCGTTTATTTCACACACAAAAGGCACTTTTGAACGTCAAACGACAAGAAAATAGAATTGATTCTAGTTGCCCCTTCCAAAAAGTAGTTTCGTATGGAGAAGAATGGTCAAGAAACTTCACGGTTACTCTTTTAAAATGCAACAATATCTTATATATATTAATTATATCATTAGGTACATGTGAAGACGATGCATTTAGAACAAAATTATTATGCCACAACAGGTAAAATTAAAACAATGAAAAATGAAGCAATGACAGATAAGGTAATTGTGTGATGGATAATGGTGCTCACATGTTTACAAATATTGGAAAAGTAGACGATTTTCTTAAAATTTTAACAAGTAATAAGTCAGTGTGTGTAAAGTAATCACAGAATGTAAAATCAATGTCATAAAAATAATAAATTATAAGAAAAAAATCTACCCCTGACGGGGTGAAAAAGGGGGATTTCGTTTGTTAGTAAAATTATTTCTTTAGTTAATAAACATAAATTATGCAATTAAATTAGCAACCAGTTTGATTTTGTCTACACTATAGATTGTCCTATGGAGCAGACCCAGCATGTTTCCAAGCGTTGAAATCTATACATCTATACAAATAAATAAAATTTACGTGTCTGTTTGTAATGTCAAAATAACAACGTTTTACTAAATGCATAGGAAAGTATAAACGGTTCTTATAACAAAAAATCTATTTTTAACATTTTTGTCTGTCTGTCTGTTTGTTCCGGCTAATCTCCGAAACGGCTGGACCGTTTTTGACGGGATTTTCACTGGCAGATAGCTGATGTTACGACGGGTAACTAAAGCTACTTTTATTTTAGAAAAATAATTAGGGTTCCGCGAAAAAAACTTAAAACCCTTGAAATTATGAACAAAAAGTCGGATTTGAAAAATTCTTCTTGCATTTGGTTCTCGAAGATAGTTATACAACATTACGCTACCCACGCATTACGCTTCGCTATTTAGCTATTTAACATCACGCTTCGACCCTTTGGAGCCGAGCAGAAAGAAAAAAGTCAAAAAGACCACTGAGCGAAAACGAAATAATGGCGCGGGCGCAGTGGCCTCGAACCTACCGATTTTCCGGTATTTCTACCGATATGGGCTCTCCTTATAAATTAGTCTGTAAGTTTTTTTTTCAAAAAACAAACGAATTTGATTAAATATTGTATTTTTTGTCAAATACCGATTTTGGGTACAAATATGCCGATTTTAGCCGATCTCGCTCTATGACGTTCGAGACCACTGCGCGGGCGGCCGATTCAACGCAACGGTTGGCGACGGCTCGGGGGACAAGGGCGTTTTATTAAAATGTGGCTGTTATTTTAGTATGTTGTGTATCTTACGACATCCACGCGAACGAAATCGCGGGGCACAGCTACTCGTGTATATAATACTCTAATTTGTAATATGCTAGTTTACAAAGTGGACTTTTTAAATATGAGTATTATGTCGTAACTTTTAACACAGTACCCCATAAAAGATGTATGTACTTTAGATATTCTGAAAAATGATTGATATGTTTTATCTTTATTTCTAGTAAATGGTACCATATCTATGAAATAGCATAGGCATACCTACTCTAACTTAAAATGAAAAACTCGAACAATATAGAACAACTTTTAGAATGGCAACAATGTCTCTTCCTTATCCAATCCTTCTTCCATATTAGGGATCCTTAGGAAAAGCCTTTAATTCTGCCGCCAAGTTCTGCAAGCGGGTTTTACGTAGGGCACGTTTTGACCATGTCCGACGTATTGGGGCTAAGCTGGCATCGCACCCTCCAAGAAGTAGGATAGTAAACAGTTCTGGTCCCTGTCTAAAGCGGCTGAAACGAGTTTCTGTCGTCCAATGATGAAACCTGATGTGTCGCTGGCTCACTCTTCAAGTGAAAAAGCAAATATATTTGCATCTCTCTTTGCAAGCAATTCACGTCTGAACGCTGGCTCCAAGCAACCACCTACTATACCTTATTATCCACCTACTGTACCTTATACTCCTCGAAGCTCGAGATCGCAGTTCACATTAAAGAGGTCCGAAGAGTATTGTACAGTCTAGACGTGAACAAAGTCAGCGGGCCTGACGGTATTCCAGCGAGAATGTTGAGCCAGTGTGCGCCTGAACTGTCTCCTGTGATGACACGTTTGTTCCGCCTCTCTCTCTCTGATTAAAAGGACGGTACCAAAATCTTGGAAGCTTGTAAATGTGCAACTAGTGCCCAAAAAGGGCGACCTTGCAAATTACCGTCCAATCGCCATTACCTCCATTCCGTGCAAGGTTATGGAAAGGGTACTGAACAGTAAGTTGCTGACCTACCTTGAAGACAATGATCTCCTCAGTAACCGTCAATATGGCTTTCGCCGGGGACGGTCAACTGGCGATCTTCTTGTGTATGTCACGCACTGCTGGGGCGAAGCCATCGCGAAACACGGCGAAGCACTTGCTTTATCGCTTGACATTTCGAAGGCCTTTGACAGAGTCTGACACGCTGGTCTACTCAGCAAGCTTCCTGCTTATGGCATCCCAGCTGATTTTTGTAGCCGGATATCAGACTTCCTTAGTGAACGGTCGACCAGAGTAGTCGTTGACGGCTGCTCTTCCGACTTTATGGCTATTGATGCCGGAGTTCCTCAGAGGTCTGTTTTCTCTGCAACTCTTTTCTTGCTGCACATCAATGACCTACTTCAGCCTGGTATTGTTGGGTACGCAGATGACAGTACTGTTTCAGAGAGATACTTGTCAAGCGCAAAAACCAGCGGGACCGAAGTTCGTTCCTTGAGAGAGGCCATGGTAGAGTGGACAGATTTGACCTTAAGCCTTGTCTCCCAGTAGGGTGATGATAATCTGGTCTCTTTTATGCCACCAAAACACAGGTGTGTCTTTTTACCGCTAAAAGGAGTCGCTTCATACATTTCGGGGTACATCTGTTCCTGTAATTGATTGGCTCGAGCTCCTTGGCATAGAGCTGACATCATGTCTCAACTTCGGTGTCACCATCGAGTACCAAGCCCAAACTGCAGCCAAGAAACTGGGCAACCTAAATAAGGTGAAGCGATACTTTGCACCTGAACAGTTTCTAACCTTTACAAAGCGCAAGTCCGATGCTGCATGGAGTATTGCTGCCACATTCGGAATGGGTCAGCTGAATACCAACTTGCCGCGTTTGACTCGGTGGAACGAGAAGCTAAGTGTCTCATTGGCGTCGTAAAACTGGTGAATTCCAAGCTTCACAGCATGACTCATCGCCGCAAGGTTGCCTGCTTGTCGATCTTCTATAGATTGTACTTCGGTGAGTGTGCTCAAGAACTTCACGACCTCATTCCACCGGCCCCCTTCTACCATCGGACATCCAGACGCACTGCAAGTTATCATCCCCACCTAGTTCCTATTCCACCAATTCGTACTAAGTGTTTCCAAATGTCTTTTGTGATACGCACAGCATAAGAGTGGAACTCTCTACCTGCGTCTGTGTTTCCGAACACATACAGCCCCGATCTCTTCAAAGTGATAGTGAACCGGCTTCATCTGGGTAAGCTCGCTCCATCATCAACTTTGTCTCTGTCCCCTCTGACTTAGACTAGTCAAGAGCAAACCCATCTCAAATAACAAAATAAATTTTAAAAAATTGTTCTGTAGTTCCATTCTTCAGAATATTTAAAAGCACAATAACCATTCTTTCTTTTGGATATCTCTGACTATGGTAAAACAAACAGAGCGTTGTGTTTTTATTTTCCCAGATCAGCGTAAGAAATACAATACTAGCAAGCGAACCTGTGTCGGTTTTTACTTTCCACTCCGCGGCATACCTAAATTCGTACCTAACAGAACAAACACAAGGCTAACATAAAACTGAATACATACAATATTTCAGTCTGTGAGTGGAAACAAAACTCGCGTTGCAGTGTAGAAATAAATTCAACATGGCCGGCATAGCGTACAGTTGCTGTAATGTTGGTTCAAATCAATTCATTGCTGGTTCTCTCTGATGTATTGCGATTCAGTTTACACGGTTTTGTAGTGAAAGTAGAAATGGCGGCGACGAATTTTTTTCATGAATTTTATTATTGTGAGCTAACTCTGTTTCAGAGAATAGTAACTGTGTCTTATTTTCAGAAAAAAACAAATATTAAACAACAAGTAATAACAAGTAATATTACAGTTGATAAAATTCTGATCATTAGTTAAACCATCGTAAATATGTTTTATTTTCAATATTTTTTTGTTTTTTTTGGCCTGTCGAGCCTTTACCAACAGATAGATTGGATTGGTTTTACAAGACCACTCTTGATATAAGTGTCTATTTTTGTTTCAGTAAAATATAATAACGAGACCGACACATCGATGACGCTCAAAAATAAAAGTTAACAAAAAAGTCGGGAGGTGTCGTGGGATACCCGGTTGGAACGAAGTTCCTTTCGTTGTATAATATGACTCTACAGAGCCATTTAGTATGGTCTCAAGTTTCTAGTGTCAAACGTTTTTGTTTTTTAATACAGAGCCATCTATTATAGTTTCTAATAGCAGATGGCTCTGTATTATAAAACAAAAACACTTTTGACACTTGAAACTGACGGCATTACGCTTTTTCGTTACGTCATAATTTCTGCCAGTTTACTCCTATCACAAGCCGCGTTAAAGAACTTCGGTCCAAAAAGAACAGTAGGTACCTACTTACTGTCAAACACAAAAGTTTAATTATTACGCCTGGCACTACGAAGCGAGACTTGGGAAGTCAGTGAAATAAGATCAATTAGACAGAAGTACAATCGCGATCAAATGGGCCGGTATTACCGATCATCTCCCGGGAAATACCGATATTATTGAGCTAACTTCGGTAGAACGTTCATTGCTTTAATCATTAGGTTGATTAGAAGAGTAATTTAATTAATATTTGGGCTAAAAAGTATGTTAATTAAGTATTCAAAACTTGTATGGTGAAATGTTTGACTTGACTTTTACTTAGTTTTTTTTGTCAGTTGGAAATAACGAGCGCAAAATATAATTGGTCACATTTAGGTTATCGTAAAAAGCTTGTGTTTATTGCTAGACAATTCACTTTACTATTATAATATTATATACCTTATTTGCTTACAGTTTCGACTAATAATTTAATAAAATCTATTAATTAGGCCATCTCTAAGGCCCTTTGTACATACACGTTTTTTCTACGGCGCGGTTTATTCGCTGTAACCACACCGTACGGGTTAACCACGCCGTAGCAAAATTGTGTGACCTTGTACATGACACGGTGCTATGGTATACGGCGACGCCGCCGTGCCTTAGTGCCACCATCTGTGTCGTCGACAAAGAATCATGGCCACGCTCCTAACATGCTCGGACTAGTAAAATTTAACAAAACGACTCTTGATGAAACATACGTTGTTTCATTTGTCTAAATAAATGGTAACAAGTACGACCTTTAAAATATTTTTAAAAGATGGGAGAGTCAAGTAATTAAGAAATATATTTTTTGAGGTTAGGTGGTATATATAATCTGTGGCTTTTGAATTGAGAGGTTTTTCATCTGTTTTTTTTATTAAGTTACAAATTATGTCAAATGCAGGGCCCGTACTCTACATATCCATTAAGGTTGAATTATCTTCATTCATAAGTAGGTAGGTACCATAATAGACATGGACACGTTGAATTTGTCCCTGATAATAGAGGAGTTTCCAAGAAGACTTACATACGTAGCGTACGTACAATACGAGGAGAAATCCTTTCAGCAATAAAAGATACCATTCTTGTGTTTTGCTCTAGGACAATGTGTCACGCAATACGATTTACACACAATCCACAGTTAACACACAGAATGGAAGACATTTTGTCACTTCCGATAGAAGATCCAAAACGTGATGCAGTTCCAAGTCCAATATACGAAAGCCAAGTCAACTAGAGTAGAAGAATCAGTTGGTGTCCGTAAGCAATGCAATATATCAGGAATTCAGGAAAATAATACAAAATCGCACAGAACACAGAGTAGCAATGACAATATTTTCTTAAATGGATTCATGACGCACGTCTGAAGCTTGGCACAGAAAAAACACAACTGATCTGTACCTAACCGTTCTCACGTCCGGTTGATTGCCGTGTCACTTACAGGCTCACATGTTTTTTCTACGGTGCATTTTTTACTCCGTACCGTAATGAAACTGTGCCGTGTACAAAAGACCTTATTAATGAGATTTTTATAGAAAACTAACTAAAAACTGACTTAGTTTCAATTCCACCATTTTCACAAGCGTTCATCATTACCATAGTAGATTTGAATTCATCATTCCGTTTAAATGATCTCATACAGTATCCCATGAAATCTCAAGTATTAATTTTCGAAATGAAGCCCTTTCGATTACTAATAATCGGAAAAGTTTGCAACAATCTGAGACCTCGGTCAATCGATCCTTTACGAAGTTTGCTTGGTCGAATTATTCAGTTATTATCGATAGGGTTCAATCAAATTCAATTAGGGACAATTTGAGTAACATAATATTTGTGGACTATTAGGTTCTCTGTACACACACGTTTTTCTTGCCGTGAAAAAGGTGTGTAGGCATGGTCATCAGTGTTGTATGGATCACTATGGCAAGGATCATAGTCATTTTGGACTAAGAAAAAACATAATTTCGTCCCAAGATGAGACTGTCCACCAAAATGTAGTACATTGTTAATCATCAGCTAATTTTTTGAAGATGGGGAAGTTTAGATATTTTATATCATTATAAATATAATTTTGCATTATCGAACGCAGTGTAAAATATTGATTTTGAACGCATTTGTATTATTAACGTTACTAGAGAAGTCCATACTTTAACTTAGATTTGAATCGATTTTATTTTTTAATCGAAATGAAATTACGGCAATGTAAACTGTTTCAAAGTAATGATTTTACATCTCAAAATCGATACTGCATAAATTGATCGATGACGTGGCCTTCCTCTATTTTTGACAAGTAATATAAACAAAAGAATGATTGACATTGACAGGTTTCTGCGCAGACTGTGTTGTAGTTTCGGCGACGACTCTGTGTTCTGTGCGATTTTGTATTATTTTCCTGAATTCCTGATATATTGCATTGCTTACGGACACCAACTAATTCTTCTACTCTAGTTGACTTGGCTTTCGTATATTGGACTTGGAACTGCATCACGTTTTGGATCTTCTATCGGAAGTGGCAAAATGTCTTCCATTCTGTGTGTTAACTGTGGATTGTGTGTAAATCGTATTGCGTGACACATTGTCCTAGAGCAAAACACAAGAATGGTATCTTTTATTGCTGAAAGGATTTCTCCTCGTATTGTACGTACGC